>CM074719.1:120276519-120867678 GCA_037306005.1 Rhinophrynus dorsalis
TGCATGTTCCAATTTGGGCCCCGTAGCTCTCCCAAACCTTGAGAAACCTATGCATATTGGGTATTGCCGTACTCAGAAGAAGGAGCTGAACACTAAACAATGCATTTTTAAAAATCTTCACCTATCATGTGCTTGAAATTCACATCAACATTGAAGTGCAAGTGTGAAAAACGCTGTTTTTTTAACTTACGTCAAGATTTACGAGCGATTGGTGGTAAAATGGCTGCGTAAAAAAATTGAAAACATACATAAAATGAAAGCCTGGGGTGTCTACTTTCCAAAAATATATACTTTTGGGGAGAAATCTTAGAGTGGAGCACTGTTACACAGCCCCAAATGAGACATGGCACCAGTGATGCAAGCTGTGAAAATTCAAAGTGTGAAACTGGAAACGCGCATGTTCCAATTTGGGCCCCGTAGCTCTCCCAAACCTTGAGAAACCTATGCATATGGGGTATTGCCGTACTCAGAAGAAGGAGCTGAACACTAAACAATGCATTTTTAAAAATCTTCACCTATCATGTGCTTGATATCAACAGTAGTATTGAAATGTAAGTGTGAAAACTGCAAAAAAACAAAATATTACCACAATTTTGAAATTTTTTTCTGGAAAAATAGCTGCATGAAAAACTCCAAAATTCTCCTGATTATTTACCTTATGTTGTCTAGTTTTCAGAAACATATACCTTTGTGGGACATTTTTGGTTCTGGCACCGTCAGCTAAGCTATGATGCTCACATGCCAATTGTTGAGAAATCACAAGTTGGAAATAACGGCAGCCATCTTGTAATATTTACCTTGCAAATGTGAGTAAAGGACTAAAATACTAGGCATATGGGGTATTCTTATATTCAGGAGAAGCAAATGAATATATTTAGGGGTATTTTTTTTACATTAACTAATAGTATGCAAATCCTGACAGAAAAATGTAAGCAAAATGTTGTTTTTTTTCAATTTTTTTCCTCTTTTTTTCTATTTTAATCAAATTAAACAATGAGGTATTCATATAATTGTGGTATCAAAAGAAAGCCCTACTTGTGCTTAAAAAGCAGTATATAATTTATGTGGGTGCACAAAAGGAATTAAAGAGAAAATATGGTTGAACAAAGACATAGTCAAAAAAGTCAAAATTGCTCCGGTCCTTAAGGGAAAACGACATCAGATTTTCCCGGTCCTTAAGGGGTTAAGGCGTTTAAAACAGCAACAACAATTGGCTCATGATCTTATATATACACATTGTATTTGTGCGTGTGTGCACATGCATGTGTGGGGGTATCCAAAATGGGTGGGAGGTTATTAAAATACATTGAAAAATAAAACATAAATAATCTGTCTAAAAATATATACAGGAATAGCTAATTCAATAAGCCAATGCCATGAGACAAATGAAAGTTGAATTGGATGGACCTTATGTCTGTAGATAATAACCAGAACAGCTTGGGATGGGGGTTGTTTTTGTTTTGTTTTGTTTTTTGGCTTTTTGATGGGACACATTTAAAAGTAAGGAGTCATTTGACTAATCAAAAACAAAAACTGTAAGTATGCTTTATTTCAGGGTTATACTTATAACATAGGGATATGATACATATAATCAACCTTCCCCAATAGGGAGAGGAAGGTTGTTCTGAAGCTCCCCCACAATAGAAACAGAGGATGATTATTAAATGTATTTACCTTTCCCAAAGAGCAAAATGAGGAGTGTACTGAAGCAACCTCAAGAGGGGATGATTATATAGATATTCAGTGTTTACTTGTAGAGCTAATTAAACTGCACAAAGTGGAAAATGTGGGGGCTTTTAGAGAGGCTTTCCTCTGCCAGGAAAGATTTTCTCACAAACAAATTGACTTGCTCTAATTTTATTTTTTACGATAACATTTTTGTGGGAAAGTAAAATTGGGCCTTACTGATATTTTATGGTATGTGAACTGCCAGCCAATGCCATTAACACTGCTGGAAAGTCACATTGTCAGACCTGTGGCAAAAAAATAAAATAAAAACTGTCTGACGTTTCAAAAATGAACGCAACTTCCACTTCTAGAAAATAAATTGGATTTTGTTTTCTAGTAAATAGTGGGCTAACAACGCGTTGAGGTAGATGCAGTCTGCGCTATAACCTCGTGAGTCGTAATCAAGTATAGACAAATTACTGTTTTCATTCATATTTGGAAGTCTTGTACAAATCAATGACTAATTAATTAATACCATTAAATGGTGGATTTATGTTTATATGTTTTTCAAATAAATGGTATTTATATTAAGTGTTGCTATAGTATGCACTAAAAATGTGCAGGTTGGTTTACTATATAAAATAATGCATAAGATACAATGTTAGTTAAAGGAATATATCAACTTTAAAATGCATTTAAATACATTAACACAATTATATAAAAACAACAGGTGCAAAAACTATTAATAAATCAGCCCATCTTGCTGTGTGTATGCTCTTTCATTGGTATGCATGTTAATTAGTAAACAAATCAACCAGCATCTGTGTGCTCATTTTGCTGTCTAACGTGGCTTGAATTATAGAACTTCACCGAAAGGAATGTTGGGTTGGAGGAGGAAAGCTTGCTTTACATTTTAGAGTGCACACAAGCTGATTTTTTGCTATTAGATTTAAAATAATCATTCAAAATAATAAAAGGGGAAAGCAAAAAGCATTTTCAAGATCTTGACCTCCAATTAACTGATCATCTAGTTTGTATGGTTTCAGAGACAGCACTACTTGATATATTTAGTAGTTATGGGTCACTTTTTCATACTTTGTTAATTTATGAAATTACTCAAAATAAATTATTTTTAAGTAATATTTCATCTGATATAGTAATCAATTAGACTAAGTTATGATTATGATTAATAATGAGCAAAAAGTCTCATTTGGTTCTTGTGGGAAATTTAGAAGAAAACGTGATTTTCTTGGGAATTCCTGCCCACAGAGAAACACATAGATTTTCCTTCATTTCATTAACAACACAGAAATTCTCAGGAGACTGGCTCAATTTCCTTCCTATGCTTTCCAATGCGGCTAGTCTTTCCGTCCACATACTATAAAAACCCATCATTTCCCACCATGCAGCATTGTGTAGAATATGTAGGAAAGAGATGGAAACAAACTGAGAGATAGAGAGACAAATACATTTAAAACAACCACCACCACTGGTTTAAAAAAAGAAGTTGGATGGCCCATGAAGCTAGTGATACAGAGTAGGAGGAAGTCATCAGTACCACAATTTCAAAAGGGATCCCACTCCCCAGGTTTGTCTCTTTGGATCCGAGGAGAAATATTGAAGAAGGCAGAACTGACTAGCAGTGGGAGCAGAATACATCAGCTGTCTGTACCTGCTGCTACTGCTGACAGTGTGCCTTCTTTTGTGGAGGAAGAGAAGCAAGTGTGACAGCAGTGGACACTCAACTACATTTGTCATGCCCAAGCATTCCCACTCCCATAGAGCAGCAAGAAACTAATGAATGAATGAATGAATATGTTTATATATATATAGTGCCACAAGTGTACACAGCTCTTTACAATTTAAGGGTTTAAACAATACAGGGTTACAGATGCTTTGTAGAGTGGAACATTGGGTGTGAGGTCCCTGCCCAAAAGCGTACAATGCTGGTGGTGATGAGAGTGAGGGTGGTGGTGGAGCAGCTGGGAATAACAGGATGGACTCTGATGCTGCTGATGCCACAGAGGTGGAAGGGGAAGTCAGCAAGACCAGCGGGAGCCCACATACCACTAACCCAATGATTCCCATTCCCCTCGCATTGTTCCTCTGGGGAAATATGTTGATGATGGCAGAACTGGCTAGAAATTTGTTCAGCACTGCTACTGTTGCCAGTGTGCCTTCGTCTGAGGTGGAGATGGCTAGTGTAACAGCAGGGTCATCATCACCAAACAGTTTGTTTGGTCACATCAATGCGAATGACGCATTCACAATGTCGCATGTTAAAACATATAGAAGGCGACATGACGTGCAATGTGACATGTTGAATTTGCGACGGTTTAACATGCGACATTGTGAATGCGTCATTCAAATTGACTCAACCAAACAAATGCAACATTTAAAATGCGCAATGTGGAGTGCAACATTTCAAAAGTGAACTGGCTCAATGGCCCTCATAAAGCTCATGCAACATAAACAACCTGACATTTATGTTACGCATGTGAAAGCTAAACCCCACAAAAGAAATTGAGAACCACTGTCACTTTGCCTCCTGTCCCTCTCTAAGGGCACAAAGAACATAGGGAAAATATCAGAGGAAGACAAGAGAAACCCAGCCTCAGCCTGTAAGTTTGTTGACAAATGTAACACCTGCATTGTCATCATCTTCTTGTGCTAAGGTCAGGACGCAAGAAAATGTACACACTTTTCCTACACCAACATCCTCAGTGACCTCTTCTTCCTCCTCTGGCATACCACTTTTGCCTCTGTTATCTTTACCACCAGCTGATAGCAAGTCTGTAGATGCAAGGACCTAGCAGTTCATTTTCACCCATAACACACAATTACAATGTGGTGGATGCAGGGTATCAGAGTGTCTGTGGACATGCCATCCTGCTGGTGGCAGGGAGGATTAATTATTTTTATTAAGCCTTCAGACAAAGATTATAGTGACAGCAGTACTTGATTTCTTGGAGGAAGGTTTTACATTGCCGACCTAAGCATCAAGGTTACAGTTGGGTCAATTGCTTAATAAGATGACAGATGTGTCAGTTATTGTGATACTTCCTGGTCATTCCTCTGTTTCACAATGTTTCCTTACTGTTACGGTTTTCTGACACTCAGACAAAGGTTAAAAGCAAAAACACAGTTTTATTGAAATAAAATTAAAAAACAGCGCCCCTGGGGGCCAGGACAGGTATAAACGGGTAATGACAGAAATACAGGTCCAAATATGTAGGAGCAAACAGTAATGATCAGAATAAATGTAGGAACAAGGGTAAATGCTTAGAGCAACTGATCAGTCTCTGTGATGGTAATTAGCCAACGCCCAGCAGGTATTATCAGTCTCTAGATAGTGCAAAGGAAGGTGCAGTAGCCGACTGAACTGAATCACTCTCAAATAGCTGTACAATAGGACGCCCAATGATATAGCAAAGACTGAGAAGAGCTGAGCCAATACCCCCTTAGGGTGATATAACGGAGGAAAGCCACTGCTGGAGCTAATGGGACCAGAACGTGGAAAGCCCTTAGTTCTCTCAATGGAAGAAACCCTGCGTGTGCCAACGGGACCAGAGCCAAGAACACCCCTTGGGTGCCACAACGGAGAAACACTGCACTAGCGATCTGAGAGCAAACGCACTGGCAGTGTGATAGGTAGCGTAACACAGTGAGCACTTGGAGACCAGAGCCAAGACACCCTTCCGTCACGGAGCAACACACTGCAAGAGCTAACAGAATGCCCACTAGCACCAGGCGGTGCAGCAACGGAACTGAACGAGCATCGGAATGGAAACTGCTCTGCTAGTGTTTAACAGATAGGCTCGGTCAATAAGGCACAGGCTCAGTAAGTGTTAAATGGCTCGGATGGAACACAACAGACTTGGCAAGTGTACAGATACAGGCTCAATATCGGAGGCAACCAGCACAGCAAGGGTATCTGACAGGTTCGGTAACGGAGGCAACAGTTCAGCAAGGCTATGCAGACTGGCTCGGTAACGGAGGCAACAGCTCAGCAAGACCCAGACAGGCTTAGGAACGGAGGCAACAGCTCAGCTTGCAGAGAAGTGATTAGTCAGAGCGATACTATCAGCACAGTTCAGAATGTCGCCGGTAGGTGACCGAGATCTCATGGGAACACAGGAAACAATCACGGAGCAGGAGCGTCAGCCGGAACCGGGTCAATCACGAAGCAGGAACATCAGGCAGAGCCGGGTCAATCTCAGAGCAGGAACAACAGCCAGAACCGGGTCAAATCACAGAGCAGGAACGTCAGCCAGAGCCGGGTCAATCACGGAGCAGGAATGTCAGCCGGAACCAGATCAATCACGAACAGGAAGAGCAGAATGGTCAGACGAGCTGAGTCGGTACACAGGAACGCAGGAACACAGCAACAAATGCACAGGATCAGGAACACCACGAAAGGGCATCTGACAAGTGCCATAGACCCAGTATATAAAGGAACATCCTGGGCGGGCCAATCAGCCTCCTCCAATGCACAGGTATCATCACAGAGACTTGACAGGGAATCACGGGGACCGTGATACTTACACACACTATGCACATTGCAGTTCCTTCCTGCTCTTGAGTGAAACATTAGTACTCAACCACACATATAAATTTAGAGGAGGTGCAGGAGGAGATTACAAAAAGCATAATTAGCCAACTCTCTCTCTCTCTGTAGATGTACCTGAAGTGGTGTGGGGGCTTGTAATGGTATTGCTACTGCCTAAGCAACACTAGGTCTAGTGTCAAGTAGCAGCAACATCGTTCCACCACCAGCATTTACAGCAGTAACAAATGCCAGAATATCGCAAGTGCCATTTGCCAACACAGTACTAGTCCAGTAGGGCACAATTTTTTTCTCAAAGCTTTTTTTTTGGCAAGCCTGAGGCCCTCAGACATATTTGTCTTAAGGTCATTCATTTGTCAATGTAAAGCATACGTTCTGAAAAGAAACCTCAGGGTTTGTGTTTAAAGCGATAATAATGTTTCACAATAAAAGCAACTCAAATTAGCTTCATAGTATTTGGGCCATGGAGAGCATTATTTCAATACTGTCAGAGTTGTACTTGAACTGAATGTGCGAGCAAATAAATGGCGAATTATCTATATGACGGCAATGAAAAGAGGTGACATGAGAATTTCACCTGCATAAAAAAGGCAAGATTCTCATGTCGCTCTCATTTCAGCGCCCGTATGACTTAATGCAGATCCACATCTGTTCCACTATAGTGTACAACATGATTGAGCTATCAGTTGATCAACTGGGTTAAAAAATCTCTGCCACAGGTAAGGACTGAAAGTGAAGCAATGGGTTTGAGACCTCTATAACATTACAGTGTTTGTAGTGACACTAAAAGGGTGAAAGTGTAAATGTTTTGTTTTGGAATTACTTGCATCTGCTCCGATTCTCTGATGGGCTTGCTACTGTTCGAATGTTCAATCTGTTGTGTGGACTACATCGTTGACCCTCCTTCGATTGAATTAAATGTTATATTTACATAAAACCTTCTTACAAAAGTCTTTTAGTTCTTACCTATGGCAGATTTATTTTAACCCAGTTGATCAACCAAAAGCTCAGTCATGTTCTGCATTGCAGTGGAACAGATGGGAAGCTGCATTCAGTCATGAGGGTGCTGAAATGAGTGAGACATGAGAATCTTGCCCTTTTGATATGGGCAAGATTCTCATTTGGCCCTTTTCATCCCCACGACATGGTTAATGTGCCATTTACTTGCTCTCACTAGAGTGTGCGACATTTTAAAATGATTTCATATTAAATTATCCCCCTCCTTCTCCTTTTACTGATGTAACACTGCTCACCTCAGAGCAGCAAGACCTCACAGAGAGGTACAATCTTCAGTGAGCATAAGGAAAGACCTGAAAAAACTGTCAAGGGGGCCAAGGTTTTCTTTATTCTCACCGTAAGAATCTTGTCCCTTGCTGTGATCCATCTGGTCAGATTCCACATCTGAGGGGAGGTGGCTTACACTAGGTGAAAGGGGTGGGAGGTGGATGCTTTATCATTCAATTAGTCTTGAACTACAAATCTGAAAGGATTGATATAACACTCTCCATGGCCCAAATACTATGAAGATTAATTGGATTTGATTTTTTGTGAAACATTACTATCCCTTCAACAGGCCTAAGTCCTGCAATTTTTTTTATCAGGTTTGATTTTGGCAAGCCTGAGTCCTGCAGACCATTTTTTCTTATTTATCTTTTTTATTTTTGTAAAGCATGAGTGCTGCAAAACAAGTTTTTCAGGGCTTGTGTTTGTCATGCACACAAACATTTTTCTGAGGGTTAGCTTTTTTGAAGCCCACAGTTTTTTTAAAGTTTAGCCTTTGTTGTAATATTTTGAATATTTAAATAGCTGTAAGCACACAAAACAAATATTGTTCAGGCTTTTCTCTCTGTAAGCCTGCTGCTATGCTTGCTAACCATTATTCATAAATTCCACAACAATTATTAGCATTATCATTGAGTCTAATGTAAGATTATTGAAACACATTAATCACTGTTCATGGCAGTCTTCCCAACATTGGTAAATAGTAGCAACACTTCAAAGTCCTCCTCCAAACCTCTGTTAACAGTATACATGCCCTGTGTTTTTGTGAAGTTTTTTTACTCCTTCGCAAGAACGCAGTAAGTGCTGCGAGTATATGGCAAAAGAACTGTGTAACTTTATTGCTTTAAAAACATGACTTGTGGGGGTAGTGGTAGTGGCATGTGTGGGCAATCTATGGCAACAACTATCTCAGAGTTAAACTCCTATGCAGCAGAAGCCATAGGTGCTCTTTGGAATAAAGGCAATCTTTGCTCACTCTCTGACACATCAGCATCATCACTTCTATTTTCTCCCCCCTCTAGTGAGAACTACAAGGTCCTTGCAGGGCAATACCATAGATCTAATGTGCATAGCTATGTGCATTGGATCTATGGTATTGCCTTGCAAGGACCGCAAGGTGCTCGCACGACATTACCATTAGCTTGAAAGAAGAGGTCCTGTCAGGGCAATGCTGGAACCGGGCGTGCAGGTGCAAGCATGCTGGGACCCTGTCAGGCTGCCGGATTGGACTACAGAGGGGAAGAGGAGGATCAGGGTACGCAGGGAGGGAGGGAAGCAGTGCTCAATATATGATGAGTGCTTGCTTTTGGAGTTCTGGCTCACAATTTCACCAACCCATAACTTCATTGTGAACAATGTTGTGAACAACAGCAATCATACAAAAGGGAAGACTATTACTCTGTGAACTGTTATTAAGTGGTGTTGGACAGGGTGTAGAAGAAAGGCACATCCCAATATATTGCTCTAGATGGTTGACTCTTAATAAGTCTGGAACAAATGGATGAAGCAGAAGGAGATGAGTAATGTAAAATCTGTGTAGCTTAAGTAGCCAAGGAGGGACTGCAGATCAAGCTTGCTATATGACTTTAGGTAAAGAAGAAGTTAATGATGATATTCTGGATGTAGGTGATTTTATCTCATGGTAAGGTTGTTTCCATAGTAATGGAATTGAGATGGATATGAAGAAATGAATTGGGGGAGGAGAGGCTCCTTTGATTTTATGTGCACTATTGTGAAGGTTGAGATTTGCAAATGGAGACTGGAGTAAGGAGAGGTGAGGGAGTTACAAGAGGAGAAAGATGTTGAGGTAATGGACAGCTGACAGACATTGGGACACATACAAGAGTGTTACTGTAAATGTGTAGAAGACTTAGGGCTACTCTTGGGACCAAAAGTGACTCTGACTGCAAAAGCTCTCCACTTGTAGCTGACATAGGAATGGGTGGATCAGCAATAGATTGAATGTGTGGGTGATGAAATCTTTTTTAGAGCCAATCACCTTGGCTAAAATTGATAAATGAAGAACTTTCCTGAGGGATCATTTGAAGATGATGTAATACAGGAACATTCAAAACTAGCTGGCAGGTGAAGAGGCTTATGTGGAAACCTCTTGAGAAACCAGCTCTTGAGTGATACCCATGCGGATAGGGTTGGGGAATAGGTGGACAGGAGTGATATATATATCTGGGTTAGCAGGAGGTAGAGGAATCACTGTGGCTGTAATTGATAGAGGTATATGGTGATGCAGTTTGTTTGGACAGGGCTGAGCATCGGAGACAATGGAGGTGTGGTTAGTAAGTGGCTGAAAAATTTGGGAAAGCTGAGGTTGCTCTGGAGGAGACGAGTGTCTGTTAAGTAACAGAGATGTAGAGAGAGGAAAAATGGGTGTGGAACAGTTTGCTTTTCTCAGTGATTCAGAATCAGGAATTCCTCTTTTAGACAATTCTTGCATCAGAAGAAGGCACTGAGCATGATATTTCATAACTTGATATTGGAACTAACTAGATTCTGCCATGAACCTGACAATTACTAGTAACTGAAATTTTAGAAGAAGAATATCTATAAGGGAAGGTCTAAGAAGGAAGTAGGTGGGTAGAAAAAGTAGGGGGTTGGAAGAAAGTGGTAGATGTGTGTCCTTTATACTCTGTGGAAGAGGTAAGGATTATTCCTTTGTCCTCTGTGAAAGAGGTAAGGAACATAATTCGGTCCTTCAGCCTCTGCAAAATAAATAAGAAGTGGGGGCATTATTTATGTCTCTGTGAAAGGGATAATGAGCAGGGTTTTTTTAAATAAGGAAATTATTATAAAGAGGAAAAAAGGCAAGAAGAGAGAGGAATTTTAGGATGGGCAGGTAAGGATTCTGATGAGGGGAACTTAACCTAGCCAGCTGTGCATTTGAGAGGTAGAATTGGGTACGGGGACTAGAAACAACTAGGTGGGATTAGAATGAAAAAAAAGCATTAAAATTACAGAGGTAAAAACTCCTAGAATGTTAATGCTGGGGCCTAGGCGGTCCAATGCCAAAGAAAGGCAGGAGCTGGTAGATGGTCCGAGTACCAAAGCATAATAGGAGAGGGAAAAAAACATGATACAGATAGGGTGGGAGGAAGGGGGTGGAGGCAAGGTGAAATTTTAAGTAAACAGTACTGGAGGGTAGCCAGTCATACATCAGCGAGAGTCAGGAGTAGGTAAAGAGTCTGAGTAGTGATACAGATGAATTCTGAGTAGTGATATGGGAGCGGCATGAGGGAAAGGGATAAAATGAAGTGAAGATGAAGTAGATGATGTACTTTCATTATAATGTAAATTGGTGATATTGGGAGTGTACTTTGATCTATGATTGTTCTATGATTGTGTACCTTGGGTTAATATTATATGTCCATTTGTTTTGCGGATCCACTACATACTGTTTGACCTTGCGCATATTGTTGGTACTGTGAGTGCATTCTGAACAATTGTTTGAGGGGCGTTCTTTAAGCCTCAGTGTGTGTGTGATATTCGTTTTTATGGCTGCAGGGGTTCAATCGGGTCATATTCTTCTACTTTTATTGAATGGAATAGTGTTTTGATAATATGTGTAATAATTTCTGAATATGTTATCAAAAATTGTCTTTATTAAAATGTCAATTTAATACTTTCATATATACTTATATATATCTTTATATATTTTATACATTATAATACATATTTATATATGTATCTTTCTTGTCAGGCATTACAATGAAATTTCTTCCTACCAGGGTAGACAAATTACCATTTCTAATATCACTTATGTATTTATACACCCTCTTTCATAAGGATCTTCTCATCTTGACAGTATATTTTGCTCCACATGATCATGTCACCATGTATATAAAGTATGTGGTGCCACAATTTGCTATAAATTTATATTTATATATATTATATATGTACTCTTGTTCTTGACAATGCCAACACTGTACAACAACTAATTTTTTTACCTGGTAGTGATTTGTGATCTATCAGACATTAAATCTTTAATAACATATTCTTCCCTCACAATTGAGTAACATTTCTCTGGGACACCCTTTAATAAATCAGGCTGTGTAATGAACAACATTATAATCCTAGCTGGCTCAGTCCTTGCTTCACAGCATTTGCATTTGTTTAGATCTTTGTTTATAAAGCCTTGTCTATCACTGTTCTTTGATATATCAAATGCCATACTAAGATGCATCTGTTTATAGCCCCTTGAATGAAATGCCTTCTTGAGCTACAGTTTATCCAGGCCCTCAGATACTGGTATACCCCCTAACTAAAAAGTTGGGCTGGTGTGTAATTGCATGTAGCAAATTGTTACACACTGTCTTTTTCCTGAAAAGTTCATTTTGAATGAGATCTGCCTCCATCTTCATGACCATCAGATAGAAAAAATAATCAGTCTCATAATCATACTTCATCATGAATCTTAAATTTTAAACATCAAACAAAATAATTTAAAAATTTCTCTCACATTCCCAAGCCAACAGAATGCTATATATGTACTTGTGCTACATAAATATGTAGTACAGGTACTCGGAAGAGCCCTCTTCAGAAACAAATATGGTGTTTCCATCCACCCAGGTACAGGTTAGCATTTCCATATGATGCACCTGGTAATAGTGAGCACCGATAAGAACAAATACATTACAGAAAATGTAACAAATCCAACAGAAATTGATTAGGCAAGGGAATTACAGCACGTTCCTACAGAAGAAATGTGCATATAGCTGTTATCAGTCCCTTTTAATATGGTATGGTTGGATACAATGCCTCAACATTGGCAAGGTAGAGTTTAGGATTCCAGTGTAACCCTCCATCATGTCTCTGTATGCCGTTAGTGTCTTCTCCAGAGGAACTGAGTTTATATACATGGAGTTGCAGGTAAGCATTACTATATGTGCATACATTTTCAATCAGGGATCCAGTACCCAATATGATGGTCCATGGTGGATCCCTGACTTACTTATGCACCTTAAGAAATGTAAAAAAATTAGCCGACCTAGGTTTTTTTCAATATAAAAATGTTCCATTCTCATTTTCAATGACCTTTTTCAATTGCCTGATCAATTATCTTAAACAACTGCATTAAAATGTCTTAAGGCCCGTTTGGTAACATCCTTTAACAGTCAACATTCCACAAAATGTCCATACATATCATAGTTGGTATTATCAATTATAAATATGTTATTGTCTTTGTTAAACATTTTCAATGATAGCTTGACTTTCCCTGTAAGCTGTCATCATTTCAAACTCAGAAATTTTTATATTGCTGAAACTATCTGAACAAAAATATCAACAGCAGCATTTTCTGCAATTGATGGATGTGCTTGTGACTTTGCCTTGAACTTAATGATTTGTTCCTCCAGTTTTACTTGGATACCATTAATCTCATCCTACAAGTCCAGGATATCATTTTCTATGGAAGAAAAATTAGATTCCTCACAGAAATCTGCCAAGTCCTTCAGAACTTTAAAATCCTTTTTATTGATTCTAAACCAATCTCTATTTAAGATATCTTTATGAAATTTCTGATAATTAAATAATTTTAACACTTTTCTCCTGGCAAATAAATGAGTGTCCTTAATAAATTGGAATTTGTTCAGATTTTTTACAGGTAAAAAAGATACACCTTTCATTAAAAGTGTTTTTGTGACAATTTTAGCTTTATGGTGGATAAATGAATTATGTTTTAGTTTGGACATATTCATTTAGACCAGATGCCACTGAGCCATACACAATTTCATCTGAACCCAGTCCAGAAAGTCCTGTTCTGTTATTATTCACAGCCCTGTCTGGTTTTCTGTACACATCCATTCCATTTAATCCAGCTCTGTTATTCCTGTCTTCCACTCTGCTTTCCAGGAACACTGTCAGAGGCCTACAACAAGCAGGGGATTTCAGTGCATGTGCGCGCTGTCTTTTTGACTAGCGTTTCAATGCTTTGATTGTTGTATTAAGTGTTTGACTTTGACTTGTGCATTCTGACCACACTTGTTTGCTACATGCAATGATCTGGTTTAATTCCTTAACTAGTTTTATAGGCTAATTTGAACAACTTTGTTTGTTTGTGAGCTCCTAGTCCTGTTTACTACCTGTCTGAACTTCTTGCCGTTGCTGCATTTCATTGGTGAACAAGTGTGACCATCAAGGTCCAGGTCTGAGTCAACTGGTCCTGGCTATCTGACCTCATGGCTGACAAAGATTCCCATAGCTTGTAGCCACAGCAAGGCTGTGCTTGCAGTAAATGTCAGTCACTAGCTACACACCCTAGCTTATCGCTTAAGAAGCTCTTCAGAGTTTGTTTTGTCTGCCGATCCATGGCTCCTCAGCATTCTGTTAGACTCTGCAAATGAATAAGTAGTTTTAAAGGGCTAGTAATGTCTAACATTTACTAACCCTAATATTGAAGATAATATTAATGTGCCAAGTCGTATCTCTCAAACCTTTACGGTTTGAGAGATATAAGCTCTGAATGTCTCCCCCTCCCTCCCCTTTTCCAGACATCAGCATGTAGCTGACGTCAGGAGATCCTGGTCCTACACCAGGTGGCGGCTCTTCATCGGAGGTGAATGAGCGCTATTGAAGAACAAATATTTCAGTGGAATGGTCTGCAAAGTGTTCTTGCTAACCAAGCACACTTTGTAGACCGTTCCAGTGAAGTATCTGCCTTTCAATAGCGCTCATTCAGCTCTGATGAAGAGCCACCAAGTTGGCCGACACAGATCCACTGCTGACAGCTTTACAGCTCATCAGCAGGAGGGGGGAACTTTCAGCACTTATATCTCTCAAACCGTAAAGGTTTGAGAGATACAACTTGGCACATTAATATTATCTTTTTAATACCTTCAATATTAGGGTTAGTTAATGTTAGACATTACTAACCCTTTAATTTTCTGCTTCCATTCAAACCTGTATGTGACTGACAAGCTTGTCTGAAGCTTAACACACCCATGGGCAGCAGATGGAGGAGTTATACATTCCTCCTCTATACTGCCTATCCCATTGGTGTAAGCATGGGGCGTGATTTTCACAGGAGTGAGCAGAGGGGAGTATCATCCTCACCATACTCCCTCCCAACTATTCATCTCACACTCTGCTTTGCCTCCTCCCCTCCAATGTCTGAAATCAGTTTCACCTACACTGTTCACCCTCACTGCGTTGTGCCTCCCTCTTCATCTCACTGCTCTCCTTTTCAGCCATCTTTACTATGTCCCATTCTCCCCCCCAAAAAAAACATTGCCAACTCATGCAGCTCCATCAGTCACACATCATCTTGTAATAATGCAGATGTAAAAATGCTCTCTCATTCCTCACCTTCAACCTATGTCCCCATTTTCTTCTTCTATAAAATTGTCCCTCCTATTGTGTCCCCCTTTTCTGCTCCTTTGCTTTTGCAACTGATTACTCCTAAAACGTTTTCACCATAATCATGACTGATGAGGATGATGGCAACTATTAGTTCAGCTAAAGCTAAAAGCCAACGAAGTTCCACCTGTCACCACTCAGCAAGCTTAGCCTCCAACCAATTAACAAACTGCTAGGGAGCAAGTAGCTCACTTACTAGCAATCAAACACCTGGGGAACTGGAACAGTTTCTATTATATACAACTTGCATGAAAATCACTGCATTACCTATGCAGAGAGGCAGGTCCTTTTGTATCTACTTTTCTTTTTGCTCCCATCTTTCCAGATGTCTTTGCTCCATCACACACACACCCTCAGACACTCCTTCTACCTTCCACCCTCTCCATGCTTCAGTAAGAGGTAGGTAAATAGAGAGAGTGTGTGTATGTATAACTATATCTCTGTCTCTTGCCTGCCTTCTCATAACTTTTAGCTCACATTATCCACTGTGCCACCCTATCCACTACTCTCTTATGGGTGTGTGTGTGTGTGTGTGTGTGTGTGTGTGTGTGTGTGTGTGTGTGTGTGTGTGTTCTTTTCAGTGCCATACAGCTATCCAATGGATTGGATAATTCTTTGGCACAGAAAGGGTTAACATTTCACTGCCACTGACCTATCCAATGCATTGGATACCTCTTTGCCACTGTAAGAGTTTTCCCTTTCAGTGCCAAAGAGGTATTGAATGCATTGGATACCTCTGTGCCACTGCTAGAGTTAATGCTCACAGACCTATCCAATGCATTCCACACCTCTTTGACACTGATAGGGCAGTCAGAGGGTTAAGCGGTAGTTCCCTGAGCAGTACTCCCTTTATGTGTATGTCTATCTTTTATGTTTTTCACAATTTTGCTGCCACAGACCTATTCAATGCATTTAAATACCTCTTTGGTGGTGAAAGCATTAATCATTTCAGTGGCAACGAGATATCAATACATTGGATAGCTCATTGCCACTGAAAGGGTTATAATTTCATTGACATTTCATTGACATAGACCTGTTCAATGCACTGGATATCAGTCAAAGGGTTAACCCCTTCAGAAACACAGACGTATCAAATGCATTACATACCGCTTTGCCACTGAAAGGGTTAACCTTTTCATTGGCAGAGGGCTCCACAACCCATAGGTTATTTCTTTAACCCTTCCAGTGGTAGAGACATATCAAAAGCATTGCAATGTATTATATACCTCTTTGCCTGAATGATTGCTTCTGACTCCCCTTCTCCTAATCGCCTAACCCTGCACTTTGCCTCCTTGCCTGCCCTCCTATCAGACTTATTGCACTGCAATGCGTTGGATACCTTTCTCACTCTCAGACAGTTACATTTCCTAATAATACAGCTCCCACTATGTAGAAAACACAATCACACCTGATCACATGTATACCACCAACCATTGAATGGACAGTAAAAAAGTAGAAATGTTACATCACACCTCTTCAGATGTTCAGGACTTTACTGTCCTGTACCTCTAATCAGCACAACCCTCACCCTCCACCCCCTCTTAAAGCACAATGCTCCATGCTTTAATTTCCAGCTGCTTCCTCCACTGTGGTGTGTTAGTACAGGACATCTTCCAATCAACATACATTCCTGCTGTGTGAGACCTTCAGCTCCTCACAGGCCACTACAGTACTTTTAATGCTCACAGGTGTGGACATTAAAATTATCTTACTGCCCTGTGAGGACCTCAAGCTCCTCACACACCAGGAATGTATGTTCATTTGAAGATATCCTGCAAGGGACACACACACACAGCAGTGAAGGAAGAGACTGCCAGTTCAAGCATGCCACACTCTGCCTCCAGAGGGTGGAAGGGCCATATTCATTACAGCTATAGGTCAATGAAGTGCTCCATGTCTGAAGAAGTGTGATCTACTTTTTTAATGTACATCCATTCATTCATTTGTGGAATGCATGTAAGCAGCTCTGATTTTTCATTTTCTACATATTGGGAGTTGTAGGATTAACAAACTTAACCATTTGAGGCATCCAACACATTGCAAACAATGTGTTACATACTCTGGTATCAGTTAAATGGTTAACACATGGGCAATGCTGTGCCAACACTGCTACTATATAATATGTATTATATATGCACTCCTGTGTCACTGAGGCTCAAGTCTTTGAGTGCTAGAGGGGTACGCAATGCATTGCAATACCTTGTGTATCACTGAAAGGATTAACTATTGCTTTAAAAGCAAAGAACAGACGGGCAATGCCGTCCCATATTGCTAGTATATATATATATATATATATATATATATATATATATATATTTTTTTTTTTTTTTTTTTTTTTTTTTTTACAATTCCTCTCCCCTTCCTGGTCCAATTGATCTTATTCCCAATAAAAAAGAGGAAGGAGAAGAGGAAGCAAGGAAGTAGAAATCAGAGGCAGGAAGAATATCCTATGAAACCACACCAGTGATAACTTCCTCATCATTATCACATGAGTTACCTACTGGGATTGATGACTTATGTTATTAAAACATTGGTGAATAATCTGTTTATGAAGTACTCTGTGTAACATAATCAGAGCAGCTAGACTTATTAGTCTGGCTGTATACATGTGTATTTGTAATGGCCTGTTTACCAGATATTTGTGAACCCCTTACCATATTGTTGTTATTATTGCACCTATTGTGATACGATCTGTAAACCTTTTGTACTGATGATGTAATGTTGTGTACATTTTTTTCATTTTGGATTCCATCAACTCACTATTACATTAATCAGAAAGATCCTGAATCTGTTTATCATTTCCTAAGAAAGCAGGATCCCTAAGAAAATAAAAATGATTCTAATTATGCAGTAGCAACCACAGTAGAGCAGAAAGAGAAAAAAAGGAGGAGGGAAAATGACAAAAAGACTTATCCATGGAAACACTACTGAATCTTATGAAGTATATCCAGAATCCAGTATTTATGCCAGAGGGGTGCACAAAGCATTGCAAATAAAAAAGGTGAGCTATATATGTCTGAAAGATTAAACCAAAACAATAAAACAAAGAAACTAAACATATAACATAATTACATCTACTGGCCCTACATCCAATCAATAGAAAAATAGCACCCCACTAGGGGATAGATTCTAGTGCAGGTGCTAATTCTATCTCTGCTTTTATCACCAGTATTCCCCATAGACTTCCATAGGGAAATGTTTGATAAAATGGGTGTTAATATTTATCTCCTGCAGTAGAATCTGGCCCTTGATGTGCTAAACAAACAACTTAATCATCACCTCATCACCAAGGAGACATATGGGCTATGTGCTGGGACAAAAGATGAAAGAAAGGAAAAAAAACACTACTTGAAAAATAATAACCTTTACTGCACCAGTATATTAAAAAAGAATTATATTTGTACTAATTGTAATATCCCATAATTACAGCCAGTATCTGTAATTACTCTATGTTTGATTCACTATCCACAATTCTTTATTCAGGAAGGTTTTTTATCTTACATCTGATTACTGCACTGTATCTCCACAGACATACGTCAACCTTGATCAAACAAACAGGGACTCTGGGTAAAGGTTCATGCATATTTAACCCTTTGACTGTCAGAGGATTATCCAACACATTGCAAAGAAATGCATCTGTTACCCTTCTGGCACTCAGAAATATAAGACTTGTTCAGTGCAAAAAATTACAGTGTTACGGCAAAGATTCAACTTGATGAACATGTTTTTTTTTCAAAATCATCAACTATGCTACCATGTTTTATTTAACCTTTTCTTTGCCAGAGGGACACCCCCCCCCGGCACTCATAGGGTTAATGTGTTGGAAAGTGTTCTCTGTTTGATGGGTTTACTAAAAAATCTAGGCTAAATTAGAATATGGTTTAGCCCATGGAGGTTTTGTGTGTGCTTAGGTTTTTACATTTTTGATGCTTGTATGCAAATCTTTTATTTAGCTTTATAATTCTGATGTCCTTTTAGCAGCTCACAGAATCTTGAGAGTAGTATGTCATTGACACTTAACCCATTGACAACAGTTGTGTAATGATTTCTTGCGAAACACACATCTGTAGCTCTGACTTTGAAACTCGTTACATATTACATTGAACAAAGACAAACTTTTCTTTTTGATTGTTACTATAATTTTTCATTATCATTGTTTCATATATATTTGCAAACACCCACAATGTACATCTATTAATTATAAACATTAACCTCTTGGATGCTAGGGAAATTTCAAATTCATTGTGAAGCATCCAAGTGGTTGAAAGATATCTTAGATTCCTAGAGAGAGTTTTGTGCCATGATTTAAAACATAATTGTACATTTGGCCCAGGCTGGTCTCTACTGTTATTTTCAACAAGCTTATTACATGTAAGTACTTTCACTATCATATTTAGTTCTATAAAAATAATGAGTAGACAATAAAAAAGAAACTTATGCAGCATGTTTGATATTGCCATTCTCAGCACAATAAAAATGGACTCCCTCCCTAAGTGGCCATCCTGCCTTCTTAATGATCCACGAAAAGCATTATGTAATCATAATACCGGCCTTGCAGAAACCCTTTAGTATCATAAAAAGGGCATAATGTTCAAATTAGCAGCTATACTCCTGTTATTATTCACCAGGACCATGTGGAATTTTAATTTCTGAAGGGTAATGTTTAATGTAAAAGTCATTCATATAATCTTCGAAGACAGTGTGCAAGATTTATAGCCATATGCTATGTATCTGTTAATTGTATTCCATGACAGACATAAAACCTCAGCTTGGTTTTTAACCTGTTCTTTTCATTACTGGGAGGTGAAACAATGTACTCTTCTGTATGTGTTTTATTGCTTTTATGATATTTTATAGGTAGAATTGACATGTAGAATAAACACTTTAGTCTTCTTAACATTCATATGTGACTGCATCCATGTGTGGTTGCAGCCAAGTTCATTATTTCTATTTTCTATAAAATATGCAGAGAGGTATCTCCTATTAATTCAGGGGGGATGTTTGGTTCCCCCTAGAGGCTTATTTTTATTAGAGCAAGAGAGAGAGAGTGAGGAAGAGAAAGAGCAAGAGAGAGTGAAGGAGAGAGAGGGAAGGAGGGAAGAAGAGAGGGAGGAAGTGATAGGGGAGAGATGGTGTGTTTGTTGTTTAGTTGGGCAAACATTACATTCAGGGTACGCAGACATGCTTTTTATATCATGTTGTTGCTCTTTCCACAATCTAATCTGGGTTTTGTGAAAAAACTAATCTTACATAATTATTTTGCTCATTTCGCTGTTTCCCCACTGATTTGAACTCCCCTAACATGAAACAGTTTAACAAATTTTTACTTGTGCTTCTGCTAGTCACATAATCCCATGTTAGGCTATAGGGAATTCTTATACAAGCAGTCTGACGTGATTGGATTTTTATTTGCTCCCTACTGAGCAATTTAATTGCCCCAGGATTACTCCATATGTCTATTCGTAATTTTACATGTAAACTAGTATAATGCATATAAAAAAAATTATATTATTGTATATATCACTTTAATATGATTTAATCATTAATATTTATGTTTTTTGTATTCACACACATTTCCAAGATATAGAGTAGATTTAGATTGACATTGAATGCTTCTGTCTGGATGTAGGTAAATAAGTTTAATAATTTCCTTCTTACACTTTACTATTTAGCTTGATGTATGTATGTATGTATGTATATCTTTATTTATATGGTGCCACACAGTGCAAGAAGTGCCTTACAATAGAAGGATGTTACAATAAATAAAAGAGGATATAATAAGTGTCACAGTCATAGAAACAATAGAATAAAGGTCCCTGCCCCAAGAAGCTTACAATCTAAATGAGTAATATGAGACAGACAACAGGGTGTCAAGTGCTGTGATTACAAGTGCTGAGTTTGCCAAATGGTAGTACATGGTACTAGGGCTCCAGAAGAAACAATTTCAGGGTAGACTTAAAGAGAGAGGGGGATTGTTCAAGATATAGGGAGAGAGGTATGGAGTACATAAGGTAGGGAGCAGAAAGTGAAAAGGGTTTGAGATGGGAGAGGGCAGAGGGTGTGGATGGTGCAACAAAAAGGACGTTGCGTGCTGATCGAAGGAGGCGGCCAGAAGCATAAGAAGAGATGAGGGAAGAGATGTAAGGAGGGGTAGCAGCAGTGTGGATAGCATTTATGGTAAGAAGTAGGACTTTGTAAGTAATGTGTTGCAGAATAATAAGCAATGTCAGATTTCTAAGAATAATGTGAGCAGGTTCAGTTTATGGGGAGAGTGTGGTGATTTATGCAGCTGAGCTTATGACAGGTTGCATAGGGAAAAGATGGAAAGCCAGGAGGCCAGTTAATAGGAGATTGCAATAGTCTAAGCAGGACAGAATGAGGGCATGCACAAGAGTTTTAGTAGTTTTTTGGGAGAGAAATGAGAGGATTTTAGCAATGTTGTGTATAAAGAAGGTTAAGAAGCAACATGGTCTAGCCATGGACTTAATGTGAGAGGAGAAGGAGAGTGAGGAATCAAATATGGCCCCAAGGCAGCGTGCTGAGCGGACAGGAGCAATGTCAATTCTATCAACTGTAATGATGAAGCTGGGTGTTGGGTAAGATCTTGGTGGAAAACTTCGGCTTTGGACATGTTTATCTTCAGCTGACGGTAGGTCATCCAGGAGGATATGGTGAAGAGGCAGTTTGAAATTTGTAACTGGATTTGAGCTGAAAGATCAGAAGTGGAAATGTAAATTTGGGTATAATCAGCATATATATGCTGCTTGAAGCCAAATAAATTAATAAGTTCACCCAATGAAAAGGTGTACAGGGAGAAAAGTAGTGGACCCAGAACAGAGCCTTGGGGCACCCCCACAGACAGAGTGTCACCGTTGCGATCGCTCCTGGGCCGCGTCTCTTCCACTCTCGTGGCGGCTCTTCCGGGTTACTGAGCGATCGGGTTGCGCGTGCTCAGATCTCCTCCGCCTTCAGCATGGCGGATGTGCATGCGCCGAGCCCGATGCTCTATTGGCCAGTCCTCCTCCTATTCCCTTGCGGCTCCCAGTCGAGCCCCTCTCACTTACCAGGCCATTGGTTAGCCCTGGTATTTAAATGGGCTGCCCCAGGCATAGGGCGCCCGTTACATAGTTAGTGTTCTGGCTAGGTTCTGGGCTCTGGACCTTTGCCTGTCAAGTACTGCTCAGCATTCTTGTCCTCTGCTCCTGGTTTTTGACCTTTGGCTCTGCTCCTGACTACTCTAGATCTGCGCTCCTGGTTTTGACCTTCAGCTCTGCTCCTGACCACTCTAGATCTCCGCTCCTGGTTTTGACCTTTGGCTCTGCTCCTGACCACGCTAGATCTCCGCTCCTGGTTTTGACCTTCGGCTCTGCTCCTGACCACCCTAGATCTCCGCTCCTGGTTTTGACCTTTGGCTCAGCTCCTGACCACTCTAGATCTCCGCTCCTGGTTTTGACCTTTGGCTGCCCTCATCGCTTGGTATCTCGCCCGTCCTGCTGGCCTGGTTTTTCAACGGTTCCTGGGTACTCCTATCCTGGTTGCACCCTGGCTCAGCTGGGGTGGAACAATCTGGTTTCGCGACCAGCACCTTTAGACAGCTTCGGCTGCAGCAAAGGAGAACCTGGCACGCCGTCACCGCTCCCAAGCTTCGCACCCCAGCTCCGCACGCTAGCACCATAACCTGAGCCTGCACCCCACTGATCCCTAGCAGCCGGGATCGTGACACAGAGGGACTGCAGTGGAGATTTTATTGCCAGAGGGCACAAAAAAGGAAAGTTGTGAAAGATAGGAGGAGAGACATGAAGCAGCTTGATTGCGGAAACCATGATTGTGGAGAATATGAGCAAGAAGAGAATGGTTAACTGTGTCAAAGGAAGAAGATAAATTGAGTAGTGTAAGTATAAAAAACTGGCCTATAGATTTTGCATTCTAAGAGTTTTGAAGTAAGGGGTAGAAGGGAGACAGGTCGATAGTTAAAGAGACAGTAGGGGTCAAGGTTAGCCATCTCGATTAGGGGGTTTAATTTGTGTCTGTTTGAATGAAGAAGGGAAGATGACTGTGGAGAGAGAGGCATTTAAAATGTGTTAATGTTAGGTGTAAGGATTGGTGCAAGTGGTTTGAGTAAGTGTGAGGGCATAGGGTCTAAGGAGCAGGTAGAGAGGTGGGTGGATAGGAGAAGTTGAGAAACATCTGCCTCTGTTACTGGAGTAAAATGGTAAGGAGAGATAAGCCATCTTCGCATCAAACAAAAGGGTCTAAATAAGGGTCAAAAGACAGTCCAGACTACAGATCTGACCTAGGCTTGAAATTCATTGTAGTTGTTAATTTTATCAAGTTTTGGCTACAAATGTTGCTAAAGACTTCAAAGATAATCTATTAGATAAAATGAATTAATACCACATAAACTGCAATGTAATCTGGCCTTTGAATTTGGCTGGCCAGCTAGTTGTACAAATACAGCAAAGCTGCTGTTCTATGAAAATATCTCCTCCGGCTTTATCTGAAGAGGAAGAATGCTAAATTGTATCAAAGCTATTCTTGGTCATATAAATGCATCATTCTAACATTATTTCATAGAAGCAAGATGTGAAATGTGTAGAGGTTACTGTCCTGATCTGAATGCTATTTGGAACTTAGTGTGGTTTGGTATTGTATGAACTGTATTTTATCAATGGTTTTGTTAACAACCTGTCACTGCTGCTACTTTTTTATTGTGTTCTGCACTTTGTGAGGATTGTCTATTATCTTTATCTCTGCTTTAAGTCCTTTTTTTTCTCTTTCTTGTGAACTGTCCAGTTGCTATTTTTCTTTCTTTCTCTTTTATCCTCATATGTGACAATTGTTTGTACCATCAATATATCATTACGAATGCACTTCGATTAACATATGAATTCAGAGGTTTACCAGTGTTGTTGTGTTTTAGTTTGGTGCTGCAGTTAGGATAAGGATTAACTAGTAAAATGTATTTTGCATTTGATTCTCTGTTTGTGTGCATATTATTAGTGTTTTGTTCTCTTTGTACTGTTGTTACACTATTTGCACTCAGCTATGACTGTTTGCCTTTATTTAAAGGGATAGTAATGTTTCACAATAAAAGTATTTGATGCATGGTGAGTGTTACTGTATTTCAATACTATCAGAGTTGTAGTTCAAGAGTAATTGAAAGATAAGTGTCCCTCCCTGCCCCTTTTACTGATGTAACACTGCTCACCTCAGAGAAGCAAGACTGTCTGGATGGATAGCAGAGAGGTACAATCTTCAGTGAGCATAAGGAAAACCCTGAAAAACCTATCAAGGGGGGCAGGGTTTTCCTTATGCTCACAGTAAGAAGATTGTCCCTTGCTGCGAGCTGTCCTGTCAAGTGAACAGCTGAGGGGAGGTGACTTACACTAGGTAAAAGGGGCGGGAGGGGGATATTTTATCATTCAATTACTCTTGAACTTCATCTCTGACAGTACTGAAATAACACTCTCCCTGACCCAAATACTATGAAGATTAATTGGAACTGCTTTTTTATGAAATGTTACTATCTCTTTAAGATTTCATTAGGGACATAGGCTTAAACAACATGATTTATACTTACGCATTACTTTATAGGACTTTTACAGCTTCTTTTGTTGTGAATTTTATAAACACAAACGTACACATACAGACTCACAATTAATGTGTAGCCCTCAGAATACATTTTCAACTGAGATGTGGCTTTCTAGACTAAAATAATGTTTACCACTCTCATGAATTGACCTAGCAATTAATAAAACTTACCTTCAACCTGAAAGCTGTAGAGCATCCAACCTATAGAGAAAAGGGTAGGGAGGGACAGCGTGACAAAAATGCTCTAAGTATAGTATTATTAACAAAAGAAAATCAGATAAATAATGCATATATACAAAGTGGAAAATAAGTAAAATCATAAAGTATAAGTACCAAACCAATACTTTAAAAAGGACCCCAGTGGGATATGTAAGACTGACCCACAATAATGTCCCAAATTAAGAAGTATACTAGGATTGAAACATATAAAACAGTAGTAATATAAATATCAAATGTCCGTGCACCAATGGAAGTGCATAGGAACGGTCAGAAAAGAAACAAATAGAACATAGGAACATGCAAGAAATGAATCTTGAATAAAAATCTTGGAGATAACCCCAACTGTGAATAAGCTTACTTTATATATGATCAGAGTAGGCATGTAGAATGGTGAAATCAGGAGTCTCCCGATGGAGATCAGAATCGTCTCCAGTCCTAGCTGTATAGTGCTGTGCCTCCGACTCACTCCTCTGGATGGTGTTTTCAGAAGCGCTCGGCTAGGCTCTAGGACGTCCGTCTCCCCTCCTATGTAGCAATATCACGGCGCCCATGATCTGAGCGACATTCTGTCCATCTCTATTTTACTGCTCTCCTATTGGCTGCGCTGTATTGCTCCTCCTAGTGACAGCCTTTTTATACCCTGGGCTGTCACTTGGCTAATGCCCTTTCGTGGTGTACCTGATGCCTAGCGCTAGTTCTGTGATTCTGATACCAGTGTATGACCCCGGACTGCCTGACCACGCTGTTAGTCTTCGTTCCTGATTCTGTGTACTGATTCGGATTGGCTGAAATTCCTGCATCTTGTTCTGACCCGGCCTGGCTGACGTTACTGCTCCGTGTACCGACCCGGCGAGATCGACATTCCTGCTCCATGTACCGACCCGGCGAGATTGACGTTCCTGTTTCCTGCTCCAGTTCAGCTTGGCTATGTTCCTGTGCTGGTTACCGAACCGGTTTGGCGGTGGTTCCTGCTCTCATCTTGCTTGCTGGACTATCTCTGGCAGTTCCGGCTGCTTACCGTTGCACGTTGCACGTCTCACTTCTCCAGTACCTTGACCGATCCTACCAGTTGGCTCAGAGTCTCAGTGTGCCAGTATCCTTTCACACCGTGCTGTATTGCTTGGTTGTATTTGGGTTCAGTTGGGTGCTTCCCGTGGTTGCCGTTATCCAGACCATTACGATTATTAACCCCTTCAGGGGTGTTGCCTTGTATCCACTTGCTATACCAGTGTGGTTGCTTCCTATATCCTGGGCGTACCTTTTCTGCACCACTCTGGTGCTCAAAGGGTTAACATATACACTGTTTGGTCTGCCATTTGTCTCATTTATCTGACTAATCATAGCTAATGCAAAGGAGAATTGCCTGGCATTGTGGTGCTGCACTGTCTGTGCAGGTGGTATCAGACTGTTATGAATATAGAAATGTGTCTGATGTTTGGCAAAACACATGATACACATCCCTGAAGGGATATCAAGGGTAGTCTGAGCGATTTCATTTTGGCCAGAATCCCCTTTGTTCTTTATTGTCCTCATCAGATGAGTGACAGAAAATAAGCTTTAGCACCACAATAATGGGAAATGTTACTGCTGTTGTACATATGTTTTATTCCATAGACAGATAACCTTCAGTTCTCCCATCTTTCACTGCACTGCAACTTGCATCATCCTAAGTATGATGGGAATTGTAGTCCAAGAATAGATGGGGGATTAAAAGATGCCTATCCCTGGTCTATGCACAATCAGGTATAATGGATTTGAATAAAAAATTATTTAAAATAAATTATAAGTATTATTATGGAGTATTTTTAGACCCTTCTCTAGGTAGCCTGAGTTTAATCCTAGCTATTACCCTTAAGAACAACCTATTGAGTTACATTCATTCTCATTTTGTGCTGGTCACGCTTAAAATCCACTAGAATGTTACCAGAGCTGCAAAACACTTGTTACTTTCAGCACTACCAGTCCACCAGCAGTTTTGTACATTCATATGATTGGCTTGAACTATGAGTTTTTTTTATTCACATCACAGTATTACATGCTTGATTGACAGCTTCATTTTGGACTTACTATATAATTATATTTGTCATA
Source organism: Rhinophrynus dorsalis (assembly GCA_037306005.1). Lineage (NCBI taxonomy): Eukaryota > Metazoa > Chordata > Amphibia > Anura > Rhinophrynidae > Rhinophrynus > Rhinophrynus dorsalis. The sequence goes on from CM074719.1 coordinate 120,303,299, forward strand.
ATTGAACTTACTGCCACTAAACTTTAAAAACTAGCAAGATAATCATTAATTTTGGATAACAGTATAGGTGTATTTTAGTTCTGTATTCTCCGTGCAGATTTTTCACATTTTTGGTGCACATACAGCAGCTTCTTCTTGATTTTGTGACCTACTAAAATGGGTTAGATGGATTTTAAATTGATTTTTAAGAAACTTGAGAAAATACTTAAAGATAAAACCACACGCTGATTACCCTGAAAACATAATTTAAAAATTACTCTAAGGGGAAATTTTCTTTTAGGAATAACATTTAATTAAGTGATTATAATGATAGTATAATTTTTTTAAATGTAAATTAATGTATTTCTTGGCAATATACAGTGCATCCAAGATAGATTATTGAAATGCTGTCTAGGACTTACGGTGCAGTAGATTAACTAACTGTGTATATAATGTATAAAGAAAAAGTAGAATTCTGGGTCAAATTAATTTTGCTTTCAAAAGCAAATTAAAATTCTCATTGATTTACCTCAAGATTATAATATCATGAATGCTACAGATGTTTCCAACACATTGTGAATCACTGGATTGAAAACCTTTCTAGCATTAAGGGATTGAAAACCCCATTTAAATCGATCACAATTTGTAAAGTTTTGTATGTCAATGATTATGCAGTTGTTTTGCTCCAGAACTTTTGCAGTGCTTTCTAGTACATCAGATTCAAGGGGCCAATAACTAATTTTAAACAGATTATCCATATTTCTTTATTGTTCAATAATACTATGTATATTACCACTAACACTAATGATAACAATACAAGGGAGCTTTCTCTATAATTGATTGCAGATGCTAAACAATGTTATTAATCAAGTCAACAGTAAAAAAAGAAGCTCTATAAAATCTATTTAACCTCATACATAGATATAGGTATATGTGTCAGCACAATAACACACACTCAAACACGCACACATACACACATATATATATGACAATAAGTCTCTCATATCCAAGTTTAAGAACACATCTGATGAAAGGTAACTTTTGTCTCTTGAAAGCTTATCCACACAAATAATGATAAGATCAGTATAAAGCTATTGGGCCAGCCATGTGCTCTCATACTAATACAGTCTTATAATGTCAGAATATTTTCTTGGCTTTTGTCCATGATCCACCATACAAAATTAATACACAGCCCTTTTCAGTAGGAAATATGTTTTTGTGTATATATGTGTGTATATATATATATATATATATATATATATATATATATAGGTTGATAGTTATGGCCAAACTGTTTCAGTAAGGTCAGTATTCACATGGATTCTGGAGCATTATGAAATTACATTATAAAGTGTTTCATTGTTTTAGTTCTTTAAGGACCATAGATGCTAAGCAACACTTTGCAAAGGCTAATCAGTTGGATTGCAGGAAAAAAGATTACATGATGAGAAAAATAATAAGGTTGGTGCAGCAGGTCTTTCAGCTGCAGTCATTCTCCATAGGGGGGTGTCATATGTCATTCTATTCATTTGTATAACTATTTTGAAGACTATGAATAAGCAAAGAAGAGCTCACTAGGTTTTTATGTATATTTTTTATGTACTTTGGGATATTTTGACTTCTCCCACCTCCTTGATCACTAGCTCCCAAAGTACAGGTGCTTTTACAATTAGGGAAGGAATGAATACATCAGAATGGCATCACAGTGGTTCAAAAGACAAAGAGCAGTTTCACAATAAAGTTGGCAAAAAGATTATAATTTAAAACAGTGAGTTTTTCTTTGAAGGAATCCCTTTTAACTTCTTGAAGATGTTTCATCACAGTCTGGTGAACATCCCTCTAGAATCCAATGGATTAACCGAGTATAAATTCCAAGTTTATTTGAATATTAGGTGGTATTGGGAACAATTAAGGTGAATAATCACCCAATAACATTTACTAGGTAATTGTATGTGATTTTTTTTTATAGGGAGGTAAAGCTAAAGAGGTACACTTTTGGAGCACCCCAACGACACTATAGGGTTTAATTTAAAATTCTGCAAATTGTGATTTAATTAAATCAGACTTTTAACCTCTTGAATGCTAGAGAGGCCTCCCAATGCACTGCTTCACACTTTTGAGACCTCTCTAGAATTCAAAGGTTAAAAGTTCAATTCAAATCAATCTGGAATTTTCATTTCATTTCACTTCCCCAGGGTATAGTTAGTTTACCCCAGAATTGCCGCTCTTTAGCTTGATATGTCTTAATATGTCTCCAGATTAAATTGTTTGAAACATTTATATCTTTCCCATGTTCAATATAGTCAAAGGGACATAAACTGCCACAGCAGCCTTGTTCTTCTATCTGAAATTTGTTCCATGGCACCTGTTCAATGACTACAGTGAACCCTGAGGATCTATCTGACACAGTTGGAGAATCACTGATCTAAAGGCACAAAGGTCACATAAAAGGTCAGTAGAGAAAATGCAATGCATTAAACATTGCTCATTGTGAGCTGAAATATAAATTTAAACTCTTTCCTGCTGACCTTTAATGTTAATTTCCCATCATTGTCCAGAAGGAATTTAGTGTATATTGATTGTGGCAGACAATCTGGTACCTCACAATATCTATCTAATAGGTTTGACAATTTAAATAACCATCAAAAAGCCAATAGATAAAGATTCCTCCAAATTAAATAACTTGGCTTCAGTATTCTCCACCTTGCTGTCCCTGTGAGACCCAATAATACATAATTGTATAGCCATGATATCAAATAGAACATTTCAAAGGTGATTAATGTACACATAACACCCTATGAGTCCTCATTCCTTCCTTCCTTCTTTCAGTTATTCTCTCCATTGGTAGCAATGAACACATTGCTTTGAAATGGATTAGTGCTATATGCAGATGGATTATTTTAAAATTGTCTGTCTTTCCAGTTGTTGCGTGTTCTTTGGTAATCAGTATTGGTGCTTAAAATCAGCTTTAAACCACAGTCCTCAATTATCCCTAACAGTGCAGGTTTTAAGGATTTACCTGCCTGAGAAAATGTAAACTAATCAGAAAAAAAGATAAACTAATTACACACTTATACTCAGATGTAATGCCTATAACAAGCCTATGATACAGGATCAAGGTACCAACATTAATTTTATCAGGGCCCCATATACTGTGGTGCTCCCCAGATAATATAAATGTTGCCCATCAAAAGAGAAAAGATAACAATAAGTATCATAAGAGGAGGCACCTGCTTCCTCAGAGGAGTAGATTACTTTTTATGTTATAAGACTTCTCCTGTTGTATAAAACAAGTCTACTACCATTCTAGGAGAATCTTCTTTCAAGATTGAGTACAGCTCTTTATTAACATTAAAATAACATTTCTTTTTGGGTTATCAGGTGATGGTGTTCCTCACTTAATATCGAGAAATGTAAATATGGTGGATATACTCTGCAACTAAGTGTCCATGCAAAATCAGGCTCTGAAATCGATGTGAAGTCCTAAAACCTGTCTAACACCAATGCTCTAATCTAGATGTGTCAAAAAAGACGCCCCCTAATGCCACTTGAGTCAAGGGGAGGACAAGAGGGCAGTTTATGGACATACAAAAAGATAGGCAGAATAAGCCAAACAATGAATTAATGTTCATGCTCTTCAATTTAACTTGTGTAATATGCAATAATCAATTATGATTTTTGTCCCCTGTAGTGCAGTTGGTGTGCTCTTTCTGAATATGGCCCAAATTAGAGCAAATGAGCTTCACATAAATTCTCAATGATTTAAATGAGGCTTAAAGTCTCCAACATATTAGTAAACAATGTGCAGGATACAATTCTAGCACACAAGGGATGAGAAGCCTAATTAAACCAATGGGAATTTTTATTTGTCCCTATGGTGCAGTTGGTCTACCGAGAACTGATCCACTTCTTCCTAATACATCAGCCTCACACATACATAAACTATAAATAATTACTAGCTATGCTGGCACGGCATTGCCCATGTGGTTTAAGCCTTTTAGTGGCATAGGGCTATCTAATGCAATGGTTAACATAGTGCTGGGTTGCCCTCTTACTCTGAAAGGTATATGTGGTGTAGTGTAAACAAGGTATCCAATGCATTGGAATGTGTAGGATGTCTCTGTGACTCAAAAGGTTGAAAACAAAAAAAATAGTACAATATTTTGGGTAGTGGCCTGTCATGCAAAGGCTTAACCATTTGAGTGAGAAAGAGGTAGCCATAAATATACACATAGACACATATCAATAGAGAGACTCACAAATAAGTGTGGGTGATTGGTCCCGTTGTGAAAACCATGTTGATGTCTTCTTTTTTGCGTGAAAATCCGCTCTAATTAGAGGGATTAAAATCTTCTCAGTTTTCTCCCATTGGCAAAAAATCTTCACCATTTTTTCCATGGATAGAAAGTTTTTGCACCTTTATTAACATGTTTTTCACCTTTTCGCTATAAAAAAGTGCCATTTCCAGGAAGTGAAACACAATACAAGCTACAAAGCAAGGGAAACGTGCTGTGCTGTGATATTAAGGGGGGGGGGGGGTCATAGTGACTGCTATCACTATGAGCAGGTTTACAAACAATAAAAAGGAGTAGCTTGAAAGATCCTTATGTGTCCAGTTAGTCTGAGGAGGAAATTACCACTACAAACCCAATGATGTCCAGTCCCCCTAAATCACCCATAGGGATCTTGGGGAGGAGGAAGAAGGTAGTAATGAAATCTGGAAAGTTCAGCTGCTTGTGCCTGCTGCCAGTGCTGTTCCTGCTGCCACCAGTGCTGTGCCAGTTGCCAGTGCTGAATCTTCTGCCAGTGCTGAACCTGCTGACAGTGTGTCTTGTAATTTTTAATGCTGGGGGGGGAGAAGATGATGCAAAGTCTGATGGTAGGGGACCCTAGGTCACACTTTCCATCTCCAAGCAGAGGTGTGCTCCTGTAGACCCGTTGGGACTCTTATTTAATTCAGGCCAATCTTGGGGGCCCTCTTTGACACAGGGCTGCCCAGGACAAAGCCATTTGCCCTTACAATGTTCTGCTCTGGGCTGGCCCCTCACCACTGCATTACCGCACATATTGAATGCTCTGGGCCGGTCCTTTGATGTTCCTGCTGTCAGCAAGTGGTTGAAGTGGGAGATGAAGGAAGTCTGTGGCCCAGCGGTCCAGCATTATGACCGGCCCGGGGGACATTTGTCCCCCTGCCCCCAGGCCAGCCTGCCTCTGCCAAACACCCACCACAGAAATCAAGCATCGCTATTGCTGTACCCCCTGACTCTCTCGAAAAGCAACAAGAGGTGAAGTGGAGATCAAAGAGGGGGAAGAATAGAAAAACCCAGCTAGAGGCTGAAAGTTTGATGACGAGCGAAACAACTAGCTCGCCATCGCATTCTTGCTCTAGGGTAACTAAAGTTCTGCCAATCCACCTCATTCATCATTACCTCCCCTACCAAATGATAGTCACTCTGTAGAAGCTAGGATGTGGCAGATCGTGTCCACCCATTGCACACTGTCACATGGCAGTGTGGTGGAGGAGAATCGCAAGCAGAGCAACAAGCAGCGTTTGAGGAGATTCCATCCCTCAGAATATGCTCTGGTTGTCAGCAAGTTGTCATGTGTCCTTAGTGGGGTGTGTACAAGGGGCATAATGACAGCAGAAGTGTGGATTCTGGTGGGGGGATTTCACATTAGGGACCCTAAGTGTCATGGTTTTTCAATAGAGTTGTGCAAGGTTTTTCATGTGAATGCAGATGTACCCATTGTTCCCAGTCCTTCCCTTATTTACACTGTGCACATTGCAGTTGCTGATGTGAGAGGCACGGTTCCTGCTCTCAAGGGGAACATTTCTATTCTCAATGCACCCATGATTTTGGAGGAGGGGCAGGTGTAGAAGCATTATTGGCCAACTTCTTCTTTTCTCCACATATACCTGAATTGGTGGGGGGGCTACTGTCTCAGGCGCATCACTGTAGCTAGTCGTAGCATGTGGGACCTTCATCACCCTTGTTACGGATGTTGTTGATCCCATTCCCTTTGAGCTGCCTTATCATCCTGCTGCTTAAACAACGCAGCAGCAAGAACAGCAGTCACAAATTCTGTAATTATATAAGGGCATTTGATAATGGCCAGTGGCCAATGGCCAAAATTAAATGACCTGCTGGCACTAAGACAGTAGGGCATTTTTGTTTCACAGGGCTTGTGCTTAAAAAAAATACCCCTACAAAAAAAATTAAAATGTTTGGGTTCTTGTTTCTAACAAACCTAAGGCCTATAAATAATTTTTTCTTTATGGCTTGTGCCAAACAAGTCTAAGTCCGACAAAACAATGTTTCCTCGGGGCTTGGGCCTAACACAAGTCTTATTTCCTACAAGAAACGAATGTTTCGTCGGGGCTTGTGCCTCTAATAACAATTGCATTGGATAGCCTTATGCCACTTAAAGGCTTAAACCACAAAGGTCATGCCATGCCACTATTGCTAGTGTATATATATCTATATATACATTCCAAGTGCTCTCATTTTCTGCCCTAATATGTTGCAGGTTAGAAGAAAATTAAATATCAAGCACTATCGTTTATGACCCACTTGAAAAGCATCAGTATTCCCCACATGGATTGTGTCAGACAGCAGTGCTAGGGTCACCATAGTAATCTTGCAAAACAAAATTAAGAGATAATCATAGATTTTCTGAAGCGGCAGTAAATACGTTAAATAAAATTGGAACAATTTAGAAACCTATTCATTGGGCTCTGTATGAACAGTGTGATGTTTATTTTTCAGCTCTGAATTGGACACAAAATTAGCTTTTACTTGAAAAGGAGTCAGGCAGGTGCCATCATCTCCAATGGAGATGCAGTTTTAAAAAAAAAAAGTAGAGGGCTTAGTCTGGACAAACCAATTGCTTTTGCCAATATTATTTCCAGTCTTTCTCAAGACTAAAAGAAAAACTACATGTACAAGCAGCACTTCAATTTACAGCATTATAAATAACAGTGACAACATTGCACTGAAAGTACAAATTCAGGTGATATTTATTTAATGATGAGGCAAATCCATTGAAACCCATTTTATAAATGTATAGGTCAGTGATGGTGAACCTTTGTGTACCCGAGTGCCAAGTTTGCAGCACAGAGACAAGGTTGGAGACAGCAAAGTGCCAGTACTGAAAATTTACCATGGAAAGGAGGTTTTTGTGTTGCATACATATGTGAAAAGACAGCTATATAAAGTTGTGTATTCCCTTTATGTTATCAGACAGATGGAAACTGTGTTTGTTCTAAGAATAAAAACATGTGAAACAAACGTCTTAGAACTATCATTAATGATGTGAAGCAAAGCAAGTAATACCGTAAAACTTACAATTAAAATTGTGCTACACAAGTGATACCACAAAGCTTATAACTGAAATGGAGCTACACTTGTAATGTCACATAGCTTACAGTTTAAATGGTGCTACTCTAGTGATACCACATAGTTTAAAAATGAGATGGTGCTACAGTAGTGATACCACAGAGCTTACAATTTTAATGGAGCTACAGACAAAACCACAGAGCTTACAACTGAAATGAAGGTACATCAGTGATACCAAATAGCCTACAATTAAAATAAAGCTAAACTAGTGTTACCACTGAAACAAAGCTACACTAGTGATACCACAGAGCTTAAAACTCTATGACTACCAATTATGCCTCTACAATTAGACATGTAGGTTTCTGATGCACACATCTCCGCCACTGGACACAATGCCCTGATGAGAAGCACCTACTGTTGCATGAGAAGCAAACGTTTGTCACTGGTAAGGGCAGTGTGAAGAGCAAATAGAAAGTGGTAACCACTACTGCTGGGCTGGTATCTAGTATGCATATACAACTGTGGTGGGCAACCTGAGGTTCTCTAGCTGTTCAGGATCAAAACTCCCATCTTCTGCAGCCAGTCATTAGTTGGCTGTAGAATAGATGAATTGTAGTCATGAACAGCTGCAGTGCTTCAGGTTGCCCATTGCTGAAAGATTGTGTCTTGCAAAGCTAAGCACTGTCCTAATCTGCCCCCTGTTCACAATAATACAATACTTATGTGCTGACTTGCCTGCTGGTATAGCGCTCTTCCTATTCCTAGCTCAGCTCCTCCATGAGCACTAGGTGATTAATAGCTGCTGACAGTTCAAGTTTTTGAGTCCAGTGTGGTGACAAAGGGATGTCAACTTCACCATGCAATCTAAAGAAAGATGTATGTGGGTCTTTTCTCTATGCTGCCTCTTGCTCCCTCCTCTCTCCCTCACAGGTCTCCACATTGCCACCTGTCTCTCCCTCAGAACCCTCCACATCTCCTTTCACATTTCTGCAAGAGGGGGAGAAGTAGAGAGGCAAGAGGAGGGATAAAGAGAAGGATTCAAGAGGAGGTATAAAGAAGCAAGAGGGGGATAAAGAGAAGGATGCAAGAGAAGGGAAAATGAGAAAGATGAAAGAGGGGGATAAAAGTGAAGGGTGCAAGAGAAGGGATAAAGAGAAAGAGGGAATAGGGGGAGAAAGAGAAGAATGCAAGAGAAGAGATAAAGAGAAGGATGCAAGAGGAAGGATAAAGAGACAGATGCAAGAAAAGGGAAAACGGGATAAAAGAGAAGGGTGCAAGAGGAAGGATAAAGAGACGAGAGGGGGATAAAGAGACGGATGCAAGAAAAGGGATAAAGAGAGAGGCAAGAGGGGGAGAAAAGAAAGGGAAGAGGAGGGAAAACGAGAGAGGCAGAAGGAGGGATAAAGAGAAGGATGGAAGAGGAGGGATGAAGAGAAATGGGCAAGAGAATGAATAAAGAAGCAAGATAAGGGATAAATAGAAGGATGCAAGAGGATGGATAAAGAGAGAAGAGGAGGGATAAAGAGAAGGATGCAAGAGAAGGGATAAAGAGAAAGAGGCAAGAGGGGGAAAAAGAGAGAGGCAAGAGGAGGGATAAAGAAGCAAGAAGGGGATAAAGAGAGGGATGCAAGAAGAGTGCAGGGTGGCTAATGATCTCCAGACTGCAAAAGCCAAAGGACAGTTTTCTATACTTATACTACTCGATTTAGCCTCTGCCTTCGACACAGTTAACCATTCTCTGCTTGCTCAAATTCTCCACAGTCTTGGTTTCCGAAATCAAGCTGCTTCATGGCTCTCCTCCTATCTCTCACAACGTTCCTTTTTTGTGTCCTCTAACAATAACACCTCCTCCACAGTCCCTCTGTTTGTGGGGGTGCCTCAAGGCTCCGTTCTGGGTCCTCTGCTTTTCTCACTGTACACCCTTTCATTGGTTGAACTTATTAGTTCATTTGACTTCAAATACCATCTATATGCTGATGATACCCAAATTTACATCTCCACTCCTGATCTTTCACCTCAAATCCAGCTGCAAATTTCAGACTGCCTCTTGGCCATTTCCTCCTGGATGGCACAATGTCAGCTGAAGATTAACATGGCCAAAACCGAACTGCTAATCTTCCCACCAAGACCTTACCTAACACCTAGCTTCACCATTACAGCTGATGGAATTGATATTGATCCGGTCAGATCAGCACGCTGCCTTGGGGCCAAATTTGATTCCTCTCTTTCCTTCTCCCCTCACATTAACTCTGTGGCTAGATCATCTCGCTTCTTTCTCCGCAACATTACTAAAATCCGCCCGTTCCTCTTCCAACAAACTACTAAAACTCTTATGCATGCCCTCATTCTGTCCCGCTTAGACTATTGCAATATCCTACTAACTGGCCTCCCTGCTACTCATCTTTCACCTATGCAATCTGTTTTAAACTCAGCTGCACGAATCACCACACTCTCCCCAAAAACTGAACCTGCCCACTTAATTCTCAGACATCTGTCATGGCTCCCAATTCAGCAGCGCATCAATTACAAAGTCCTTCTTCTGACCTTTAACGCTCTCCACACTGCTACCCCTCCTTACATCTCTTCCCTCATCTCCTATTATGTTCCTGGCCGCTTCCTTCGCTCAACACACAACGCACTTCTTGTTCACCATCCACACCCTCTGCCCTCTCCCGTCTCAAACCTTTCTCGCTTTCTGCTCCATACCTATGGAACTCCATACCCCTCTCCTTACGTCTAGAACATCCCCCCTCTGTCTTTAAGTCTACCCTGAAGTCTTATCTTCTGGAGCACTAGAACCATGCACTGCCTTGGGCCAAACTCAGCACTTGTAATCTCAGCACTTAACACCCCCTTACCCCATTGTATGTCTCCTTTTACCCATTTAGACTGTAAGCTCCTTGGGGCAGGGACCTCTCTGCCATTGTTTCTATGAATGTCGCACTTATTTCATCCCCTCTTATTTATTGTAACATATGTCTATTGTAAGGTGCTGCGTATAAAGATATACATACATATACCTACATATACATACATACAAGAGTGATAAAGAGACAAGAGAGGGATAAAGTGAAGGGTGCAAGAGAAGGGATAAAGAGAAAAATGGAAGAGGGGAAAAAAGAGAGAGGCAGAAGGAGAGATAAAGAGAAGGATGCAAGTGGATGAATAAAAAGAAAGGGGCAAGCTTAGGGATACAGAAGCTAGAGGGGAAAGTGGGAAGAGGATGGATAAAGAGAAGGATGCACGAAAAGGGATAAAGAGAGAAGGGGAGGGATAAAGAGACAAGAGAGGGATAAAGGGAAGGGATAAAGAGAAAGAGGCAAGAGGGGGAGAAAGAGAGAGGCAAGCGGAGGGATAAAGAGAGAAGGGGAGGGATAAATAGACAAGAGAGGGATACAGAGAAGGATGCAAAAGAAGGGCTAAAGAAAAGGGGTAAGAGTGGGAGAAAGAGAGAGGCAAGAGGAGGGAGGAAGAGAGAGGCAAAAATGGGGAGAAAGAAGGGGATGCAAGAAGAGGGATAAAGAGACAAGAGGGGGATAACGAGAATGATGTAAGAAAAGGGATAAAGGAAAGAGGGAAGAGGGAGAGAAAGACAGAGGCAAGAGGAGAGATGAAGAGAGGCAAGATGGTGAGAAAGAAGGATGCAAGAGGAGGTATAAATAAGAAACAGGGGGATAAAGAGGCAAGGGAGAAATAGGAAAGAGGGGGAGAAGAGAAAGGAGCAAGATGAGGCAAGGGGGAAGTGGGAAGAGGTGGAGAAAGGTAAGAGGGGGATAAAGAGAAGAGATGGGACAAATAAGCAAGAAAGGTATAAAAAGGCTGGGGGAAAGAGGCAAAAGGGGGAGAAAGAGATATAAAAAGAAAAAGACAAGAGGTGGGGAGAAAGAGGAAAGAATGGAATAAAGAAAGAGGCAAGGGAGTAAAGAGAAAAGTGGTGGAAAAAGATAAAGGAGCAAGAGGGAGAAAGAGTTAAGAATGGAATAAAGAGAAAGAGGAAAGGGGGATACAGGGATAAAGAGTCAAGAGGGAGAGAAATAATATATTTCTCTCCCTCTTGCCTCCCCTTGCACCTTTCTCCGCCCTCTTGCCTCCCCTTGTCTCTTTCTCCCCTCTCTTGCCTCTTTCTCCTCCCTCTTGCCTCCCCTTATGCCTTTTTACACCCCTTTTGCCTCTTCCCACCCCTTGTGCCTCTTTACCCCCCATGTGCATATTTCCACCCCTTGTGCCTATTTCTCCCTCTTTCCACCCCTTGTGCCTCTATCCGCCCTTGTGCCTCTTTCTCCCTCTCTTTCCACCCCTTGTGCCTCTTTCCACCCCTTGTGCCTCTTTCTTCCCCCTCTTTCCACCGCTTGCACAGGTTGTTTCCCTTTCCACCGCTTACACCTCTTTCTACCATTTGTGTCTCTTTCTCTCCCCCTTTCCAGCCCGTGTGCCTCCTTCTCCCCCCTCTTTCTACTCCTTATGCCTCCTTTCACCCCTCTTTCTACCCTTTATGCCTCCTTTCTTCTCTTCTTTCCCATATTTAAAGTGTGTAACTCCTTAATGTCTGTGGGATGCTTTTGACTCTGTCTAACCACTGCCCTCTTGCCTCCCCTTGCCATTTTGTCCCCCCTCTTGCATCTTTTTCCCCCTCTTGCCTCTTTTTCCTTCCTCTTGCCTCCCCTTGTGCCTCTTTCCACGCCCTGTGACTCTTTCCATCCCTTGTGCCTATTTCTCCCCCTCTTTCTACCGCTTGTGCCTCTTTCCACCCCCTCTTTCCACCCCTTGCGCCTCTTTCCACCCCTTGTGCCTCGTTTCACCTCCTCTTTCTACCCCTTGTGCCTCTTCCTCCCCCCTCTTTCCACCCCTTGTGACTATTTCCACTCTGGTGCCTCTTTCTCCCATTCTTTCCACCCCTTGTGCCTCTTTCCACCCCCACTTTCCAACCCTTGTGCCTTTTTCTCCCCCTCTCTCCACCACTCTGTAAACTCCTTAATGCCCGCTGGATACTTTTGACTCTGCCCACATTTCACGTCATCTGGGACCGTGTGGCATGCAAAGACACCGTGTTGTGCATGCGGGCATTTTCTTCCTCTGTCTTAGTGCCAGTTTTAAACTTACACTGTACTCAGAACAGAGGAACAAAACCACAGCATACACCATGCTGCGTCTACACATGTCATCAAATGTGTACAGTGGAGAGACAGAACCAAAAGCATCCAGCAGGCATTAAGGAGCTTTCAGACTTTCAGTCTGTACCTTGGCCTTATGCCACTTCAAAGACCTCTGCTTGCCATGGGTGGCACACATGCCATAGGTTTGCTATCACTGGTACAGGTTTATAAATGCTTTAAAGGAGGAAAGTTGCAGCACACTGCATGTAGAACATATACAACAGTGCAGTCATTTTATTTTTCAACAATTATCGTAAAAAGTCAGTAAAGAGTAATAGGAAGGAGACTTCTACCTATAGGTTGAGGTTTGACAGCTATGGAAGTTGAAATCCCATAGCTTAAAACCGTCTCATTTACTCGCCATCTGCATGATCTGCAGGGCATGTGATTTCAGTACTAGAACTGGCACAAACCAATTGCACAATAGGGGAAAAATTGAATTCCTCAAAATCTTTTTTTGAACTTCTTCAATGTCAGTGAGGTTTTCAAAGCATTTCTTCACAATTTAAAATGTATATTGCATTTGAGGGAGATGGGTGCCTCATTTAGAGTAATGAGCATTTTATTTTTCCCTTATGGTGCAGTTGGTTTCTTCTAGAAATACTCCAGTCCTTAGTACATCAGCCACTGAGTTTCAACAAAATCATTTCTAAAATGTAACTGTGACAGTTACAGTACTTTTCACTTTATGAATTTATAATTCAACAAGTACAGTAAAAATTGTCATAATAAGTACAGATTATAGACTCATATTCATTAGATCAGCATGTTTTTGATTAATGTAGTCTTAAAACCAGGTTAATATATTTGTGTGATTTCATGCAGCTCCTCCATTCTCTGGATAAGACTATGCTTGCAGTACTTTACTGATTTTTTTTAAAAAATTACTGTATGTGCTTGAGAAGTATTTCTGAGAATGTGTTATCATTATTATTATTGTTATTTGATTTTGTATCACTTCTTTAATGTATTAAAGGGAGAGTAATGTTTCATAATAAAAGCAGCTCTAATTAATCATCATAGTATTTGGACTTTGGAGAGTGTTAATTCAATTCTGTCAGAGTTGTAGTTCAAGAGTAATTCAATAACAAAGTATCCCCCTCCCGCCCCTTTTACTGATGTAACACTGCTCAGCCAGAGCAGAAGGGAGGTGCCCAGGTAGATTTCAGAGAGGGACAGTCTTCAATTAAGATAAGGGAAAAACCTGAAAAACTTGTCAAGGGGGGCAGGGCTTTCATTGTTTTCATATAAAGAAGATTGTCCCCTTCTGTTATCTATCTGGTCTTACAACCAGTTTCACACTTGAGAAGAGATGGCTTACACTAGGTAAAAGGGGCGGGGAGGGAAAACTTTGCTTGTGAATATCTCATAAACCATAAAGGTTTGAGAGATAAGACTTATATCGTTCTTCATGTTTTTTTAATGCCTACAAAATAAAATAAAGATAAAACAAAGTATTACTATCCCTTTAAATTCATTATGCTTATTATTTTATTCACACACTTGCTAATGGTGCATCTATATCCTGGGAGAGCTGTCCCACGAGTCTGAAAATAAGGAATGTGGCCTAGCTCTCCACAGTTTACAGGACAAATGGGACTGGGGCTGGAACCCTTAGGTAGAGGGAAACCTTGGGTTGGTGTTCATAAATGAAAAGGACAATTTTTGGGTTGATCGGACTGGTTCTGGGCTGGGGGATATAGGGTTCCGGGTCGCCCTTCACTGCTAATGTTAGTACCATTCTATGGGCACTTGTTCATCTGAACAGTATGATGTGAAATGTCACTTATATAACTTACTCATTATGATTCCTATACTGCTATTGTAGATGTGATTGACCCATATGGCACCACATTTCATTAGTTTAGTTGCTATTGTTATAGGGATGGGATGTCTCAGGGGAGAGACATGTGCTCTTGTTAATTTAGGGTATAAGATCTTTGTCAGGTTGGGGAGGATAGAGATATGGGGAAGGGAATTGTTATTGTTCTGCTCACTGGACTATAGCCAGGCCCGGACTGGGACAAAAAATAGGCCTGGGCATTTAAGGCTGAGCAGCCTATTTTTAATTTTTGAGCAGCCCATGGGTTGGGCTTTCAGCCAACGGTGATCGCGGGTGCAGCTTATAATCACGTGTGGTGTGCCGCACAGCCATACATTGATTGTCCGCCCACCAGGAAACTTGTAACGAGGTGGCCATCTTTCAGAAAGTGAAAGACAGCCCAAACTCGTTTTAATGATTCATTTTTTTTAAATGCCCGGACCGGCCCACCTGGCAAATGCCCGGTATGTCCGATGGCCAGTCCGGGCCTGACTATAGCTTGGAGCTTGCAGGGGGGGCTCTCCCATGGGCCTGAAGAGTGGAGTGTAATCAGGGCAGTCACCTGACTTACTATTTACATATTTAATAATATTGATTGATGGGTGTGACTACTCCAGACAGTTTTTCTCTCTGGGCATGAGAAAGGTTTGCCCCTTTCCCCGGGGTTATTTGCTTTGGCCCTTTAACCACTAGCAATCAAGCTCATCCTTGATTGACAATTCTGGCTCTTACTCTGGTCTATCAATTAACTGGTCCAAATTGTTCTTACTCCCTATAGACCCTTTGCAGCAGTCGGTCAGTAAGATTCAAATCCCCCTGTGTTGAGTGAACCGGATTAAATATCTTGGGGTAGAGATTTTAACTCGTTATATGCAATTTCTAAAACACAATTTAGACCCACTGATCTTATTGCAGGAAAAATAGGTTATGGTTTATGCTTCCTTTAAATGTTATTGGTAGATCTAATCTTATTTAGATTATATTTCTCCCTAAATTTCTTTAGATTTTTCAGAATACGCAAATCAGTATTCCCAAACCGAATCATTTAATTTTTTGTTTGGAGTGGAAATAAAATTGGCAACCCTTAAACGATCCACAGGCGAGGGGGAGATCTCGCTACCAAATTTCTACAGGTACAATCTGGCAACACATGGTCAATTTGCCCTAGCATACAACAACACAGATATCACCTACAACTTTATTCACTTAGATAAATTGTCCCTTCAACCAATCTATGACACTCCCTACCAAATTTCTACAGGTACAATCTGGCAACACATGGTCAATTTGCCTACGAAATTTCTACAGGTACAATCTGGCAACACATGGTCAATTTGCCTTAGCATACAACAACATAGATATCACCTACAACTTTATTCACTTAGATAAATTGTTCCTTCAACTAATCTATGACACTCCCTACTTCCTGAATCTGTCCTCAGTCAAATCTGTCCTCAGGCAATATTTCAATATGTGAAATATGGCTTAACAAACAAAATTTATCTGGCTTCAGCAGGAGTTGTCACCACTACTAGTCATCAACTGATTCAGCTGAAAGTCCTTCATAGGGTCTATTATACTCCACTGTGATTATTTAAAATCGGGGACATGTAAATGGATACGAAGAGGGCACCTCCAGTCACATGATATGGCACTGCCCGGAGGTTTTTGCCTTCTGGGACTTGGTGCTTCAGAGTTTTAGAGAGTATGCTTTGGCACCTAGTCCCTCACTGTCCAAAATATTGTATCTTATCTATTATTCCTGATGACTTGGGCCCCTCAGTTGTCAGACGACTCCTGGCAGAAATTTTGGTAATGACCAGGAGGGTGGCAGCACAACACTGGTTTTCAAACAGTCCCCGTGTTATACACAATGGACAAATCTATTCACAAACACCATACTGCATTATAAACTTTTTCACATACATAGAGGCACCCCACTGACTTCCCATTAAGTGTGGGATAGATGGTTAGACACTCAAAAAGGGTTCACATCAATAGACATGCACGGGTTATCACGCTGCAGTGAGAATGAAAGGGGGACTGAAATCCCCTCTTTGTATCATTCATTAGCCATCTGGCTGGGGGTGGATACCCATGGCTAAGTTCCTTTTAGCATGTGTATTTCTAATCACAATCAAATGACTGTTTCAGTCATTTTCTATGAACACACACACATTCCATATATTGTTTTTCTTCTACAGACATTATTCTTTGAAAAAATAATGTTGGTTTGTGGATACCCCTAACATGACCAAATAGTTCCTGGGGGTTTAGTTAAAGTTTCTGTCCCCTGTGATATCATCATGCACAAGAATGGTGACATTACCAGGGTGCACTGAGTTCCCTAACAGAGAACTATATGTTGGTGTGCAAGAAAAAAAGGGATATGTCTCAGAACCACTACTATATACAAAAGTAGAACTAATTTATTTATTATAGTAGACTAACTCATATCTTGCAGAAGGTCTAGGCTGCAACTTGAGGAGCTTGTTTACCTTAATAGATTGGGACTAGTGTTGAGCGAGCATGCTCGGCCGATGCTCGGATCGGCTCGAGCATCGCTCTGCTTGGCACATGGCGGTACTCGTACGAGTACCGCATGTGCTCGCCCGCCATGTTCGGGTCTCCTCCCCGCACGTTTTGCGGCTGCTGCGCAGCCAATAAACGTGCAGGGAGGCTCTGACATCGGTGTAATGCCAGCAGCCATGTTGGCTGCTGGCATTACACTGATTGGCTGGCCAGAACCCGTGGTCGGGTGCTGTATAGCACCTGACCATCGAGTTCGGCTCAGTCTGAGCCAGGGAGAGCTGAGGATAGGAAGGGAAAGGCAGTGTAGGGAGGAAAAAAACAAAAATTGTGAAAAAAAAGAACCAAAAGTCCTTTTTAGGACTACTGTGTGTGGGGGCAGCAGGTTATTTTGTGTGGGGGGAAAAAAACAAAAAAAAAAAAAAAAAAAATATTCTGTTTAGTGTGAAAAGTTGCAGATTAGAGCACATTCTGTTTAGTGTGCACAGTTGCAGATTAGAGCACATTCTGTTTAAAGTGCAAAGTTGCAGATTAGAGCACATTCTGTTTAGTGTGCAAAGTTGCAGATTAGAGCACATTCTGTTTAGTGTGCAAAGTTGCAGATTAGAGCACATTCTGTTAAGTCTTCAAACTAAAATATCAAAGTCACATATTCCATTCAGTGTGCGTCGCCGCAGTTTAGCAGCACATTCTGTGTACTGTGCAGAGTTGCAGAATAGGAAGAAATACTGTTAAGTCTTCAAACTAAAATATCAAAGTCACATATTCCATTCAGTGTGCTTCGCTGCAGTTTAGCAGCACATTCTGTGTACTGTGCAGAGTTGCAGAATAGGAAGAAATACTGTTAAGTCTTCAAACTAAAATATCAAAGTCACATATTCCATTCAGTGTGCTTCGCCGCAGTTTAGCAGCACATTCTGTGTACTGTGCAGAGTTGCAGAATAGGAAGAAATACTGTTAAGTCTTCAAACTAAAATATCAAAGTCACATATTCCATTCAGTGTGCTTCGCCGCAGTTTAGCAGCACATTCTGTGTAGTGTGCAGAGTTGCAGAATAGTAAGAAATACTGTTAAGTTTTCAAACTCAAATATTAAAGTCACATATTCCATTCAGTGTGTGTCACCGCCGTTTAGCAGCCTATTCTGTGTACTCTGCACAGTTGCAGAATAGTAAGAAATAGTGTTAAGTTTTCAAACTCAAATATTAAAGTCACATATTCCATTCAGTGTGTTTCACCGCCGTTTAGCAGCCTATTCTGTGTACTCTGCACAGTTGCAGAATAGTAAGAAATACTGTTAAGTTTTCAAACTCAAATATTAAAGTCACATATTCCATTCAGTGTGTTTCACCGCCGTTTAGCAGCCTATTCTGTGTACTCTGCACAGTTGCAGAATAGTAAGAAATACTGTTAAGTTTTCAAACTCAAATATTAAAGTCACATATTCCATTCAGTGTGTTTCACCGCCGTTTAGCAGCCTATTCTGTGTACTCTGCACAGTTGCAGAATAGTAAGAAATACTGTTAAGTTTTCAAACTCAAATATTAAAGTCACATATTCCATTCAGTGTGTATCACCGCCGTTTAGCAGCCTATTCTGTGTACTCTGCACAGTTGCAGAATAGTAAGAAATACTGTTAAGTTTTCAAACTCAAATATTAAAGTCACATATTCCATTCAGTGTGTATCACCGCCGTTTAGCAGCCTATTCTGTGTACTCTGCAGAGTTGCAGAATAGTAAGAAATACTGTTAAGTTTTCAAACTCAAATATTAAAGTCACATATTCCATTCAGTGTGTTTCACCGCCGTTTAGCAGCCTATTCTGTGTACTCTGCAGAGTTGCAGAATAGTAAGAAATAGTGTTAAGTTTTCAAACTCAAATATCAAAGTCACATATTCCATTCAGTGTGTATCACCGCCATTTAGCAGCCTATTCTGTGTACTCTGCACAGTTGCAGAATAGTAAGAAATACTGTTAAGTTTTCAAACTCAAATATTAAAGTCACATATTCCATTCAGTGTGTTTCACCACCGTTTAGCAGCCTATTCTGTGTACTCTGCACAGTTGCAGAATAGTAAGAAATACTGTTAAGTTTTCAAACTCAAATATTAAAGTCACATATTCCATTCAGTGTGTTTCACCGCCGTTTAGCAGCCTATTCTGTGTACTCTGCACAGTTGCAGAATAGTAAGAAATACTGTTAAGTTTTCAAACTCAAATATTAAAGTCACATATTCCATTCAGTGTGTATCACCGCCGTTTAGCAGCACATTCTGTGTACTCTGCACAGTTGCAGAATAGTAAGAAATACTGTTAAGTTTTCAAACTCAAATATTAAAGTCACATATTCCATTCAGTGTGTATCACCGCCGTTTAGCAGCCTATTCTGTGTACTCTGCAGAGTTGCAGAATAGTAAGAAATACTGTTAAGTTTTCAAACTCAAATATTAAAGTCACATATTCTGTGTAAGATGAAGAAGGCGGGTAAAAAGGGACGGGGAAGTGGACGTGATCCTGAAAGTTCAGGGCGCGGGTCAGGACGCGGAGAAACTGTGCCTGGTGCCAGAGCACAAGAAAGAAAGACATCCACCATACCTAGCTTCATGTGTAATTTTACAGGGCGTCGCAGGACATCACTCTCGAGGTCCGACCACTGCGAACAGGTGGTCGGTTGGATGACAGCTGATACTGCTTCCAGTCGGTTAAGCACCACCCTGTCTTCCACCAAGTCCACTCTCAGTAGCCAAGAGTCTGGTCAAAATAATCCTCACTCTGATCATCCTTCCTCCCACCATACACGGTCTGGTCAAAGAAGTGATCCCATACTGGGATATAGTGAGGAGCTCGTCTCATCACCAATCCTTCATTTGACCCTCTCTCCAAGCACGCTTGCAGAGGAACATGACATCTTGTGCCCTGATTCACAACCTCTAGAGGCTACCCAATCACAAGAAGATGACAGATGTGAACGGCATTTAAGGTCAAAGGAAGTAGTGGATGATGATGATGATGATGAGACACAGTTGCCATTAAATCAACCACTATTTCCGTCTCAAGACCTTGTTGAGGAGAATGTTATACAGTTGTCAATGACTGAGTATGTGGTGGGATCAAGACTTGAGGAGGATGATCAGAGTGAGGAAGTGGAGGAGGACTTGGTGGACGATGAGGTGACTGACCCCACCTGGGAAGGTGTAGAGCCGAGCGATGTCAGCAGTCCTGAGGGTGAGCCATCTGCAGCACCGCAACAGGCTGGAAGAGGCAGTGGTGTGGCTACAGAAAGAAGGCGGACCGCACCAAACCGGCCCGCAAATGTTCCACGGAGCACCCCCTTGCGTAAATCTACCTTGCCAAAGGGTAGGTGTTCCGCGGTATGGCGTTTTTTTAAGGAAAGTGCGGACGACAAAAGAATTGTAGTTTGCAACCTGTGCCACACCAGAATGAGCCGAGGCATGAACACTAGAAACCTCACCACCACCAGCATGATCTGACACATGGCATCCAAGCACCGTAGTAAGTGGGAGGAACGCCTGGATCGCCCATCTGTGTCTGCAGGCCACACCACTGCCTCCTCTTCCCCTGTTTTCGGTGCCGGCCAATCGCCTGTCGAAGGCGCAGGCCCGCATACCTCCCGCCCTGCACCTGTACCATCTGAAGCACCATCAGCGACCACATCCACTTCCCTGTCCCAGCACAGCGTCCAAATGTCGTTACCCCAGGCATTTGAGCGCAAGAGAAAGTACCCAGCCACCCACCCACAGGCCATAGCACTAACCTCACACCTTTCCAAATTACTGACCATCGAAATGCTGCCATTTAGGCTTGTGGACACTGAGTCCTTCCGCAGCCTGATGGCAGCAGCTGTCCCTCGGTACGCGGTCCCCAGCCGCCACTACTTTTCCCGGTGTGCCATCCCCGCATTACACCACCATGTGTCCCGTAACATCACCCGTGCCCTGACCAACGCAGTTACTGGGAAGGTCCACTTAACGACTGACACATGGACAAGTGCTTGTGTCCAGGGACGCTACATTTCCCTGACGGCACACTGGGTGAATGTCGTGGAGGCTGGGAGCGACTCGGACCCTGGGATGGCACGGGTGCTACCCACGCCGAGGATTGCGGGCCCTACCTCCATCAGGGTTTCCACCAGCACCTACGTTATTGGCTCCTCCTCCTCCGTTTCCACCTCCGAATTCTCTACACGCAGCGCCACTCCCCCATCAGCCAGTAGCTGGAAGCAGTGTAGCACTGCAGTGGGGAAGCGTCAACAGGCCGTGCTGAAGCTGATCTGCCTTGGGGACAAACAGCACACGGCCTCAGAGCTGTTGCAGGGGATTAGTCACCAGACCGAGCAGTGGCTCTCGCCACTCAACCTGCAACCAGGCATGGTTGTGTGTGATAATGGGCGTAACTTGGTGGCGGCTTTGGAGCTCGGCAAGCTCACACACGTACCATGCCTAGCGCATGTATTTAATTTAGTGGTGCAGCGATTTCTAAAAACCTACCCCAATGTGCATGATCTCTTGACCAAGGTGCGCCGCGTGTGTGCACATTTCCGTAAGTCATCTACAGCTTCGGCCGGCCTGTTGAAGCTGCAGCAGCGCTTACAATTGCCAGCTCACCGGCTGCTGTGTGACGTGAGCACGCGCTGGAACTCCACCTTCCACATGTTGGCCCGGCTTTGTGAGCAGCAGAGGGCAGTAGTGGAGTACCAGCTGTTACACGGTCGTCGCCTCTCCGTTCAACTTCCTGTAATCAGAAGTGAGGAGTGGGAATGGATGTCAGACCTCTGCGAGGTTTTACGCAATTTTGAGGAATCGACACAGATGGTGAGCGGCGATAACGCTATTATCAGTGTAACCATCCCACTTCTGTGTCTACTGAAACGCTCGCTGCTCACAATTAAAACCGACGCTTTGCATGTGGAAGAGGTGGAAATGGGGGAGGAAGAGCTTACACAAGGTGATAGCCAGAGCACCCTCACTTCGTCTTCTCAGCGACAATTGGAGGAGGCGGAGGAGGAGGAGGAGGAGGAGGAGGAGGAGGAGGAAGACACGGTTGCCTCCGCTACAGAGGGTAGCCATGGAACTTTAGTTCCATCTCTTCAGCGTGGGTGGGCAGAAGAGGAGGAAGAGGATGAGGAGATTGAGAGTCATCCTCCTGGTGAGGACAGCGAAATCTTGACTGTTGGTACTCTGGCACACATGGCTGACTTTATGTTAGGCTGCCTTTCCCGTGACCCACGCGTTATACGCATTTTAAACAACACGGATTACTGGGTGTTCACCCTTCTGGACCCCCGCTACAAAGAGAATTTCTCATCTCTCATTCCTCCGGTGGAGAGGACAAGCAAAATGGTGCAATACCAGAAGGTTCTTGTCGAAAAATTGCTCCAAAATTTTCCATCTGACAACGCTGGCGGCAGAGTACGTGCTACCTTGGCCAACCGAGAAGGGGAGAAAAGGGGAGCACACAGCAGTTCCGAGAAAGGCCGGGCAACACTCTCCAAGGCGTGGGACACCTTCATGACACCCCGCCAG
This sequence comes from Rhinophrynus dorsalis, assembly GCA_037306005.1. Classification (NCBI taxonomy): domain Eukaryota; kingdom Metazoa; phylum Chordata; class Amphibia; order Anura; family Rhinophrynidae; genus Rhinophrynus; species Rhinophrynus dorsalis. The sequence goes on from CM074719.1 coordinate 120,325,662, forward strand.
CACCCTCACCCTGATGCGCAGCCTAGTGTCACAAGGAGGGAAAAGTTTTGGAAGATGGTGAAGGAGTACGTAGCAGACCGTGTCAGCGTCCTCAATGATCCCTCTGTGCCTTACAACTACTGGGTGTCCAAGCTGGACACGTGGTATGAACTGGCACTCTACGCCTTGGAGGTGCTGGCCTGCCCTGCCGCCAGCGTTCTGTCTGAGCGGGTATTTAGTGCTGCTGGTGGCATCATAACAGATAAGCGTATCCGCCTTTCCACCGACAATGCTGATAGGTTGACACTTATAAAAATGAACAAGGCCTGGATTTCCCCTGACTTCTCCACTCCACTGGAGGAAAGCCCCGGGGGAACATAAACTCACTTTATATATGTTATTTACAATGATGGGAATACTCTGTATTCCCATTCACCCCTTCCACCCAAAAAACGGGTATATGGTTGACTCTTAATCTTCTCATCCTCCTCCTCCTCTTCCATATGCCCTGTGCTATAATTTTTATATAGGGCCAGCTCACCAGCGGGCCCTGTGCTATAATTTTTATATAGGGCCAGCTCACCAGCGGGCCCTGTAATATAATTTTTATATAAGGTCAGCTCACCGGCGGGCCCTGTTTGCCAATTTTTATATAGGTCAGCTCACCAGCGGGCCTTCTCATATAATGTTTTATTGGGTCAGCTCTCTAGCGGGCCCTCTCATATAATGTTTTATAGCGTCAGCTCACTAGCGGGCCTTCGCATATAATGTTTAGGATGGTCAGCTCTGCAGCAGACCCTCACCCATAATGTTTTAGATGGTCAGCTCAGCGCACGTTTCCCTCTTAATCATGGCCTCAGTTCAATAAAATCAAGGAAATTTTTGGGAGAATTTGCCTCTGTGCACGTTTCCCTCTTAATCATGGCCTCAGTTCTGAAAATCAAGGAAATTTTTGGGAGAATTTGCCTCTGCGCACGTTTCCCTCTTAATCATGGCCTCAGTTCTGAAAATCAAGGAAATTTTTGGGAGAATTTGCCTCTGCACACGTTTCCCTCTTAATCATGGCCTCAGTTCTGAAAATCAAGGAAATTTTTGGGAGAATTTGCAGATGATATACAAGTAAATATACAGCAAATATTGTTTGGTAACAATTTTTCGCCTAAAGTCGTTTTTATTTTCCTTTTTGTGTGTTTTATGGTCAGTCTGTAAAAATGGCGTACTACGGGCGAAAGATCGTTCCCAGCAGCGATGTTGGAGTCCAAGATGCATCCAGACATCCTCCCTATGGTGTCCCTGAACCATTTCTGTAGTGTTTCCATCTTTTTCTGCCCTTTTCCTATGGACCAGGCACCCTCCCCTCATCAGAGCAGGGGGTGCCTGGTGTAATGCTCGAGTCCTCCCATTGACTTCAATGGGGCTCGGGTGCTCGGCCGAGCACTCGAGCCTCAGGGGGTGCTCGGTCAGAGCACCCGAACACCCGAGCATTGGGGTGCTCGCTCATCACTAATTGGGACACTTTTTACAATGTAAAATTTCTTTGAAAGCGACATCTGTGTTGCAGTCTAAGGACTTCTGCACCTACTCTTGATGAACCATTACAATTATTTTGCTATGCTTTGTTTAGGCAAACATTATATTTTTACATTAATATTATATTGTGACTGGTTATGGGAGTGACTGGGGGATGTGATATGAACAGTGGTGTGTAAGCACATCCCAGCCAATAGCTGGGCATCCTCTGTTCAAATTCCCTCAGTGTGGAACAGACATCGGCTGTGCGGTAATGAAGAGGGGGTTCTGTGCACATTCATTTCTCTGTTGCCTCCTCCGTGGTGGACACCAGGATTAATGGTAAGTGTTACTTTTTATGTGATGTTGAGTTGTACTTTAGCCGGGTTAATCCTGTGGGTGCTGGCAGAGTAATTATACCCCACTCTTTGAACTTTTTTTTAAAGGGATAGTAATGTCAGAAAAAATGTATTAACTATATGGCAGATACAATTAAAAGAGTTTACTTGCACTTATTCATATCTGTCTAACCCTTATGGTTTGAGAGATATAGGAAAATAAAGTTCTCAGCTCCCCTCCCCTTTCTGCTTGATGAGCTGTAAAGCTGTCAGAAGCAGATTCTGGTTGCTTGACCAGACACAGCTCTTCAGCAGCGCTGATATAACAATACCTAAAGATAAATATTTAATCGGAATGGTCTACAAGGTGTGCTTAAAAACCAGGTACACATTGTAGACTGTTCCCATGAAGTATTTATTTTTAGATACTGTTATGTTGGCGCTGCTGAAGAGCAGACGTCTGATCCAGGAACCAGAATCTGCTTCTGACAGCTTTACAGCTCGTCAAGCAGAAAGGGGAGGGAGCAGAGAACTTTATTTTCCTATATCTCTCAAACCATAACAGTTTGAGAGATACGAGTAGGTGCAAGAACTCTCTTTTAATTGTATCTACCGTATAGTTAATACTTTTTTTCTGACATTACTATCCCTTTATGTACTTTGGATGTATTGATATGGGGCTTAGGGGGGACTTAGTTTTTCTTTTTTCTTTTTTTACTTTCAATAGCTGTGTCAGCTGACTAAAGATCCGAAAAGGGATTTTAGTCAGAAAAAAAATAGGTCTTAAATATAATGCTAAGTCCGTAATTGGATCTTGGTCCGGATTTAAATGCAGATGCTAATTTTATCCCTGCTTTTATCTTCAGGTTTCCCCATAGACTTCAAAAGGAGAATATTTGACTAAATGGGAGGTAACATTTGAATCCAGCCCCTAAACAGCTAATGCAGTCTATTGAATTGCAACTTGTGGCGATTGTTTAATTTGTCAATGGGCCAAAACGCCTCTGTCTTTTTTGCCCTGCAAGGGTTTTCTTTTCAGGCATTTTTTCATAGCACTGTGAATTGAATGTCTGAATAACTAAAGTATGTTGATCAATAGTCTATAGAAATTAGTGATTCTGTGAATGCAAACAACTCTGCAACTAGCTGCTATAAGATAGCCTGATCATGCATGCTAAACACAGATAGCAAGAACACAAAACTAAAACATGATTTATCAGCTGTTATAACCTGCATTGTATAATATAAGTATAAGATCTTATTTGGCCAAACACAGAACACGAAAGAAAATTATATTGTCATTTTTCACTAGAAAAACATGAGTAAATAGAACAGATGACATAACATCTGGAAATAAAGATATTTATTAAATCTGCTCGGAATCTAATGCCTGATATTTTAACACATGCAGATTCTATTTTTTTATCACTTTGAAATCCAGAGGAGTGTGAGCTAGAGATGTGTAATTATTTCAGTTCCATCTACTCTTCAATTCTATATGTGATGGAAGTTGTTGGTAAATACCCACAATTTAGAAGTATCTGTGTCAATAACCCTTTGATTGCCAGACAGGTATGCAGCTCTTTTCAAAGCAATGAGTTGTATACCCCTCTGGCACTCAAAGGGTTAACCATTAATGCCGGGGGACGTGCCAAGCCCATCAAGGAAATCTGTCCTTTAAGGATGTATGACTGTTCTGGCACATCAAAGTTTAATGATCACAGTGAACCTCAGGGCGCGCTGTGATCATGCTGGGGAGGCTGTAACTGACTGCTACAGTACTGGAGCAGTATGTTTCAGCCTTTCTCTGTTAGATTCACATGTGATGAAGCTACATGACAAAAGCAAATAAATATACATTACCTTTGTCACAATTCTTCTGCCAACCTCTTTCTCATAGTGATGGTGTAGAGCTCCCTATTCTGCATATGGACAAAGATGAGGAATTTTTTTTGGGATTTTGGTGCTGGGGGCAGGACTGGTGAGTAGAGCTTGATTGGACACTGGTGATGACCTACTGCAACCTCTATGTGCAGCTGAATAAATTATTTACAGCAAGAGAAACATATTTTACTTACACAGACAATTTTATAAATGCATATATTGTAGTTTATACAAACATTAAAGTGAGTTTTATTGCAGTGAAGCAATGTGATTCGCTCATATACAGACCACAAAGTATGATCTCCAAAAAGAAAGACACCAGGAAGGGAAGAGGGACATAGGAGCTTTCATTTCAGAGGGACAATAACCTCGGGTGGTATGAAAAAAAGTTCTTAACTTTAATCTAGTCCCTGTTAAAAATGGAATAACACAGGAACTGGATAAGTGATATCACTGGAAAAGTCATATCCACTTTATCACCTCTTTATTACACTTTAGTGCAAATGTGCTTTTTTTGCCATTTTTTTTTTAAATATATTATTATAAATTAATTGATGATTTATCCATATAGATGCAAGGAAAGCTTCAATGTATACTTCAAATAATGGTATATCATTTGAGTGGGTGTTCTGAATGTATTAGAGGAAAAATATGGTTGAACAAACACCTATTAAAAGGCCAAACGTTGCATTTGTCCTCTAGTGTAACATTGTCCTCATCACTAAGGAGTTAATGAAACAATAAAAATGTAAATGGTTATGTACAAATCTTTGAGTGACAAAGAAGCATCTAATACATTGCAGCACAATGCACTGGATACATCTCTGGCACTGAAACGGTGTAATATCATATACTTCAAGACAGCATCTGTGAACATTTTTTATTTAAAGTTAGATCCAAAAAGTCTAGTACTATATATGCTTTTCTAATTCATGTGTAGACTGTCTTATTTGCACACCATTTAACTTTGTGCAGTATGTAATGACTGACAGACAGACAGCTGACAATTTACTCATATTAGTGCCTACATTATCCAGAAAAGTGGAGTTTTTCTTACCTGACAATTCCTTTTCCTTCAGGTCTCCATAGGTACCACACCAAGAGAGAGCCCTGCCTCCCCCTGACAGGACAGGTAAAACTATAAAAGGACCTCCTCCCCATCATCTTTTAATGTTGAACAAAAATAACTAAGACCAAAGTGAACATGAAGAAATGTATTGCTGGGAAACATAAGGGAGGAAAATCTGTGTGCTACTGTCACGGTTTTTTGATGACCATATTGGTAGGGTTAAAATGACTTTATTAGGATAAAGTACAAACACTTATTTAGGCCCTCAGACCCACAAAAACACACATATATATATATATATATATATATATATATATATATATATATATATATATACATACACAGCAATGGTAAGCCAGTCTCTAGAAATATAGCTGGAAATGGAGGACTAGGGGTGACCGGAGGCTATGCAGCCCAGGAGCTGACAGCAGGACTGTAGATGACTAGCAGTCCAGTAGTAGGTAACTGACACAAGACCCAGACGCCTGGGAGGCACTGAACCCAATGGGAGTGAGGCAACACTGACCCTGGCACTAGGGTCACAGGGATACCGAGACAACCTCTTATGGTAGGCAACACTGACCCTGGGACTAGGGTCACAGAGAGACCAAGGCAACCGATTATGGTATGCAAACCCTAGAACGCTAGGGGTGGATCTAGATATACACAGGAAGGCAACTTGTGTCCCCTCACACCAACAAGTATGATGTAACTAGTGTTGAGCGAGCATGCTCGGCCGATGCTCGGATCGGCTCGAGCATCGCTCTGCTCGGCACATGGCGGTACTCGTACGAGTACCGCATGTGCTCGCCCGCCATGTTCGGGTCTCCTCCCCGCACGTTTTGCGGCTGCTGCGCAGCCAATAAACGTGCAGGGAGGCTCTGACATCGGTGTAATGCCAGCAGCCATGTTGGCTGCTGGCATTACACTGATTGGCTGGCCAGAACCTGTGGTCAGGTGCTGTATAGCACCTGACCATCGAGTTCGGCTCAGTCTGAGCCAGGGAGAGCTGAGGATAGGAAGGGAAAGGCAGTGTAGGGAGGAAAAAAACAAAAATTGTGAAAAAAAAAGAACCAAAAGTCCTTTTTAGGACTACTGTGTGTGGGGGCAGCAGGTTATTTTGTGTGGGGGGAAAAAAAAAAAAAAAAAAAAAAAAAAATATTCTGTTTAGTGTGAAAAGTTGCAGATTAGAGCACATTCTGTTTAGTGTGCACAGTTGCAGATTAGAGCACATTCTGTTTAGTGTGCAAAGTTGCAGATTAGAGCACATTCTGTTTAGTGTGCAAAGTTGCAGATTAGAGCACATTCTGTTTAGTGTGCAAAGTTGCAGATTAGAGCACATTCTGTTAAGTCTTCAAACTAAAATATCAAAGTCACGTATTCCATTCAGTGTGCGTCGCCGCAGTTTAGCAGCACATTCTGAGTACTGTGCAGAGTTGCAGAATAGGAAGAAATACTGTTAAGTCTTCAAACTAAAATATCAAAGTCACATATTCCATTCAGTGTGCTTCGCCGCAGTTTAGCAGCACATTCTGTGTACTGTGCAGAGTTGCAGAATAGGAAGAAATACTGTTAAGTCTTCAAACTAAAATATCAAAGTCACATATTCCATTCAGTGTGCTTCGCCGCAGTTTAGCAGCCTATTCTGTGTACTGTGCAGAGTTGCAGAATAGGAAGAAATACTGTTAAGTCTTCAAACTAAAATATCAAAGTCACATATTCCATTCAGTGTGCTTCGCCGCAGTTTAGCAGCCTATTCTGTGTACTGTGCAGAGTTGCAGAATAGGAAGAAATACTGTTAAGTCTTCAAACTAAAATATCAAAGTCACATATTCCATTCAGTGTGTTTCACCGCAGTTTAGCAGCCTTTTCTGTGTACTCTGCAGAGTTGCAGAATAATAAGAAATACTGTTAAGTTTTCAAACTCAAATATTAAAGTCACATATTCCATTCAGTGTGTTTCACCGCCGTTTAACAGCCTATTCTGTGTACTCTGTACAGTTGCAGAATAATAAGAAATACTGTTAAGTTTTCAAACTCAAATATTAAAGTCACATATTCCATTCAGTGTGTTTCACCGCCGTTTAACAGCCTATTATGTGTACTCTGCAGAGTTGCAGAATAATAAGAAATACTGTTAAGTTTTCAAACTCAAATATTAAAGTCACATATTCCATTCAGTGTGTTTCACCGCCGTTTAACAGCCTATTCTGTGTACTCTGCAGAGTTGCAGAATAATAAGAAATACTGTTAAGTTTTCAAACTCAAATATTAAAGTCACATATTCCATTCAGTGTGTTTCACCGCCGTTTAACAGCCTATTCTGTGTACTCTGTACAGTTGCAGAATAATAAGAAATACTGTTAAGTTTTCAAACTCAAATATTAAAGTCACATATTCCATTCAGTGTGTTTCACCGCCGTTTAGCAGCCTATTCTGTGTACTCTGTACAGTTGCAGAATAATAAGAAATACTGTTAAGTTTTCAAACTCAAATATTAAAGTCACATATTCCATTCAGTGTGTTTCACCGCCGTTTAACAGCCTATTCTGTGTACTCTGTACAGTTGCAGAATAATAAGAAATACTGTTAAGTTTTCAAACTCAAATATTAAAGTCACATATTCCATTCAGTGTGTTTCACCGCCGTTTAACAGCCTATTCTGTGTACTCTGCACAGTTGCAGAATAATAAGAAATACTGTTAAGTTTTCAAACTCAAATATTAAAGTCACATATTCCATTCAGTGTGTTTCACCGCCGTTTAACAGCCTATTCTGTGTACTCTGCAGAGTTGCAGAATAATAAGAAATACTGTTAAGTTTTCAAACTCAAATATTAAAGTCACATATTCCATTCAGTGTGTTTCACCGCCGTTTAACAGCCTATTCTGTGTACTCTGTACAGTTGCAGAATAATAAGAAATACTGTTAAGTTTTCAAACTCAAATATTAAAGTCACATATTCCATTCAGTGTGTTTCACCGCCGTTTAACAGCCTATTCTGTGTACTCTGCAGAGTTGCAGAATAATAAGAAATACTGTTAAGTTTTCAAACTCAAATATTAAAGTCACATATTCCATTCAGTGTGTGTCACCGCCGTTTAGCAGCCTATTCTGTGTACTCTGCACAGTTGCAGACTAGGAAGAAATACTGTTAAGTTTTCAAACTCAAATATTAAAGTCACATATTCCATTCAGTGTGTTTCACCGCCGTTTAACAGCCTATTCTGTGTACTCTGCAGAGTTGCAGAATAATAAGAAATACTGTTAAGTTTTCAAACTCAAATATTAAAGTCACATATTCCATTCAGTGTGTTTCACCGCCGTTTAGCAGCCTATTCTGTGTACTCTGTACAGTTGCAGAATAATAAGAAATACTGTTAAGTTTTCAAACTCAAATATTAAAGTCACATATTCCATTCAGTGTGTTTCACCGCCGTTTAACAGCCTATTCTGTGTACTCTGTACAGTTGCAGAATAATAAGAAATACTGTTAAGTTTTCAAACTCAAATATTAAAGTCACATATTCTGTGTAAGATGAAGAAGGCGGGTAAAAAGGGACGGGGAAGTGGACGTGATCCTGAAAGTTCAGGGCGCGGGTCAGGACGCGGAGAAACTGTGCCTGGTGCCAGAGCACAAGAAAGAAAGACATCCACCATACCTAGCTTCATGTGTAATTTTACAGGGCGTCGCAGGACATCACTCTCGAGGTCCGACCAGTGCGAACAGGTGGTCGGTTGGATGACAGCTGATACTGCTTCCAGTCGGTTAAGCACCACCCTGTCTTCCACCAAGTCCACTCTCAGTAGCCAAGAGTCTGGTCAACATAATCCTCACTCTGATCATCCTTCCTCCCACCATACACGGTCTGGTCAAAGAAGTGATCCCACACTGGGATATAGTGAGGAGCTCGTCTCATCACCAATCCTTCATTTGACCCTCTCTCCAAGCACGCTTGCAGAGGAACATGACATCTTGTGCCCTGATTCACAACCTCTAGAGGCTACCCAATCTCAAGAAGATGACAGATGTGAACGGCATTTAAGGTCAAAGGAAGTAGTGGATGATGATGATGATGATGAGACACAGTTGCCATTAAATCAACCACTATTTCCGTCTCAAGACCTTGTTGAGGAGAATGTTATACAGTTGTCAATGACTGAGTATGTGGTGGGATCAAGACTTGAGGAGGATGATCAGAGTGAGGAAGTGGAGGAGGACTTGGTGGACGATGAGGTGACTGACCCCACCTGGGAAGGTGTAGAGCCGAGCGATGACAGCAGTCCTGAGGGTGAGCCATCTGCAGCACCGCAACAGGCTGGAAGAGGCAGTGGTGTGGCTACAGAAAGAAGGCGGACCGCACCAAACCGGCCCGCAAATGTTCCACGGAGCACCCCCTTGCGTAAATCTACCTTGCCAAGGGGTAGGTGTTCCGCGGTATGGCGTTTTTTTAAGGAAAGTGCGGACGACAAAAGAATTGTAGTTTGCAACCTGTGCCACACCAGAATGAGCCGAGGCATGAACACTAGAAACCTCACCACCACCAGCATGATCCGACACATGGCATCCAAGCACCGTAGTAAGTGGGAGGAACGCCTGGATCGCCCACCTGTGTCTGCAGGCCACACCACTGCCTCCTCTTCCCCTGTTTTCGGTGCCGGCCAATCGCCTGTCGAAGGCGCAGGCCCGCATACCTCCCGCCCTGCACCTGTAGCATCTGAAGCACCATCAGCGACCACATCCACTTCCCTGTCCCAGCACAGCGTCCAAATGTCGTTACCCCAGGCATTTGAGCGCAAGAGAAAGTACCCAGCCACCCACCCACAGGCCATAGCACTAACCTCACACCTTTCAAAATTACTGGCCATCGAAATGCTGCCATTTAGGCTTGTGGACACTGAGTCCTTCCGCAGCCTGATGGCAGCAGCTGTCCCTCGGTACGCGGTCCCCAGCCGCCACTACTTTTCCCGGTGTGCCATCCCCGCATTACACCACCATGTGTCCCGTAACATCACCCGTGCCCTGACCAACGCAGTTACTGGGAAGGTCCACTTAACGACTGACACATGGACAAGTGCTTGTGGCCAGGGACGCTACATTTCCCTGACGGCACACTGGGTGAATGTCGTGGAGGCTGGGAGCGACTCGGACCCTGGGATGGCACGGGTGCTACCCACGCCGAGGATTGCGGGCCCTACCTCCATCAGGGTTTCCACCAGCACCTACGTTATTGGCTCCTCCTCCTCCGTTTCCACCTCCGAATTCTCTACACACACCGCCACTCCCCCATCAGCCAGTAGCTGGAAGCAGTGTAGCACTGCAGTGGGGAAGCGTCAACAGGCCGTGCTGAAGCTGATCTGCCTTGGGGACAAACAGCACACGGCCTCAGAGCTGTTGCAGGGGATTAGTCACCAGACCGAGCAGTGGCTCTCGCCACTCAACCTGCAAGCAGGCATGGTTGTGTGTGATAATGGGCGTAACTTGGTGGCGGCTTTGGAGCTCGGCAAGCTCACACACGTACCATGCCTAGCGCATGTATTTAATTTAGTGGTGCAGCGATTTCTAAAAACCTACCCCAATGTGCATGATCTCTTGACCAAGGTGCGCCGCGTGTGTGCACATTTCCGTAAGTCATCAACAGCTTCAGCCGGCCTGTTGAAGCTGCAGCAGCGCTTACAATTGCCAGCTCACCGGCTGCTGTGTGACGTGAGCACGCGCTGGAACTCCACCTTCCACATGTTGGCCCGGCTTTGTGAGCAGCAGAGGGCAGTAGTGGAGTACCAGCTGTTACACGGTCGTCGCCTCTCCGTTCAACTTCCTGTAATCAGAAGTGAGGAGTGGGAATGGATGTCAGACCTCTGCGAGGTTTTACGCAATTTTGAGGAATCGACACAGATGGTGAGCGGCGATAACGCTATTATCAGTGTAACCATCCCACTTCTGTGTCTACTGAAACGCTCGCTGCTCACAATTAAAACCGACGCTTTGCATGTGGAAGAGGTGGAAATGGGGGAGGAAGAGCTTACACAAGGTGATAGCCAGAGCACCCTCACTTCGTCTTCTCAGCGACAATTGGAGGAGGCGGAGGAGGAGGAGGAGGAGGAGGAGGAAGACACGGTTGCCTCCGCTACAGAGGGTAGCCATGGAACTTTAGTTCCATCTCTTCAGCGTGGGTGGGCAGAAGAGGAGGAAGAGGATGAGGAGATTGAGAGTCATCCTCCTGGTGAGGACAGCGAAATCTTGACTGTTGGTACTCTGGCACACATGGCTGACTTTATGTTAGGCTGCCTTTCCCGTGACCCACGCGTTGTACGCATTTTAGACAACATGGATTACTGGGTGTTCACCCTTCTGGACCCCCGCTACAAAGAGAATTTCTCATCTCTCATTCCTCCGGTGGAGAGGACAAGCAAAATGTTGCAATACCAGAAGGTTCTTGTTGAAAAATTGCTCCAAAATTTTCCATCTGACAACGCTGGCGGCAGAGTACGTGCTACCTTGGCCAACCGAGAAGGGGAGAAAAGGGGAGCACACAGCAGTTCCGAGAAAGGCAGGGCAACACTCTCCAAGGCGTGGGACACCTTCATGACACCCCGCCAGCACCCTCACCCTGATGCGCAGCCTAGTGTCACAAGGAGGGAAAAGTTTTGGAAGATGGTGAAGGAGTACGTAGCAGACCGTGTCAGCGTCCTCAATGATCCCTCTGTGCCTTACAACTACTGGGTGTCCAAGCTGGACACGTGGTATGAACTGGCACTCTACGCCTTGGAGGTGCTGGCCTGCCCTGCCGCCAGCGTTCTGTCTGAGCGGGTATTTAGTGCTGCTGGTGGCATCATAACAGATAAGCGTATCCGCCTTTCCACCGACAATGCTGATAGGTTGACACTTATAAAAATGAACAAGGCCTGGATTTCCCCTGACTTCTCCACTCCACTGGAGGAAAGCCCCGGGGGAACATAAAGTGACTTTATATATGTTATTTACAATGATGGGAATACTCTGTATTCCCATTCACCCCTTCCACCCAAAAAACGGGTATATGGTTGACTCTTAATCTTCTCATCCTCCTCCTCCTCTTCCATATGCCCTGGGATATAATTTTTATATAGGGCCAGCTCACCAGCGTGCCCTGGGATATAATTTTTATATAGGGCCAGCTCACCAGCGGGCCCTGTGATATAATTTTTATATAGGGCCAGCTCACCAGCGGGCCCTGTTTGACAATTTTTATATAGGTCAGCTCACCAGCGGGCCTTCTCATATAATGTTTTATTGGGTCAGCTCTCTAGCGGGCCCTCTCATATAATGTTTTATAGCGTCAGCTCACTAGCGGGCCTTCGCATATAATGTTTAGGATGGTCAGCTCTGCAGCAGACCCTCACCCATAATGTTTTAGATGGTCAGCTCAGCGCACGTTTCCATCTTAATCATGGCCTCAGTTCTGAAAATCAAGGAAATTTTTGGGAGAATTTGCCTCTGCGCACGTTTCCCTCTTAATCATGGCCTCAGTTCTGAAAATCAAGGAAATTTTTGGGAGAATTTGCCTCTGCGCACGTTTCCCTCTTAATCATGGCCTCAGTTCTGAAAATCAAGGAAATTTTTGGGAGAATTTGCCTCTGCGCACGTTTCCCTCTTAATCATGGCCTCACTTCCGAAAACCAAGGAAATTTTTGGGATAATTTGCAGATGATATACAAGTAAATATACAGCAAATATTGTTTGGTAACAATTTTTCGCCTAAAGTCGTTTTTATTTTCCTTTTTGTGTGTTTTATGGTCAGTCTGTAAAAATGGCGTACTACGGGCGAAAGATCGTTCCCAGCAGCGATGTTGGAGTCCAAGGTGCATCCAGACATCCTCCCTATGCTGTCCCTGAACCATTTCTGTAGTGTTTCCATCTTTTTCTACCCTTTTCCTATGGACCAGGCACCCTCCCCTCATCAGAGCAGGGGGTGCCTGGTGTAATGCTCGAGTCCTCCCATTGACTTCAATGGGGCTCGGATGCTCGGCCGAGCACTCGAGCCTCAGGGGGTGCTCGGTCAGAGCACCCGAACACCCGAGCATTGGGGTGCTCGCTCATCACTAGATGTAACCCAACCGCTGGCTCTTGAGCCCAAAGGCTACTGCAGAGGAGAATGGAGCACTGGCCCTGCCTAGCAGATCTAGGCACTGAATGGGTCAATCGGTAACGCCCAGAGTTAATACTGCAGCTCCCAGCGGGAGTGATCCCAGCTATGATAGGGAGGTGGACACAGATAGAGATCAGAGTAACTCAGTCAGCGCTATGCAGCACTGTACCGGTACTTTGCTTGTGCACACCGCCTGAGGCAGTTATAGAAAGCAGCTATAGCAGAATGCCCAGCCTACAGTCGGCAAGAGAATTATATCGCCACGCGGATCACAACAGACAAGCGCTACGAAAAGGCCGCAGCGGTAACGCTGGCCAGATAGAGGCAACCGAGAGGTACAGCCAGGCACAGATGGCAACAGAGCGGGTACTCAGCCAGATACGGTCAGCAACGGAGCGGGTTCACAGCCAGATGTAGTCAGCATCGGAGCGGGTTATCAGCCAAATACAGTCAGCAACGGAGCGGATTCTCAGTCAGATATAGTCAGCAACGGAGCGGGTTCTCAGCTTCTCAGCCAGATACAGTCAGCAACGGAGCAGGTTCTCAACCAGATACGGTCAGCAACAGATCGGGTTCTCAGCCAGATATGGTCAGCAAAGGAGCTGGTTCCCAGCCAGATACTGTCAGCAACAGAGCGGGTTCTCAGCCAGATACGGTCAGCAATGGAGCAGCAACACAGGAAGAGCAGGAACATCGTCAGGCAGGCCAGGTCATACATGATCAGAGAGACTCAGGAACAAATGTCAGGAACAAGTACACCACTAAAGGACGCCTTAGTATAGACATGACAGAGTATATAAAGGTTAGCCCTGGGAGGTGACAGAGATACCAGGCCAGTAAGAGAAAGGCAATGAAATTAGGAAATCAGAATGTTGCTGCCTGCGGCCATGAGCACTGGCACCGTGATAGCTACCTATGGAGACCTGAAGGAAAATTAATTGATAGGTAATAACTATTCCCTTTTTCATTCAGATGGCTCCTAGGTAGCACACGAAGAGAGAAATCAAAGTTAAAAAAGTAAGGCTAGCTCATAAAACTGTTTCCAGGACTTTCTGACTGAATCAGACTCTCTTGCTGCTTGAAAGTATAGGTGATAATGCTTGGTGGATGTATAAACAACCGTGCGGCTAGCAGCCCTACCAATTTGATTCACTGAAGCCAGAGACTTATCTGCACAAAAAAAGTAGAGATAGCCTTGATGTCTACCAGAGAGTTGCTCCTACTTGGTCTACATGATTCTTCAATAGCTGAACGAAGCCACCTGGTGATTGTAGATTTTGGAAGCTTTCTTACCTTTTAATTGGCTAAAGAAATTAACAAAAATCAAAAATAATTTCTGTGTATAGATAAAAATACATCTCTTCACATCAAGTTTGTGACGTTGCTCTGGAGGAATGCGGAGAACCACCGATTCTTCCCTAAACGTTAAATAAAAATTTTCAGCTTATTAGAACTGAGACCTGTTGAAAAACCTTGAGCTAAGAATTCCAAGAGGGATGGAATGGAATGCATCAAATTATCTCTTGATTAGTTTTTAGCCCAAAAGGAAAAACTTGAGCAGGTGTGGTTATATGACGATAAAGTACTTCTCTTTAAACATTAGAGCACAATCTCAATTACGCCCTCTGATAACTCTTGGTTGCTCACCAGGAACTACACAGATTGTTTACTTCTCGATGAGTAACTGGTACCAGAGATAGAGATCTTACCTGGAGGGAAGTACAAGCTCTTTTTTTACATTCTTTTCAAAAGAATGAACCATAACTTCCCTGTCCAGTAAAGTACCATGAAAATGAATCAGGTTTTCTCTTGCTAAAACTTCCTCAGAGAAATTGGGATGAGTGTCAGAAGTGGGAACAGATAATCTAGGTAAAAATCCCATTTCTGTATCAGGGCACTCATTGCCATTGGAAGATCCTGAAGAAATTGAGAAAAAAAAGTGTACGTGTTTTGTTTCATGGTCAGCAGATCTATCTGAAGCAACTCGTTTTTTGTGTCAGAAAAACCTGAGGATAAAGATACCATTCATCCAGATTGACCATCTTCCAGCTCAAAAAATCCACCCAAGAGTTGTCCTCCCCTGGGATACGAACAACTGTCAGGTCTTATAAGTTGGTCACTGCTCAATGAAAGATCCTCAGTGACAGATGTAGAAGTGAGTGACTTCTCCTTGACAAGCTATGTAACATAGCACCATGATATGGTTTGATCAAATCTTCACTGTTTTTCATCACATGAGAGAGGCAGCCATCTTCAAAGCATTCCACACTGCCAGTAGCTCTAGATGATTTGAATAGAAGGTTCCCTCAGAGGGTGACCAAAGTCCTTGAAAAGACTGATTTGATTCAAAGCTGTTCCCCTCCTAGTCTTGCTGGCATCTGTTGTGATAGTAGTCCAGTTTTAGGTTCTCCAAGTTTGAAATGTAGAGCTGCTGATGGGGGGACAGAAGGCCTTGTTCCAGGAAGATAGGTTGAACTGTTGAAAGGGCCTCATGTAAGGTCTTCCAAAGGAATGGCATCTATCAATGAAGACATCAGGACCAGTCTGACTGACATCTAATTAGGTAACCTATGAAACCTGGTCCAAAAGTTTCTGTATCTTGGAATCTAGCAGAAATGTTTTCCCGACCTCAGAACTAAAATTATCCACAGAAATTGTTTCATTCTCTTTGGAGAATATAAGCAAATTGATATTATACCTGAGTAAAATTGTAGAGGAAGCTCTGACCAAATTCTAATCCAAATAGGGACCACCTCCATATTCTTCTGTCTTTGAAGGTCCGCTAAAACGGCCATGATCTTAGTAAACACCCTGAGAGCCAAGGCCAGTCCAAAAGGAAGTGTCATAATTTGGAAATAGTTGGGCATGCCAGTCCCTGATAGCTATCTTTAAGTGTTTCTGATAGCTTGGATGGACCAAAATACATAAAAAAAGTGTTCTCCAGGTCCATTGCCACCATCCAACCTCATTGGAGAATGTTCACTATTGTCCTCAAACTCTCCATCTTGTATTGCTCTTGAATGATGAACAGATTGAGATAAGGTTTACGGCCAGGTGAAAAATTCATGATGTCTTTGGTACACAAATACTGCTGAGTAGGTACCAGGCCTGTTGAAATTCATAGTAACTGGAACATGAATATTCTCCAGAAGCAGACTTCTGACAGACCTTCAAAAGACTTCCTTTCTTGGTAGCAACTGAGGAACCATAGTAGCAATAAATATTTTTGGTGGAAGAGAGAAGAAAGTAATCTTGTGTCCTTCTCTGACAATCCTGAAATCTGCTGCGATGTTTTGCAACTGGCAAAGGAAATGGTGAAACCTTCCTCCCAATGACATCTAGTGTCTGGCAGGACAAAGAAATACTGGGTGGGTTTATGAGACTTTCCTCCTTTTTGGGACATAAAGCTTAAGCTCCAGCTGCTTGCCACTAGTGATCTCTGCTGACATTTGAAGGCCGAAAAAAATTATTCTGAAATGAAAATCTCTGATTTTGAGGTAGGAACTTCATCTTCTCAGAGAGGCTATTGAGAAGAGCATTCAATTAATTTCCAAAAATTAAATCACCCTAAAATGTGCATAGCACAGAACTTATTCTTTGAAACCACAGCTGGACAATTGTCTAAGTAGAAATGCTCTGCAACCCACCAAAGACAATGCTGCATCCATACAGACGTTCTCCATAGAAGCATCATAGACTGAGCATAGAGATGGGATTTAAAAGCTTGTTTCCGGGGATTTTATTTACCACATCTATTCCAGCTGCATAAGCCACAACCTCATTGCTCTGGACACACAAGGGCAAAAAGAGGCAACTCCAGTATCAGAGCATCTACAGAGGATGGTCTCAATCTTTATATCCATAGGATCTTTGAAGCCTGAAACATCTTTGATCAGAACTGTGGTCTTCTTAGACAACCAGGCAACATGCAAATCTACCTTTGGAATTTTAACCCAACAGGCTGAATACTTGGAATCAAACAAGAACAGGATCTCCATTCGCCTAGAAAAATAAAGAAGCTTTTCAGGATTTGTTCAGTCATGCATGATCAGCTCTGAGACTACCTCTTGCACATGAAGAGATCTGTGATATTTTTGTAACCCAGTTAAAGCTCATCTGCTACAGACCTATGGCCCTCATCCTCCTTAAGATCAGGCGAATAATAATGGATGGTCTTAACAAGGGTATCCATGTAATCAACCAGAAATATATATGATCCTCTTGACAGCTCTCATCAGAATCATCTTCTGAACTTGAATCTGTATCTGAAATCTCATTGTGTCTCCTCTGGAGCAGCGGGCTCGCCCCTGACATTGAAGGTGCTGATGTATCTGCTCTGAGAGACCTCCAGGTCTCCTTAGCTATGGTTGAAAACAGTGAAACCAGAGAAGCCATAGCCAAAAGCACGCTGGTTTGAGGTGGAAGAGGAGTCTGCAAAAACTTAAACAGGAAGGACATAGCTTCTTCTGGTAGCCATCTTCCAATGGAGACTTGCATAACAAGCAGGCAGGAGATGACTGAGGATCCATCTGGAAAATAAAAATAGAAACAGGAAAGAGGCCTGCCAAATTATTCCAAGAAATATCAAAAAAAGATATATGGAAAGAAAATTAGCGCCAGAAAGCATATAAATGCTGCCATGCACTTACATCTCTAATGGAGAAGAAGGGCTGGGATGACCTGGCCGGTGGAATGGCTTAAGAAATGGTGGTGAAGGCATGAGCCAAGCTCTCTAAGTTTAAATTTCCTTACTGATATGCAAAATGCAAAGAGGGAGAGACAATTCCTCTCATGCACAAATCCTACTTCCGGTCTGTGTAATGCAGAGACCAGAAGCTCCAAAGAGCTAAATGTTAAGAGTGCTTTCCACACTGGAAAAACCATGTCTCAGATGCATACAGCATGCTGCTACTGCACTAATATCAGGGAGACCCAGTGGGGTACCCACTGAGGGATGGTCAATAGTCAATCCATGTCAGGTTGAGGGCATGTAAAACTCTGAGGTCTGATGAGGGAGGGAGTTACTTTTATAATTTTACCTGTCCTGTCAGGACACTCCCTTGGTTTCCTGTGAAGAAAATGTTGTTATCTTATTTCAGGCAATTTTATAGACATCTGTGTACTTTCATTTGTGAGGCACCAGTACAGATTTCTATGCCACTCAGTCCTGTACACCTGTCCAAAGCATGACTGGAAGTCTAAACTAGATGTGCAAGACTATAGTGTATCATTAAAGTTAGAGAACAGGGTATATATATGTATCAACAGTAACCTAATTTCATTTTAGGCATTAATGTTTGTTTAGCTGAAGGAAGAGGGATAATCTGTTACTTTTCACTATAAATAATCGACCAGATATTTAGAGCCTAACATCTGCTGATGCTATTTGATAACTAGGCTGAAAGCAATGTTTGAAATACTTTTTTGAAAAAGGTAATTTCAGCACAATAAAATATGAGATCAAAAAGACCATAGGGGAAGATGTATCTATTAACAAAAACAAAGAAACCAAAGGAAAAATAAATGTTATTGCTTTAGTAACCTTTTTATAATCATAATTCATAATTCCTCCAGCATTCAAAGACAGCTCTTGAATGTCTGGAGATAATGGCCTTGACTCAAATTAATCTGCAAAAACAGCTAAGAGGGCAAAATTGGCTACCTATCGTACACAAAATGTGTCTAAATCAGTTTTCATTTGCCCTACCAACCGAAACCACAGTGAATCTTTAGCCAGAGAAATGGACTTGTGGCCAAAAATCTATCAAGTGTTTTAAGTTCCCAAAACACATGTTAAATAGGGGCATTGAATACACCTCTGGCACTCAAACAGTTAAAAGTATGATGGTAAGCAGCTCACCACATTAGTGTTCTCCAGTAAGCACAAAGCAATCGTAGCTGGACCATAAGAGCAGTATATTGAAAGTCCTCTTTTAAAAATCATCTAATGCTGAGGGGTTTCTCTCCAAAGCCCAACAACATGTTATTATATATACACTCAAAAGATTAACCCAGGGGTTCTCAACCAGGGTGCCATGGTAGTATGGTATGCCCTGATCATCAGCTTAGGGCGCCATATTTTTCTATGAAGACTTTCACAAAAATAAGAATGTTTGAGTTTCCTTTGTAGAGTTATGCTCAATATCCTTTTTTGTTAGGATAGTAAGACATAATAATAACTATATTTTTTGCATCTGTAACCCTCAATACACCCTTGACAATTGTGCCCTGTAAAAGAGATTTAGAACCATTGCGTTAACAGTCTGAGTGCCAGAGATGTATCCAACACATTGAAACACAATGCACTGGCACTCAAAGAGTTAAAAAACAAGGGGTGTGGACATATTGTAACTCAATGGGGGAGATGCACTGAGGGGTGATAAAGACGAGATAACTTCTCCGGTGATATCACTTCTCTAATATCTATATTATTCTATGGAGCCAATGCACCAAGTGGGATAGATGTTAGTGCATTGTTTCAATTAAATAACATAAGGACTGGAGAAGTGACATCACTGAAGAAGTTATCTCTGCTTTATCACCACTTTTTCACACCTTAGTGCATCTCAGTAGGATTGCTCCAGAATTCCTCATCTTTAGCTCTCTGTATAATGTCCATAAAACTAAACAGTCGGTAAAGCAAAATTTAGAGGAAAGACAGAAAATGTATCAAATGATGGTGATATTTTTTTCTCTTAACTCCTTGCTTTGTAATTCACTACAGAGACAGCTCTGGCTTCCAGGGGCTAATATTTATCTGAACATGAACTCTAGTTTGCTAATCTCATTTTATAATATGCTTGGAATAGTATGACAAATGTAATAAGGTGCATACAAAAAAAATGTCACCAGAAATAAGTTTTTCCTCATTTTTAACCGTAGGGAAGCATGTATCTGCCGCCATCTAGTGTTTGTCAGAGTGCCCCCTTTCCCCCATGAGGCACATTTTCACTTGATAATACCTCTCTGGCACTCAAAGGTTAAACTTGTAGATGCCAGATAAGTCTCAAAGACAATGTTCAGCAATTCAGAGGCATGCTTAGAATAAAGGTTAATTAAAACCCCAGTTGTGTTCTATGAAAAACAAATCTTGTTGCAAATCTTTTTTCCCTTTAATCCATTCAGCTACCATGTACACGATACAAAATTACAGTGCCTTTGTTTGTTCAACAATTATAACTAAAATGTAGCAATATGCGTCTTCAGTGTTTCAAACTCTCATTTGATAAAAATTATTGAAAGCAAGTAACAAATAAAAATACATTTAAGTTAAAAAAGGATTAAATTTGTTTTATAGAAACATTCCTGTTTGTATAACTTAAAATGCAATAACTGGATTTTCTATTCAGAATATACATCACTGACAAAACAGCAATGTGATCTGAGCTAAAAATCCTAATATTTCATTCAGTCCCTACAATGAAAGAACTATTGTTAGTATCCATAATGAACAGACTACTAGGCATATGATCAAAGAGTGAGAACAATTCTGGGCCATCTAGCTGCACCATATAAAACAAATAAAAATCCCAACTGATTTAAAGTAGGAGTTTCACTTCATTAGCCCTTTGAATAACAGGCCACTCTGACACTCAAAGTGCTAATATTAGAAAGACATCTACGATATTGCTTTATATTGTGCTGGAGATGTCACTAGAATTCAAGGGGTGAAAAGCCCCATTTAAATCAAATTCCCTATATAATAAAATGCTAGCGATGTTTGTCAGAAGCCTGCGTTCGGCCAGTCTCTACTGCACATGACTGCATCGCGTGGAGCAGTGGGGCATCAGTTTGCACAGCAAGATCGGAGCAGTGAAGCAGCATCAGTACACAGAGCAGGACCAGATCAGTGAGGTAGCGGCAGTACGCAGAGCAGGACCGGAGCAGTGAGACATCACCCGGACCTTGGCCCATGTACACGGGCTTTTACACTAGTTGGAAATATTTGTCTGAGCCCTATAATGGATTTGATTTTCTTAGAATAACTCTGCTTTCATTGAAGGTACAATGTGTTCAAAAATCAAAAACACCTCTTTTATTTATGCTAAATCCATCAGTGTTATCTTGCATGAATTAAGATCTGTGTATGATGACGAGGACTGAACTAAGCAGGTGACTTTATAGCAGCCCCAGTGTAGCTATGTCAAGTTGCATAGATAGTAGTTTTGGCCTCTATAGATACATGAACAGATGTTGCTTTGAGTTGTAATTCAGCAGTATGCATCTTCCTGTGGTTGTGACATGCCATGGAGAAAATGCTCTTGCATTGTAGCCTATGGTGAAAGATTGATAGTAGCCACACTGATGAATTAATAATTCCAATCTCACATAAAATGACCAAATGCTGTTGACTGCACAGGTATCAACAGGCAAATCAGTTATAAACAGCAACCCACCCATCATAGGCTTCTCCTGTGGAGCACATCATGTCTTTTAATGTAGCACATTTATTTATCTTGAAAAAACAAAAAAAAACAATAATGTTTGGCTCTTAAACTTTTGGGTGCCATAGGGGTATGCAATGCATTGCTTTGCAATGTGTTGTGTACCTCTCTGGCACTCAAAGGGTTAACACATGTACTGTTCCCTGCTTACTAGGAGGCCTTTGTCTTCTTATGATGCAATAAAAGTTACAAATTGAAAATTATTAAACAAAGTATCAGCACCTGTCCTGCACTTATATTTTACACATATATGTGTTTGTGTGTGTATGTATGTGTGAGTATGCATGTGTGTTTGTGTGCATCTGTGCATGTATGTGTGCATAAAATATTGGTGCAATAGAAATTTATAGGAGATGTACATGTTAAGAAAATAAATTTAATCTAAATTTCATTCATATAAAAAATGTCCCCATTTAGCTAAAGGATTTTTTTGTGAATGAAACTCTCTCATCTTTATTTTCATGGTGAAGGCCCCTGTCACCATCTCTGGACTGACACTGGAACAGAATTTATTGAAATAAATTCTATTAGACCTCCCACAGCATATTCTGCCACACAAATTCAAAAACATTCAAAAGAGGGAAACTTCATTTTAGTTTAACAAATATGTAATACATTAATGCGTTTGCACCTTTTTTTTTTTTAGTGAGGTATAATTTTTTACTCTGACTTGTACTAATAAGTAAACCTAAAGAGTCAATTTACTATGCACACATATAATTAGAAAATAGCTGAAAAGGAGAGGTGCACAACATGAATTATAGAGATGACCTGCAAATGCACAAACAAACTTCAAATACAAATGAAAAAAGGCTCCTTATGCACACTCATTCAAATAAAATAATACATTTATTAGTCTTGTGCACAACAAAAATTTTTGGTAAAATTTGATGTCGGACAATTTTTTTTTTCATTTGTTGACTCCGCAATTTGGATCCGACCTGTTCGACTCGGATGAAAGTCGGCGACAGTTCGAATTATTCGGCAACTTTAAAATACCTTTAAAGATACAAGAAAAAATGAAAATTAAATGAATGGAAACATTTACAGGATCTAAATGAAGATGGCGGAACAGGGTAAGGTGGGCATTTAGCCTTATGATACTATGGATGAAGTAGCCAAAGTATGGATGTAGCAATAAGGCACCCTGCCTGCCTACACAATACACATACACAACTGGCTGTATCTGGCTGCTGGCTGAAATGTCACTCTGAAAATTATTCAAACAAATCCCTAATATTTATTTTAATACTTTGCAGAAGAACAAAGGTGACTCTTCCTTGCGGACGCAATAAAGTATTAGGTCTGCCTAGTACTCTGCCTGATGTGTCACTCTGAAAATTATTCAAACATAGCCCTAATATTATTTTTAATGTTAAACACAGAATCAAAGGTGACTTTCCCTTGCGGTGGTAATAAGGTACCAGGCCTGCCTATAGAACTATGAGACAGACTGATGGGTTACTCTGAAAATTATTCAAACAAAGCCCTAATATTATTTTTAATGTTAAACACAGAATCAAAGGTGACTTTCCCTTGAGATGGTAATAAGGTACCAGGCCTGCCTATAGAATTAAGAGACTGGCTAAAGTGTCACTCTGAAAATTATTCAAATTCCTAATATTATTTTTAATGTTAAACAAAGAATCAAAGGTGACTTTCCCTTGCAGTGGTAATAAGGTACCAGGCCTGCCTATAGTACTATGAGACTGGCTGAAGTGTCACTCTGAAAATTATTCAAACAAATTCCTACTAGTTTAGTATTTTTAATATTTAACACAGGAACACAGGTGACTCCTTTGTGGTGGTAATAAGGTACCAGGCCTGTCTATAAAACTGTGAGACAGGCTGATGGGTCACTCTGAAAATTATTCAAACATAGCCCTAATATTATTTTTAATGTTAAACACAGAATCAAAGGTGACTTTCCCTTGCGGTGGTAATAAGGTACCAGGCCTGCCCATAGAACTGTGAGACAGGCTGAAGTGTCACTCTGAAAATTATTCAAATTCCTAATATTATTTTTAATGTTAAACACAGAATCAAAGGTGACTTTCCCTTGCGGTGGTAATAAGGTACCAGACCTGCCTATAGATCTGTGAGACTGGCTGATGTGTCTCTCTGAAAATTATTCAAACAAATTCCTACTAGTTTAGTATTTTTAATATTTAACACAGGAACACAGGTGACTCCCTTGCGGTGGTAATAAGGTACCAGGCCTGCCTATAGAACTGTGAGACAGGCTGATGGGTCACTCTGAAAATTATTCAAACAAATCCCTAATATTAATTTGAATATTTAATACAGAAACAAAGGTGACTTTCCCTTGAGGTGTTAATAAAGTACTAGGCCTGTCTGCAGAACTGTGAGACTGGCTGATGTGTCACTCTGAAAATTATTCAAACAAATCCATAATATTTTTAAATTTTTTGCACAGGAACATAGATGACTCTCCCTTGCAGTGACAATAAGGCACTAATGCTGGCTGCCTGCCTATGCCCAATGCTAACTGCCTGCCTACACAACAACTGGACACTATTTATCTCCTTCTTCTCTCTCTGAGCTCCAACAACACAATGAGGAAATGCAGGCTGTTTGCCTGGGTGTCTGTGTCATTAGTCCAACCCCCATCATGAAACGAAGAAGCCAACTGGAATAGAGACAAAGCGGGAAAGTAGCTCATGAAACGGAGAAGCTAATTGGACTAGAGATATGGAGGGAAAGTATGGAGGGAAAGTAATCAAGAGCGGGTAGTAGTCTCCGAATTTTCAAAAGTTTTGATGACATTCGGATCATGTCTAGTCAGATTCATATTTTTTTTAGTGAACAACCCTTGCCTGTCAGAAGGTCCGAATGTCGCGGAATGACCCCATTTTCTTCGAATTCCGAATGTTGCCTACCTGAATCACACAAGTCTAACGTTTATTACATGTCCCAAAATCACCAGCATTTCAGCTCCAGCACATTTGGGTTTTTTTCAGGATACATGAACAATAATGTAATAAAATAATAATGTAATTAAAAAATAATATAAATACAGGCCTGTATTTTTATTTTATTAAATGTTCTTATTCATAATGAGTGCAGATAAGGAGAATGCCCATGAGCAAAGACTGCCGCAGACACCAAAAAAACAGGGATTGATCTCTAAGAGTAAGGAAACAGTAACATCTTTGACTTAATGTTAGAATTATAGTATAATGGTTAGGAGGTGATATAAACATGAGTTTGCATTGTCGTGTCACCAGCAGCAGCATTAAACCAATGGACATGTACATGCAGCAGCATGAGCTAGAAAATTATGTTATACTATTGGTGATAAAATTTCAGAGCTGGATATTCAACCTTTAGGAAGGCAATATGTTGCACCAGTTGTTAGGAGAGCAGTGAGAGCTGTGGGTTGAGGATATTGCCCATCACTGAGAGAACTTTGGAAGCTGGTGGATGGACCTAAAAGCAGCTCCTGGAACACTAAGGCAAAGGCTGGCCAGATAAAAGCTCTATGGTCCCCTAAGCTTAAGGGCTCAGCAGTAGAAGTGTCAGGGTTTTTGGATCTGTTAGGACCCTGTAGTTACCGTCTCTCCTGGCCTCTTGATTGGTTAGTGGGAGTATTTAGGGTTTTCCCTGGTGCTTATTTTTTGCCCGATTATTTTTCTGTGCGTCCGCTTGGCTCCCGTTAGTTCGTTAGTCGGGCTGTTAGTTTGTTTCGGTTCCCTGCTTGGTTTGACTCTGTGCTGGCTGACTTTCCTGTGCCTCCTCTCCGTTGCTCCTTGCACTCCCGATGGTCGGCTGGCTTCCCCTCCAGTTCTTGTCCGAGCTCTCCTAGCTGTGGGCTCGGGTGAACAGTTGCCTCTCCCTCCTCTGGCTGCTTCTCTTCTTCTTTCCCTGCTGCACTGCCTGCCGCGATCGGGAGGGTCAGCGGGGAGAGCGGCAGTTTGTGGCTGTCTCCTGGTGTGCTCCCTCTCCTCTTTTTCACCAAGGGTAGGGTTAAGGTGCTCGTGGAACCCTTTGCCCCTGTGGTCTGGTGGCTCTAATCCAGGGAATCCTCTCAGGGTTTCTGATGGGGCTTGCCCCGTGCGGCTTGTGCTGCTGGTCCTTGAGTTCCCCGGTGACGGGCTCCTTTCCCGTTTCTAGAGGCAGACCTAGGTCGTGGTCCTATGCCACCCTCTGGTGGAGGTTGAGAGGTACTACTGGCTCCATTGGTGAGCTATCCTCTCCAGCTGGTTCTTCCATTGCTGCAGGGTATTGTGGCCTTTGCTGGCTGTCCTTTTGTTGGTCTCCCTTCTTTGCCTGTCCTCCTTCTGTCTGGGTTGAGGCCCTCTGTCGGCCTTTGGGGTTGTTGGTTGTTGTTGGTTTTCCTTGGGGAAGATCTTGGCAGTAGGGGGATGAGCAGTCCTGTCTGGTGTCTCCTTGCGGTGTCTGATTCGGAGGGGCTTTGTGGCTCCAGTTTTCAGCCCTTCCTCTCCTCTGTTTATTTTGTTGTAGGGTGGCCCTGTGTCCCATCTTCCTGGCCTTTTTGTTCCCTCCTAATCTGTAGTTCTGCTTCTGGGGTCCTGACTATCTCAGAGTCTGAGGTCTACCGGCTTCCTTTGTTCACTATCCTGGTCTGGGCCCCGGCTCAACTGGGTTCGGACTTCTGGCTTCACGGCCAGCACCTTTACTTACGGCTTCGAACGCAGCAAGGTGAGTAAGGGGGCTGGCTATGCTCCCAAGCTCCGTACCCTAGTGACGAACCCCAGCTACACACCTCAGACGTGCTGATTCTACTCATCTGGAAGGCAACGCACTCAAGCTTCGCTCGCTAGCCTCGTGCCCAAGCGGCCTTCCTCTTGGCCTTTTGGTACCTAAATCGTTACAAGAAGGCAGTGGAAGTTTATTGGGGTAGGTTTCAGCCATTTTGGATGTGCTACTCTGACTTTGGGGGATGTTCAGTGGCACCCACCAAAGAATCAAAGGCCTCAGCCAAAAAAGGCTATTGCTCCAGTCAGTTTAGTTTTACCTCTGCTGTGGTGCACAGGTGTGAGGACTAGTAAGTAAGACAGCTGGGTGGTGCTACTACCACTGCTGCAGGGGATTTCTATGCCCAAGTCCTGCACCACTCCCTTCCTGAGCATGCCCCTCTTGTGCTACATTTCACACACCCTATGGACAAGCTTTTCCTCCAAGTTCCCAGATTGTTATTTTTGTGAGCTCTCTTTCCCTTTATCTTTGGTTCACAGAGAGTAGCCAGAATGCACTTAGGGGTGTCTATTATGGTACATATGCTACCATTCAGCTCCTGTATCAGCCTCCTGATCTGTGTAGCAACCTCTGGATATAACCTGTTGCTGGGTAAAGCATCACTGTTTTCTGAATCAGGTGGGTGTTTAAGGGGATGATCTG
Organism: Rhinophrynus dorsalis; assembly: GCA_037306005.1. Classification (NCBI taxonomy): domain Eukaryota; kingdom Metazoa; phylum Chordata; class Amphibia; order Anura; family Rhinophrynidae; genus Rhinophrynus; species Rhinophrynus dorsalis. Next base: position 120,352,396 of record CM074719.1, read on the forward strand.
GCTCAGGATGCGAGTAGCTTGGCTTAAATATTCCATGACATCCCTTGAATGGATTGAGGACCATCACTACCTGCCCCATTAATGCCATTTCCCCACTGCCCCGTGGACATGATATCCCAATGTTCTGTTCAGAGGACCTTGAGTGATGTGCTCTCCAGAATACTGTCTATCATCTTCAAGGTGGAGTTCCACTTGGTGACAACATCTCTAAATAGACAGTGCTGGGGTAGACCCACCATCTCCTACTCTTTCCTCAGCTGCTTGCTTGACTTTATTTTATTATTTTTTTTTTTGTTTCAAAAGCTTTATTGGAGAGAGAAAAAAATAATACAACAAGATATGGCAAATGACATCCAATATCAAAATAATGAAAGGTTATAACCATGGAATGCAGTGAAAAGAACAGTTATGAGTAACAAATCCAATTATAAGATGACATGGGTAATGCTTAATACATAAAGTTATAAATGACACTAGAAATCTAAAAATACACATGTATTAAAATATTATAAGCAATACTTCTTTACAAGTCAGGCATCAGATCCAGGGTTCTCTGAAACCTGGATCACAGAAACATGAATGAGTAGAAGGAAAGGAAAAGGAAAAAGTAAGTAATACGTAGAACAGATAGTGGAAGGGAGAGTAAAAAACAGACAAGAAAGGCGGCAAAGGGCTATGAAGAATAGTATAGTAGGAAAACAGTGAAAAGAAATAAGGGTAGAGAAAGAAAAGGGAATATAAATCGTGTACAGAGTAGTGTTGAGCGAGCATGCTCGGCCGATGCTCGGATCGGCTCGAGCATCGCTCTGCTCGGCACATGGCGGTACTCGTACGAGTACCGCATGTGCTCGCCCGCCATGTTCGGGTCTCCTCCCCGCACGTTTCGCGGCTGCTGCGCAGCCAATAAACGTGCAGGGAGGCTCTGACATCAGTGTAATGCCAGCAGCCATGTTGGCTGCTGGCATTACACTGATTGGCTGGCCAGAACCCGTGGTCGGGTGCTGTATAGCACCTGACCAGCGAGTTCGGCTCAGTCTTAGCCAGGGAGAGATGAGGATAGGAAGGGAAAGTTAGTGTAGGGAGAAAAAAAGCAAATTTGTAAAAAAAAAGACCCAAAAGTCCTTTTTAGGACTACTGTGTGTGGGGGAAGCAGTTTATTTTGTGTGTGGGGAAAAAAAAAAAAAAAAAAAAAAACTTCATATATTCTGTTTAGTGTGCAAAGTTGCAGATTAGAGCACATTCTGTTTAGTGTGCAAAGTTGCAGATTAGAGCACATTCTGTTTAGTGTGCAAAGTTGCAGATTAGAGCACATTCTGTTAAGTCTTCAAACTGTAAAATATCAAAGTCACATATTCCATTCAGTGTGCGTCGCCGCAGTTTAGCAGCACATTCTGTGTACTGTGCACAGTTGCAGAATAGGAAAAAATACTGTTAAGTCTTCAAACTGTAAAATATCAAAGTCACATATTCCATTCAGTGTGCGTCGCCGCAGTTTAACAGCACATTCTGTGTACTGTGCACAGTTGCAGAATAGGAAGAAATACTGTTAAGTCTTCAAACTGTAAAATATCAAAGTCACATATTCCATTCAGTGTGCGTCGCCGCAGTTTAGCAGCACATTCTGTGTACTGTGCACAGTTGCAGAATAGGAAGAAATACTGTTAAGTCTTCAAACTGTAAAATATCAAAGTCACATATTCCATTCAGTGTGCGTCGCCGCAGTTTAGCAGCACATTCTGTGTACTGTGCACAGTTGCAGAATAGGAAGAAATACTGTTAAGTCTTCAAACTGTAAAATATCAAAGTCACATATTCCATTAAGTGTGCGTAGCCGCAGATAAGCAGCAAATTCTGTTTACTGTGCAAAGTTGCAGAATAGGAAGAAATACTGTTAAGTCTTCAAACTGTAAAATATCAAAGTCACATATTCCATTCAGTGTGCGTCGCCGCAGTTTAGCAGCACATTCTGTGTACTGTGCACAGTTGCAGAATAGGAAAAAATACTGTTAAGTCTTCAAACTGTAAAATATCAAAGTCACATATTCCATTCAGTGTGCGTCGCCGCAGTTTAGCAGCACATTCTGTGTACTGTGCACAGTTGCAGAATAGGAAGAAATACTGTTAAGTCTTCAAACTGTAAAATATCAAAGTCACATATTCCATTCAGTGTGCGTCGCCGCAGTTTAGCTGCACATTCTGTGTACTGTGCAAAGTTGCAGATTTGCAGCACATATTCCGTGTAATATGAAGAAGGCGGGTAAAAAGGGACGGGGAAGTGGACGTGATCCTGATAGTTCAGGGCGCGGGTCAGGACGCGTAGAAACTGTGCCTGGTGCCAGAGCACAAGAAAGAAAGACATCCACCATACCTAGCTTCATGTCTCATTTTACAGGGCGTCGCAGGACATCACTCTCGAGGTCCGACCACTGCGAACAGGTGGTCGGTTGGATGTCAGCTGATACTGCTTCCAGTCGGTTAAGCACCACCCTGTCTTCCACCAAGTCCACTCTCAGTAGCCAAGAGTCTGGTCAACATAATCCTCACTCTGATCATCCTTCCTCCCACCATAGAGGGTCTGGTCAAAGAAGTGATCCCACACTGGGATATAGTGAGGAGCTCGTCTCATCACCAATCCTTCATTTGACCCTCTCTCCAAGCACGCTTGCAGAGGAACATGACATCTTGTGCCCTGATTCACAACCTCTAGAGGGTACCCAATCACAAGAAGATGACAGATGTGAACGGCATTTAAGGTCAAAGGAAGTAGTGGATGATGATGATGATGAGACACAGTTGCCATTAAATCAACCACTATTACTGTCTCAAGACCTTGATGAGGAGGATGATATACAGTTGTCAATGACTGAGTATGTGGTGGGATCAAGACATGAGGAGGATGATCAGAGTGAGGAAGTGGAGGAGGACTTGGTGGACGATGAGGTGACTGACCCCACCTGGGAAGGTGTAGAGCCGAGCGATGACAGCAGTCCTGAGGGTGAGCCATCTGCAGCACCGCAACAGGCTGGAAGAGGCAGTGGTGTGGCTACAGAAAGAAGGCGGACCGCACCAAACCGGCCCGCAAATGTTCCACGGAGCACCCCCTTGCGTAAATCTCCCTTGCCAAGGGGTAGGTGTTCCGCGGTATGGCGTTTTTTTAAGGAAAGTGCGGATGACAAAAGAATTGTAGTTTGCAACCTGTGCCACACCAGAATGAGCCGAGGCATGAACACTAGAAACCTCACCACCACCAGCATGATCCGACACATGGCATCCAAGCACGGTAATAAGTGGGAGGAACGCCTGGATCGCCCATCTGTGTCTGCAGGCCACACCACTGCCTCCTCTTCCCCTGTTTTCGGTGCCGGCCAATCGCCTGTCGAAGGCGCAGGCCCGCATACCTCCCGCCCTGCACCTGTACCATCTGAAGCACCATCAGCGACCACATCCACTTCCCTGTCCCAGCGCAGCGTCCAAATGTCGTTACCCCAGGCATTTGAGCGCAAGCGAAAATACCCAGCCACCCACCCACAGGCCATAGCACTAACCTCGCACCTTTCCAAATTACTGGCCATCGAAATGCTGCCATTTAGGCTTGTGGACACTGAGTCCTTCCGCAGCCTGATGGCAGCAGCTGTCCCTCGGTACGCGGTCCCCAGCCGCCACTACTTTTCCCGGTGTGCCATCCCCGCATTACACCACCATGTGTCCCGTAACATCACCCGTGCCCTGACCAACGCAGTTACTGGGAAGGTCCACTTAACGACTGACACATGGACAAGTGCTTGTGGCCAGGGACGCTACATTTCCCTGATGGCACACTGGGTGAATGTCGTGGAGGCTGGGAGCGACTCGGACCCTGGGATGGCACGGGTGCTACCCACGCCGAGGATTGCGGGCCCTACCTCCATCAGGGTTTCCGCCAGCACCTACGTTATTGGCTCCTCCTCCTCCTCCGTTTCCACCTCCGAATTCTCTGCACGCAGCGCCACTCACCCATCAGCCGGTAGCTGGAAGCAGTGTAGCACTGCAGTGGGGAAGCGTCAACAGGCCGTGCTGAAGCTGATCTGCCTTGGGGACAAACAGCACACGGCCTCAGAGCTGTTGCAGGGGATTAGTCACCAGACCGAGCAGTGGCTCTCGCCACTCAACCTGCAGCCAGGCATGGTTGTGTGTGATAATGGGCGTAACTTGGTGGCGGCTTTGGAGCTCGGCAAGCTCACACACGTACCATGCCTAGCGCATGTATTTAATTTAGTGGTTCAGCGATTTCTAAAAACCTACCCCAATTTGCATGATCTCTTGACCAAGGTGCGCCGCGTGTGTGCACATTTCCGTAAGTCATCTACAGCTTCAGCCGGCCTGTTGAAGCTGCAGCAGTGCTTACAATTGCCAGCTCACCGGCTGCTGTGTGACGTGAGCACGCGCTGGAACTCCACCTTCCACATGTTGGCCCGGCTTTGTGAGCAGCAGAGGGCAGTAGTGGAGTACCAGCTGTTACACAGGCGTCGCCTCTCCGTTCAACTTCCTGTAATCAGAAGTGAGGAGTGGGAATGGATGTCAGACCTCTGTGAGGTTTTACTCAATTTTGAGGAATCGACACAGATGGTGAGCGGCGATAACGCTATTATCAGTGTAACCATCCCACTTCTGTGTCTACTGAAACGCTCGCTGCTCACAATTAAAACCGACGCTTTGCATGTGGAAGAGATGGAAATGCGGGAGGAAGAGCTTACACAAGGTGATAGCCAGAGCACCCTCACTTCGTCTTCTCAGCGACAATTGGAGGAGGCGGAGGAGGAGGAGGAGGAAGACACGGTTGCCTCCGCTACAGAGGGTAGCCATGGAACTTTAGTTCCATCTCTTCAGCGTGGGTGGGCAGAAGAGGAGGAAGAGGATGAGGAGATTGAGAGTCATCCTCCTGGTGAGGACAGCGAAATCTTGACTGTTGGTACTCTGGCACACATGGCTGACTTTATGTTAGGCTGCCTTTCCCGTGACCCACGCGTTATACGCATTTTAGACAACACGGATTACTGGGTGTTCACCCTTCTGGACCCCCGCTACAAAGAGAATTTCTCATCTCTCATTCCTCCGGTGGAGAGGACAAGCAAAATGGTGCAATACCAGAAGGTTCTTGTCGAAAAATTGCTCCAAAATTTTCCATCTGACAACGCTGGCGGCAGAGTACGTGCTACCTTGGCCAACCGAGAAGGGGAGAAAAGGGGAGCACACAGCAGTTCCGACAAAGGCAGGGCAACACTCTCCAAGGCGTGGGACACCTTCATGACACCCCGCCAGCACCCTCAACCTGATGCGCAGCCTAGTGTCACAAGGAGGGAAAAGTTTTGGAAGATGGTGAAGGAGTATGTAGCAGACCGTGTCAGCGTCCTCAATGATCCCTCTGTGCCTTACAACTACTGGGTGTCCAAGCTGGACACGTGGTATGAACTGGCACTCTACGACTTGGAGGTGCTGGCCTGCCCTGCCGCCATCGTTCTGTCTGAGCGAGTATTTAGTGCTGCTGGTGGCATCATAACAGATAAGCGTATCCGCCTTTCCACCGACAATGCTGATAGGTTGACACTTATAAAAATGAACAAGGCCTGGATTTCCCCTGACTTCTCCACTCCACTGGAGGAAAGCCCCGGGGGAACATAAACTCACTTTATATATGTAATTTACAATGATGGGAATACTCTGTATTCCCATTCACCCCTTCCACCCAAAAAACGGGTATATGGTTGACTCTTAATCTTCTCATCCTCCTCCTCCTCTTCCATATGCCCTGTGATATAATTTTTATATAGGGCCAGCTCACCAGCGGGCCCTGTGATATAATTTTTATATAGGGCCAGCTCACCAGCGGGCCCTGTTTGACAATTTTTGTATAGGTCAGCTCACCAGCGGGCCTTCTCATATAGGCCTAGATTTAAAGGCAGCCGTTAAACCATCCGCTAAGTAAAAAAGGCACGTCGGCCGCAAAGAACACATGTTTTACGGCAGATTCAAAGGTAAGCGTTCAAGAATAGCTATCGGGCGTAGGCACTACAAAAACACGTTAAACAAAAACCAGCATCGCACCTGATTTTGCATCACCGTGCGTCCCAAACACCCGTTAAAACACAACTTAAGTCAAAATGTTACATTACGGCTGCCGTTGTCTAGCAACCCTGATAGATGCACAAACAAAATTCAAACCTACAGCCAATCCCAAGGCCCCAAAGTATCAAAAATGTCCAAATACACCTATATATACCTCAAAATAACGGTTACACCCTGTCTGTGTTTCGAGTTTCAGCAAGCTAGAGCACAGGACCCAGGAGTGGAGGATAGCATTTAGAGAGAGAGAGAGAGAGAGAGAGAGAGAGAAGCATACAGAGGAGTAAGGTAGAAGGATTTTGGAGAGGAGAGAGTTACATTTAAATAGACACATAGCACACTTTTGCACATAGCACATACATCCATACAAACACATACACATACATACACATAGTCTTTTTTTTTTCATCACACCTTACACATTTTAAACTTTATTTTTACAGTGTGAATCCGTGAGTGAAAGTGTGTGACAGAGAGTGAGTGGGATCGAGTGTGTCTGTGAGGGCGTGTGAGAGTGCCTGGGTGTGACTGGGTGAATGATGGCCAGGAGAGGAGGACAGGAGAGAGGGATGGGGAGACTAGTGGAGGAGGAGGAGGAGGAAGGTCAGGAGGGGATCCCTCAGCAGAGCAGGGGTGGGAGAGGGAGATACGCAGGGCGGAGGGGGACCAGGCCCACAAGAACAGGCACACTAAGAAGAAGAGGGACAGATCCTGCAGTGGGACGAGGGGTAGTGCCTGGGGACCACCACACACAGGCAGGGGCAGAGCAGGCAGGACACTCCGGGTCTGACTCCTCGCATGCCGGAGCTGAGGGGGACAGGCTCAGGGATCCCCGATATACCGAGGAAGAAAACACGGCCCTCGTGGAGGCTGTGCTGGAGAGGGAGAGTGTCCTCTTCCCGGGGGACAGACTCCCTGGCCTGTCTGCGAGGAGGAGAGCTGCCTGGAGTCAAATCTGCAGCAGAGTTAATGCGGTGGCCACCTGCAGACGGGATGTGGACTCAATCAAGAAGAGATGGGGCGACTGCAAAAGGCAGGTGAAGAGGAAGATGGGGGATGCCGCCCTGCACGCCAGAGCCACCGGAGGTGGGCCACCTGTCCCCATCACCTACAGCGCATGGGAGGAGAGGCTGCGGCAGACACTGTCGTCCACCCTCATTGAGGGGGTCCCTGGAGGATCAGACACTGGGGAGGAGAGGAGCCTCCACACCACCGGTAAGTGCATCACCCCAAAACCACACACCACCCCAAACCACACACCCATCACAAACAAGCACTCACATCCCAACATCTGCTCTTCATTCAACCACACAATTGCACCAACACAGCACCCTGAGGGTTTAAACAGGGATCAAGACAAGGACAAATGTCAATGTTCAACAAGGCCAAAACCTGTCCAACTCCCTGGTTAACCCTCATGTTGCTGTGCTCATCACACACAATACACACAAACCATGCTCAGTAAAGTGTTGTATGTTAAACATCACAATTGTTGTCACACAGTGTTACCCATGTTCACACAGGGAATCCAGCACATAACCCCATGAGTGCCAGAGGGATCATCAATGCATCGATCAACAATGCTTTGGCAACCCCTCTGGTACTCAAAGGGTTAACCAGACAACAAACACATGTCGATAGGTTAACAATTACATGACACATAGGGGACATTCACTAAGCGGTGAAAAAGAGCTGATGTAGTGAATTTGACACTTGCATACCCTCACTTTACCAATTACAATGTTAGTCTATGGAGAACATCCAATAACAGGATTCAAGCTGCACAGGCCCCATTGTGTGGACTCCATAGAAAACATTGCAGATGGTGAAATGAGGTCAGCGGAGAAGTCAGCATCATAATCAGTTCATCAGGTCCACTTAACCGCTTACTGAATCACCAACAGGATGGATCAGGTCACAAATCACAGTGCCACTGAGAATAAATGCTTGTATGTGCAACACACACGCCAAAAACAATCACACATAAGTAAAGGTGAAAAAGTTGGCCTTGGTGTTGTGTATGCAATCATTTACTCTAACTTCAATTTACATAGCTCACATTTGATTCACATATAGATCCTCAGGAGTGCTGATGCCATGGATGGATGGTACACCAGACACTATTTGCAGGATAAATATGGGAACCAAATATGAACCATTGAGGTTTGGTCAATAACAGGCCAGGGATTATGGATATCTATGATCGGGTCTGGCTGCCTCACACAGAAGGATGGATGGGCTGATCCTGGAAAAAAAAGGCCTCAATCAATGATATCCTTCAAGACTGGCTTGATTGTTGCCCCTCAGGATTCAACTTGAACAGACCTCATGGACAGAATCCTGTAATGTACATCAATCCCTGATTGCCACGGTGGTATCCCATGCATCACAATGCTATGCATAGGATACCATCATGACAACCAGAGAGGGACATGTCTAATCTGACAAAATCCAGCACTGTACGGGATGAACTGATAACATAGGGATGAATACTACTTGAATCACACTGCAGATCTCTTCAAAAAAGATATGTACAGAAAGAAAAACAACCAGATTTGTATGTGGATATGTCCCTTTCAAATGGGTACAAATAGGTCCCAACAAGATGTAAACCCAGAGTTCGGTTCAGTACGTGTGATTGTCCAACTGCCCATATATGTGCACCCTCAACAAAATAACTCATATTGATATCATCATCACAGTACATATACCCAGTATATTACACCTACTTGGATGGGTATCACTTGTATCTATGAAAGTTCATTTGTGATGGCTGTACATATATAGGCAGTTAGACAATCACATGTTCTGAACAGATCTCTGGCTTCATATCTATCAAGGATATGTTTGTACCCGTATGAAAGGTACATATACACACATATCAGACCATATTCCTCACTGTGTACCTTGGCATGGCAATGGTTAATTTCACTTGATGTAACCTTGCAGGCATCATAAAGAGATGTTTAGAAAGATGTTACTGTATGTGACAGCTGGAGATGTCAGTCATATGACCACACGGAGGCTCTTCAGCAGACCCAAAATTGAAACAATTGGAGATGGATCCATCATTGACATGGTCCACAGAGCGTGCTTACAAACCAGGAACACTTAGTAGACAATGGCAAAGATGTAGTTATCTCCAAATGGGTCAATGTGGAGTCTGCTGAAGAGCCTCCGTGTGGTCAAATGACTGACATCTCCAGCTGTCACATACAGCAACATCTTTCTAAACATCTCTCTATGATGCCTGCAATGTTACATCAAGGTGAAATTAACCATTGCTATCCCGTTAAAGAGATAGTAATACCTAAAATGTGAAAGGAAAAATACATGTCATAGGATTGATCCACCGGGTAATGTAAGGGTATCCCCACTACTGAAAGGTGTTTCATCACAAGAGTATAACAGCTCAAAGTTGAATATTCCAGGGACAATATCACTGTGGCCTGAAAATGTACTATGCCAATGTTGCCAGACCATCCTCTGGCTAGCTTTGGTCCAGGGAACAGATATCCACAAAGGATGATGTGGCAACAGCGCAAATGTACAATTTCAGGCCACTGGGATGTGGCACCAAAGGAATTCAACACTGAGCTGCAATACATGTAGAATACAACACCCATCACCAGTAGGAGTACCGTTGTTTCACACAGGGGGATACACCATACAACATATATGTTCCTTTACACATTTCAAGTATTAATATCAATTTGACACCATCATGGCTAAGTTTACTGATCACACAATCTCAATCCTCCACACAGGTTATGTGTCTCCAGCACATCAGGAGCCCATGGAGGAGGCCACCTCACCACCCAGTGAGGAGTATTTGGAGGAGGGGACCAGCCAGTGGGCACCGTACCCAACGACATCCACACCTCTTGGCCAGCTGGATGCACCAACTCTGCCTGCACCAACTCTGCCTGCACCAACTCTGCCTGCATCAACTCTGCCTGCACCAACTCTGCCTGCACCAACTCTGCCTGCATCAACTCTGCCTGCACCAACTCTGCCTGCACCGACTTATTACAGTGACTGGATGCCCCCCACCACCTCCAGGAGCTATTATCCCCCAGCAGCAGCAGCAGCACCACCACCACCAGGGAGGCAATGGCTGCCCGGTGATGTGGCCACCACCCAATACGGGCCATACCCACAGATTGACCTACCCTCCTGGATGGCTCCCCAGCATGGCCCCAGGTATGATCCTAGGTGGGGGCCAAGCACATACCAGTGGCCAAGGTTTGACCCTTGGCCACTCGACTACCAACACCTGGGCCTGCTTGGGGAGCCCCAACAGCCTATGCGAAGGGACGTGTTTACCCCACCACCTCCACCAGCACAGACATCGGTGGGCAGCAGTGGGTCAATTGATGTGGTGGGCACATACCCATCTGCAGCACAACCAGCACCAGCAGAGGAGGACACAGCACCAGCAGAGGAGGATACAGCACCAGCAGAGGAGGATACAGCACCAGCAGAGGAGGATACAGCACCAGCAGAGGAGGATACAGCACCAGCAGAGGAGGACACAGCAGCAGCTGATTCACCAGGCACAAGCATCACCAGCAGTGAACGGCCCACGGGGATGGAAGCTGAGTGTATGGCTCTGCAAAGGAGACTACTCAGGTCAAGCCTCCGCACCAATGACAACATCACCAGGAGCCGTAGGGAATCCCGTATAAACACTAACAGGATAGAGGCAAGGATCCATGCCCTGGAGTCGGAGGTCATGAGGATCAACACTCAACTCCATCAGCTACACACGGGGGTGATGGACCTGCTTGCACAGCTACTGGTGGAGTTGAGAGAGCTGAACCGCAGGGAGGACTTACGTTTGGAGAGGGAAAACCTGCGCTCCACAGAGGGATCCACTGCCCCCACCACCCCCTCTAATGTGACCCCCGAAGCCACACCTAGGGGGCAAAGGGTGACCAGGAGATCATCCAGGTTATCCACTTCTGCCACACAGTCTAAGCCCCCCCCCCCAAGAAAAAAAAATAAAATGCCCAACATGTTAAATTTCCCCTGAATAAAGGAACATTGTGCTTTTGAATCCTGTCTGATCTGCTTTGAATTTGGTCATAGATTTGGGTGGCAGAGTTGTCTCCAATGCATTGCCAAACAATTCAGTGAATACAACTCCTGCCTAGGTAAGATGTTTGTGGGATGTTACAACATGGGTTCACATACATACACATCGTTGTACAAAATCAACTGTAAAAACATCCCTGTTGCCATATTACACAACTGTGTTATATGGCAATGTTGTGTGTTGATTTTGCATAACAAAACATTCCCCTTAGCCCAACATTTGGTACAACATTGAACATTCATCTACATCATATGTAGTGTTTAACCCTTTGATATCCAGAGTGGTAGGCAACGCATTGCAAAGAAATGCGTTGGGTACCACTCTGGCACTCAGAGGGTTAAGGGGATAACCAAACAAACGGCTTAGCGGTGAGATAAGAAGCAGGACAGATAAATGGGACATGTATCCATATTGTCTTGGATTCACACACTCATTGTGCAACAGACTGACTGGGGAAGCCAATGTTTTCAACCTAGGATTTCAATGTGTAGCACACACATTGATATCCTGGGGTGAGCATTGGGGCCTCCAGTAAGTTGACTTGTTGTTTTTTCTAAGGGTGTAACAGACTTCCCCAGTGAAAACACTTGTCCACTTGGTCATGTACTGTGATATGTCCCAGTGGAGCAATATCACTGAACATTGAGCAACACATTAACTGTGGACAGGAATTCACTGTGGAAGTATGTCCCCTTTATCACCTCTTTATCACTCCCACAACACATTAGTGTATCACTGCCACCATCTGTTAGCGTGAATACATCACTGAGTCCACTCACTTGCAAACAAGTGCTGGAGTCCTGTGATATGGGTGATGCCTTTCCATGTATGGGGATACTCTACCCTGGGTGTGGTAACGCATTGACAACTGTGTTCTCAAATATATCCTCCTACAGACACAGATAGAATGGTGATGGTTCATCTTTATTGTGTCTCAAAGTACATTAGGATGTACATGTGTTTTCTGTGTATTGCCTATATGCATTGAACACCTGTATGAGAACACTAAATGTACTTTGAAACAAAAAAATAGTACTTTAGTTACACTGCTGCCCAGCTCATGTGTTGTCCACAAGGTTTGACAACTCTGTAGCTGAGCATCCTAACTGTACAGGTTATAAAACTCAGGAATTAGTGTTTTCTGTGTCTATATGAAAATGATCCAGTAGAGGTTTGTGTGAACCTCAGGTCAAACTTTGCATCACCAACAACATCAACATAAACAGCAAGGGGTGATCTCCATGAAGGTGATGTCAAGACATCAATCCAGTCACATAGAAGAACTTCAGTTCAAGGATGGATCATGTTACGGATGCCTGTGGAAGAAGAGGACAGGATTTGGAGTAGTTGACTTGAACTGATCATCAAGCAACAACAATTTAGTCTTTTTGATCCCCTCAATTTTCACAGTTACAGGTGAGTACACAAACCATTGCTTGACAATGTGTTGTGTACTCATCTGTAACCAATTATGTGGAGAACTAAGGACATGTGCCCCAGCCCTATGGATATGTGCCCCTGACATGGATACACACATCAACAAGTGTTCTGAGAGCTCCATGGAAGTAATGAATTTGGGCTGCCACTGTTAATGTGACAGTGGCAGCCCAATGTCATTTGTTCCATGGAACTGTTAGGACACATTTGTTGATGTGTGTATTCATGTCGGGGGCACATATGTCTGCACACTCACAGGTCAGCATGGTGTCCCTGGTAATCTGATCTACGTCTCATGACCTCTACATTGTGTGCCCATACCACTGTACATCCACCCCTGTGCTGCTCTTCTCAGCTGTAGCACAGTACAGGTTCCATATTGAGTCCAATGGCCCTTTAACCCCTGATGTGACGGAGTATTATCCAATGCATAGCATTGGATAACACTCTTTCGCTACAAGGCTAGCATGGTTGCTCTGGCTATGCTCATGGCAAATCAAGTTAGCTGCTGTCAATCAAGCCCTGTAAGGCGATGAACATGGGTTATGTGTTGTACCTTGTTTCTCCTGAGGGTGTGCGTGATATCCTTGGGGTCTGTATGTCAACGTGGAGAGTGGAATGGAGGATGGTTTTTGAGTCCACACACACAATTTGCCACGTCCGCTGCAAGTGCAGTGCTGTGTCACTGTTCCTGTGGGGTGAGACAGAACAAAATGTGCAGTGTGGTTAGTGTCACAGGACTGATGGGGGACTTGCATGGATTGTTTGCATGCCTGTGTTATACTCACATGTAAAGTGTTCCGTGATGAGCCTGTCTCTGATCTGTGTCCCTCTCAGGGTCTCCTCAACGTGTCCGATGTCCATGGGCACTTCCTGTATGGGGGGGGCCTGGATGTGCTCCAGCAGCCTGGTGTCCACTGCGATGTTGTGCAGTATTGCGCACGCCACAATGATGTCGCACACCTTTCCAGGTGCATACTGCAGTGCTCCCCCCGAGTGGTCCAGACATCGGAATCTTGACTTGAGGAGGCCAAAGGTCCGCTCAATGGCATTCCTCGTTCTGCCATGAGCCTGGTTGTAGCTTTCCTGGGCATGTGTTCGAGGATTGGCCAGTGGGGTCAGTAGCCAGGACTTGCATCCATAGCCAGCATCACCTGTGTAATGTGAGTGACATGGTGAGACAGGGAGCACATGTTGTGTGAATGATGTTTTGTGTGGTAGACGTAGTAGCTGTGGGTCAGGAGCATGCTAAGCAGCGTTGTGTGTACGCCTGTGTATGTGATGTGATTTTGTATTGTGAACTCACCCAAAAGCCATCCCCCTGTAAAAGTTCCATTCTCGAAATCTCTGTGGACTGAGGAGTTTTGGAGAATGTATGAATCATGTGAGCTGCCAGGATACTTTGCACAGACATTCATTATCCTCATATGGCTGTCACACACCATCTGCACGTTGATGGAGTGAAAGTTCTTCCTGTTGATGAATATCTGTGCGTCACGTGCTGGGGCCTTAATTCGGACATGGGTGCAATCTATAGCACCCATGACCCTGGGCATGCCTCCCCTGGCGTAAAAGGCCTGCTTGACTTGTATCCAGTCCATGTCGGTGGTGGGGAAATGTATATAGGTACTGGCCTTGCTTTTGAGGGCTGGCAGGACCTGGGCCAGCACCCTGGAGAATGTGGCCTGTGACATGCCAGATGCGTAACCCTCTGTGGACTGGAAGGCCCCGCTTGCCATGAAGTGCATGGCACAGAGTAGTTTCTGCAGGCCAGTTAGGGCATGGTTGTAGATGTAGATGGGATCCACCTGCTCCTTGATGACCTCATACAAGGCAATGATGCTGTCAGGCCTCAACCTGTAGCGATCAATTACCTCATCATCGGTCATTCCAAAGAGGGTGACCCTTGGGCGGTATACCCTGGGCCTTGGTGGTCGTCTATACATCCTGTGCCCTCCAGGTGGGGATGGGCTCCTGTGTGGCTGCTGAGCCAGAGCCTCCTCACTTGCAACAGGTGGTGGCTGTTGATCAGGCATGCTTGGAGGTTGCTGATGTTCCCTAGCTCTCTCCCTTGCACGCCTTCTCTTCAGTCTTCGCAACAATATGTAACCCAACATACTGTTTGCTCTATCTATCTGTCTCTATCTATCTGTCTCTCTCTCTCTATCTGTCTCTCTCTCTCTATCTGTCTGTCTGTCTGTCTCTCTCTCTCTCTCTCTCTCTCTCTCTCTCTCCCTCCCAGAGTGGAAAACAAGCCACAAGTGAGTGTGTTGAGTTGTCCCTTTAAGTACTTGCTAGGGCGTTGTGTGGGTGTGGTGATGAGGTGAGTGCTGACCAATGGTGAGTTGTTTTTGTCCAGGTAAGTGTTTGCAGGTGTGTGTGTGTTATAAGATGTGGTGTGTTGTGCTTGTTCTGTGTGTGCCATTTGCGGACATGCAGTTGTGGGGTGCAGGTGGCGTGTTGATGTTGCCCAGGTGAGCTTGTATTTGCAGGTGTCCGCTTTGTGTGATGACCCCCATTGTTCCGTGCCATGTTGTGTTGTTGTTTTTTAGTGTGTCGTTGTCCCTGTGGTGTTGGTTGTTGTTGTGTGTATAGTGATTTGTGTTGTGTGTGCATGTTTTTGTGTTGTTTTGGCATTGCACGGGTTAATTTTCCCATTTACATGGTTGTGCGGTAAGCCTTTTGTGTCTTTTCCTATGTAACGGGTGTTTTGTTTTGGCCGTTAAGTGTCTAACGGCTAAAAAAAGTGGGTCTTAACTTTTAGCCGTTAGGTGTGTCTTTTTTTCAGCCGTTATCAGTACCGCAAGCCTTTGAATAGCTCTGGGGTATGTTTTTCCATGCGTCTGAATGCACGTAAGTGTATCGGCCGTAAGGATTGTACAACTGCCGTTAGCTGGTCTTTAGACGGATCTTTGAATTGCAACATGTCACTTAACGCACCCGTTAGTGATTTTTTTGGTTAACGGCTGCCTTTAAATCTACCCCATAATGTTTTATTGGGTCAGCTCTCTAGCGGGCCCTCTCATATAATGTTTTATAGCGTCAGCTCACTAGCGGGCCTTCGCATATAATGTTTAGGATGGTCAGCTCCGCAGCAGACCCTCACCCATAATGTTTTAGATGGTCGGCTCAGCGCACGTTTCCCTCTTAATCGTGGCCTCAGTTCAGAAAAATCAAGGAAATTTTTGGGAGAATTTGCCTCTGCGCACGTTTCCCTCTTAATCATGGCCTCAGTTCAGAAAAATCGAGGAAATTTTTGGGAGAATTTGCAGATGATATACAAGTAAATATACAGCAAATACTGTTTGGTAACAATTTTTCGCCTAAAGTCGTTTTTATCTGCCTTTTTGTGTGTTTTACGGTCAGTCTGTAAAAATGGCGTACTACGGGCGAAAGATCGTTCCCAGCAGCGACGTTGGAGTCCAAGATGCATCCAGACATCCTCCTTATGCTGTCCCTGAACCATTTCTGTGGTGTTTCCATCATTTTCTGCCCTTTTCCTATGGACCAGGCACCCTCCCCTCATCAGAGCAGGGGGTGCCTGGTGTAATGCTCGAGTCCTCCCATTGACTTCAATGGGGCTCGGGTGCTCGGCCGAGCACTCGAGCCTCCGGGGGTGCTCGGTCAGAGCACCCGAACACCCGAGCATTGGGGTGCTCGCTCATCACTAGTACAGAGAGCACAGGTCAATAGAACCCGGACCTCTGTGTAACAAGCACGTAATGGCCAATGGCCCTGGGGGGAGGATCTAGGATATCAATGTAAGTATAGATGGACACAGTACATAATCTGAGGCCTCCATCCCAAGCGCTATAATAATTAAAAGGAATAAACACGAGTTTAGCTGAAGACTAGATGATATCTACTGTTAGAGTAGAGGCTGCAACACTTGGTAAGTGCATAGAAGCTGCGGGGCAGGGCCTATAACATGCAGCAAAAGGGGCGGGCCAAAAAGTATAGTCAGTAGTATGTCGAGCTAGTTTAAACGGAATCCGTACGGAAGAGGTATACGCCTCAGAAAAACAATACAAAATAGGCAAAGGTGGAAGGATAGGGTCACAATAGAAAGCTCAAAAAATATAGAAGAGCGTTGCTTACAGAATGCGTATCCAAGTATACAATGCTTGCTAAACAAAGACATTTGGACCACATATGAAGTCATAATGGACATAAGTAATAATACACATTGTGGACAGTAACAGGAATACAAAAAACCAACTGAACTCGGGATCACTTAAATCCTAGTATAAGTGCAACATCCCAAAAGGTCAGATAAAATACAGCACAAATGCATAATTCCCCATAGTGTGAGAGTCCCCGGAGCCGATCCCGACCCGCGCGCTGGATCGGAAGCGGCACCGGCGAGTCCACACACATCCAGTACAAATAATAGCAATATGTAAAAATACGTATTGTGAACTGTTAGGAGTCTGGACATATAAACACATCACAACCCCTGCATACTGAGTATAACAGTACAACATAAGTCAGCAGAATATCAGAGGCTACCCTCCCTGGGCCCAAGGAAGGGGGCCGTGCATGCGGAGGCCGAAACGCACGTGCAGCATGAATGTCTCAGGAAAGAGAACAGAAAATCCAAGTCCCGTTAAACGTAGCGGAAAGGATTCCTCGACGAGTTATCAGTATATTGGAGAATCAGCAAGCAAGTCCAACAGGTAAGCAGCGTCCGAACAGATCTCCAAAATCAAGTGATGTAAGTAGATCCCTGGGTCCCATGGGTAGGCCATCACAGCACATAAATCTTTAGCCACAGCAAGTAAGAGAAGTGAGTCTGATCCCCGAAGTAATCATGGTCGGACACGTCTTCAGTCCCCTGCCATCCTCCATGGGCTTACAAATAACACCGTATGGGCCTTGAACTCTGCGATATTCAACCATGCTTGCAGGATCTGCATCACTGCGGAGGATCATAAATTGCCCCACTGCTTTCGGTGAATCCATCTTCTGCATTTGCAGATGGTCGGGCTGCAGTGGTATAACCTCTTCCATCGTGTCACCTGCTGTAATATGAAAATCCCGGAGACTAGCTGTAACATGGTGAGTGAAAAATTCTGTCTGCCTCATCTCTCCCTTCGGCACCCCCGCCATGCTGTCGGGCTCCGGATGCACAATCTCACTGTGTATAGCCGCTAATTCCTCTTTTACAGCGGCAAGACCTCGGCCAGAAATTCTTTAAAGTCCATCTTTGACTGGAGGTTAGATACATCATCTAGCGAGAGGCATACCATAGGCCAAACACCTCCCGCCATACTGATCTGCTGTGGCATCTGGTCCAAATAATACGAGGAGAATATCCTCCGATCTCGGGGATTCAAGTAACCAATCCCTCAGCTAGCTAAGGCAGTGCTACCATAAGGTAGGGAGCATAAATTAGGCAGAGAAAGGATGAAAATAGGTCCAATTCAGGATCATAACTACGGAGCTGAGCTAAACACGTCCATCTTGCTTGGCAGATCGCTCCGCCCCCTGCTTGACTTTACATTGTGTTGGAAATCTTGTGAGTGCGATCAATGTTTGACAGACAGCAACATCCTTCAACAAGAAGAGCTGCCCTTACCACCAGATGCAACATGACAGCCACCATCTTTTTTTCATCATGTTTGCTGCTTTGTCAGTCACCAGCAGGGGTGGGAAAAATTACCCACATTACTTTTTCTGAAAAGCAGATGATTTTTCTTTTTTAGTGAAAGTTTTCTCCTTTTTTCAAATGCAAAATATTCCTCCTTTTTGCCTATTCCAGCACATTTTTCACCTATTCGAACACAACTTTCTCCTTTTCTAACACATATTTTCCCATTCTAACACATTATTCTCCTATTCTAACACATTTTTCGTACTTCTTCTGAGGGCTGTAGTGGAGAAATAAGTAGCTGGAAGTCAAAGTTGAGAGTCCTACAGCAACATATACCTTGAAAAATGTGTTAGCATGCAGAGAGCATTTGTCCTTTGCCCACAACACTTACTTCCTGCTTAAGTGACACTGGCACATATTCATGATGATGTCAAGTGATTAAAAAAAATAAAATAAAATAAATACAACCTACAATGTGGTTTATGTATATGGTAGTGGTGGTGGGGGACTGGTGTGGTGGGATTGGTGGGACTTTGACAAACTGCACCCTTCCTGGAAGGAGAGGGATCATCATCATTTATTACACACCCTGCATGAACCATTCCTGTAGTCAGTTTTTGAACTACCACTTTACTCCCACATCTCTGCACTGCTCCACCTTTCCTCCTCTCGCTTGTGCATTTGCTAGACATTACTCAACTACTGTGTATGTTTTTAGTCTCTACAGTACACAACTGATCGAGTGTGATGTCTTGCCTTGTGTCACGGTTCGGCAAAAAAAACTCAGGACAAGTACTAAAAGGTAACACCAACTTTATTAGGCAGCAACAAAGAAACAGAAATATCACAATATACAGTAATAAAGAGAAGGGCACAACGGAGCAAGCGACAACTACCAGAAATAGAAGACTGCTTACATATGATTCTCTTGATATATGTCCCAGTGATGGGACAAGGAGTAGTCTGCAATGTCACAGGTCCGCACCTGGGAGAAGCCAGACAAATGGGAAGTCAACTAGGAGTAGTCTTCCAGAGCCACAAGCCCGCACCAGATTGGATATCTAACTGCACGGAAGGAAACACTAGAGTACAGTTAGATAGAGCCACAGGTCAGTGCCAGTTTGTGTGGTCAGACAAGTCAGAGGTCATGCACGGAGAGGGTAGTCAGTCAGAGCCACAGGTTTGCACCAGATAGGATGTCCACTGAAGCGTAGGTATGCTGGATATGCAGTGGACAGAGCCCCAGGTCAACACCAGAATGGGTAGTCAGATAAGCCAGAAGTCAAACACGGAACTGGTAGTCAGCCAGAGCCGCAGGTCCACACCAGGATGGTAATCTGACAAAGACAAGGGTCATACACGGAGCGGGTAGTCAGAGCCACAGGTCAGCACCAGGTCGGTTAGTCAGACAAGCCAAATCATACAGAGGGAGCAAATGAAATAGAACTGCACTGGACACCAACGAAAGGGTGACTGAGCCCTGTGTCCAGGCAGTTAAAATAGTAACAGTGGCAAGAAGAGGAGGAGCAGCCAACAGGTGGCTGTCCCTTTAAATGGAGCGCACGTCCATGCCCTTGGACGTGCGCCCAAACAAGACGTCACCCGCAGCAGAAGTGGCTAGAGCCACACAAGGCACCAGCAGGTGGCTGAGCCGCTAGGGAAAGATGCGGTCAGCTCGAGCAGCCCCCGCACAGGTACTCTGATACCTTGGAGCTCAACAAAATTCTCAGTGTTATCTGCTGTCTATCAAGTCTGCCTCTGTCAAAAAGCTCACATCAGGCTCCCAGTCAGCTATATATATATATATATATATATATATATATATATTTCTTTGTTTAATTATTTTTGTTTTTTTTCAAGTTGTCCAGCATATCTTAACACAGTTAGTCCAAAAAAAAAAAAAAATATATATATATATATATATATATATATACTAGTTGAAGAGCCCGCGACGGGCCACAGTGTCACTGTCAGCCAGTCGCGGGGTAGTCATGCGCAGTAAATACTACCTGCACCGCGGCTGATACAGAGCTGGACGCTCGGCGCAGACAGTCTCTACTGCGCATGACTGCAGCATGCGCAGCAGTCTCTACTGCACATGACTTCGTCGTTACACACGTTTTAGTGAATTATTATATAGGATATATATATATATATATATATATATATATATATATATATATATATATATATATATATATATATATATAAAACAAAATCAACAACTTATTTCCCCAGACTTCCCCAGCATAGAGACAATAAAAGCAAAAGCAGCAAGCAATTTGGACCCCAGTGTTACGGTTTTCTGACACACAGACCAGGATGTAACGTAAAATACAATTTATTGAAATAAAAATGAACAACACTGCCCCTAGGGGCTAGTAAAGTTAAGAACAGGCAATATGAACAGAGGATGGAGTAAACTACAAACAGTAGTGCATAGAGGGTTAAGTGGAGCAACTGGTAAGGCTCAGGCTAGATTGGCCAACGCCCAGGGGATATATAGCAGTCTATGGTAACAGTCTTTAAATGTAGATCAGGAACTCAGGAAAAGCGATGTAACACTCTTGAAGCATAAACAGGATGAGCCCCTGTTGCTCTAAGCTGAGCCCGTACCACCACAGTGGGCTTATGAGGATTGCAACTGCCAATTTGATGTAACCAGAATAGGAATCGCCCTGAATGAGTATCGAGTAACCCTGCATCTGCCACTGAAGTATGCCAGCCCTTGGGAGGCCACAGTCGAACGGAATTGCCCAAGCTATGAAGAGCCGATGCACAGAGTAGTGCAGTTGGGATAAAACACTTTGAGCGAATGAGGTACTGCCCAGACACCCACAAGGTGTGACCCAGAATCCTTGTTGCAAGAGCGAATGGACTGCCAGTGTCAACCAGCGTGATCACGATGCTCACCGGGCATCGAACAGGTGGAGCTCTGCAAGGACTGGTATAGCGTAAAGCGGAGGCTCAAATGTGTTAAGGCTCAGAGAATCACCGGAGCTTAGCAATGAATCAAATGGCACGTAATCGGAGGCTACCGGCAGTGCAAGGGTTAATCTGGTACATTTGAAATGCTCAACGAGAACAAGGCAGGCAACCTCGGCTGCAGCGTAATGAGCTAGGAAACAGAGAACAGTCAGAATGTCGCCAGCGCGACCGGAGTACACAGGAGCAGCAACCGGACAGGAGCAGTCACCAGACAGGAACAGTAGCCGGAACCGGATGCCTGAGTCGCAGGAACACCACCGGAGAGTGGAGCAGTCACGGAGCAGGATCAGGAGCCAGAACCGGGTCGAATCACGGAGCGGAGTCGTCAGCCAGAGCCGGGTCGGATCACGGTGCAGGGTCGTCGGCCGGAGCCCGGTCAGATCACGGTGCGGGGTCGTCAGCCAGAGCCGGGTCAGTTCACGGTGCGGGGTCGTCAGCCAGAGCCGGGTCAGTTCACGGTGCAGGGTCGTCAGCCAGAGCCGGGTCAGTTCACGGTGCAGGGTCGTCAGCCAGAACAGGGGTCAGATTACGGTGCAGGAACAGAAGGAGAGTCAGACTAGCCAGGTCGGTACACAGGAGACACTGGAGATCAATAACAAGGCGCAGCAACACAACACCACGAAAGGGCAATTGACAAGTGCCCAAGCCTCAGTATATAAAGGCACATCCTGGGTGGGCCAATCAGACTCCTCCAATGCAAATGTATACCTACAGAGATTGACAGGGAATCACGGAGACCGTGATAGTACCCCCCTCTCAAAGACCCCCTCCCCTGCCAGAGGGTCTAGGTTTATGGGGATATTTAGAGTGAAAGTTGCGCATCAGTCGTGGAGCATGAAGATCCGTATGATCTACCCAAGACCGCTCCTCAGGCCCATAACCTTTCCAGTGGACCAAATATTGCAACTTGCCTCTAAATCTCCTGGAGTCAATTATGCTCTGAATTTCGTATTCCTTTTGGCCTTGTACATTCACCGGCCCAGGAACCACTGGCGTGGTAGTATAACGGTTGCACACCAAGGGCTTAAGAAGGGACACATGAAACACATTATGAATACGCATAGCCCTGGGGAGCTCCAATGCGTATGCCACGGGGTTGACCTTGCGAATGATCTTAAAGGGACCAATGAACCGGGGAGCCAGTTTGTTTGAAGGTACTTGCAGGTTAAGATTCCTGGAGGAGAGCCATACCCTGTCCCCAACCTGGTAGGAGACCACTGGAAGGCGTCTGCGATTAGCATGCTGCTGATGTCTCAGGAAGGACTGACTGAGGGACCGTTGTACCTGTGCCCAAGTGGAACGGAGCTGCTCCATGTGCTCATCCAGAGCCGGAATCTGTTGGGACTGAAATGAGTCCGGGAGTAGGCAGGGTTGGAACCCATAATTAACTAGGAACGGAGAACTCCCAGACGATGAATTAACCGCACAGTTCCTGGCGAACTCCGCCCATGGCAACAGGTCGGACCAGTTATCATGATGATCAGTCACGAAGCAGCGCAAATACTGCTCAAGTCCCTGATTGGCACGCTCAGCGGCCCCATTGGTCTGGGAATGGTAGGCAGAGGAAAATGACAATTGAATGCCCATCTGGCCACAGAATGCCCTCCAGAATCTAGACACAAACTGGCTTCCCCGATCAGACACTATCACACTAGGAACCCCGTGCAAGCGGAATACCTCCCTGGCGAAAATTACTGCCAATTCCTGGGCCGATGGGAGACCAGAGAGGGGCACGAAATGAGCCATTTTGGAGAACCTATCTACCACCATCAGAATGAAAGTGTAGCCCTTAGACAAAGGCAGCTCTCCCAAGAAATCGATGGATATATGGGACCAGGGACGGTCGCCATTGGGTACTGGCTGGAGTAACCCCACGGGGAGATGTCTGGGAGTTTTAGCACGGGCACAGATAGCACAGGCAGCGGTAAATGCGAAGCAATCTGCTCTCAGAGAAGGCCACCAGAATGTTCGTGCCAATGACCAAACCAACTGATCCCTGCCAATGTGCCCGGCCGCCTTAGATGAGTGATAGGTCTCGAGTAACTGGGTGCGAAATGGTTCGTCCACAAAACATCTGCCAACTGGGGTTTCAGGAGGTGCCCGTGCTTGTGAAGCCAAGATTTGCTCCCCCAGTGGTGAAGTGATTTTGGTACGAATAGTGGCCAGGATCTTATCTGGCTGAATTATAGGCACTGGCGCTTCATCCCTCTCAATGTCTGTGCAGAATTGTCTGGAAAGAGCATCTGCTCTAATGTTTTTGGACCCCGGCAAGTAGGAGACTATGAAATTAAATCTTGACAAGAAGAGAGCCCAACGAGCCTGGCGAGAAGACAGCCTTTTCGCCTCAGACAAGTAAATTAGATTTTTATGGTCAGTGAGAATTAAGACAGGGGTCCTAGTGCCTTCCAGGAGATGTCGCCATTCTTTCAAAGCCAAGATGATAGCCAACAATTCCCTATCACTAATTTCATAATGGCTTTGGGCACTAGACAGTTTTTTTGGAAAAAAATCTGCATGGTCTCAGGTTACCTCCCTCCCTGGGTCGTTGGGAGAGAACTGCCCCTACCCCAACCTCGGAGGCATCAACTTCCAGGGTAAAAGGCAGAGTAGGATTAGGATGGCACAGAATAGGGGCAGATGCGAATGTCTGCTTGAGAGTAACAAAGGCCTGTTCAGCTGCCTCAGACCATTGAGAGGGATTTGCGCCCTTATGCGTTAAGTCAGAGAGAGGTTTAGTAATCGCAGAAAAGTTCTGAATGAATTTTCTGTAATAGTTGGCAAAGCCCAGGAATCTTTGAATAGCTTTTAGCCCCTTGGGTCGTGGCCAGTTAAGGACTGCAGCCAACTTCTCTTGGTCCATAGCTATGCCATCTCTAGAAATCACGAAACCCAAAAAGGGTACTTGAGAACAGTGAAATTCACATTTTTCGAGTTTACAGAACAATTTGTTCTTGCGTAATCTAAGCAATACCTCAGAAACATCCTGTATATGCTGGGATAAATTAGCTGAGTGGATCAAAATATCGTCCAGATATACCACTACACAGGACTGTAACATATCGCGGAAGATATCGTTGATGAACTCTTGGAATATGGCAGGTGCATTACATAATCCGAATGGCATGACTAGGTATTCGTAGTGCCCTGACCTTGTATTGAAGGCTGTCTTCCACTCATCACCGGCCTTGATCCTTATTAAATTGTAGGCAGCTCGTAAATCGAGTTTAGTAAAAATAGAGGAGCCTTTCAGCCTATCAAATAACTCTGTGATGAGTGGAATGGGGTATGCAGTTTTGGACATGATCTTATTGAGCTCACGGTAATCAATACAAGGTCGCAACTCGCCATTTTTCTTTTTCACAAAAAAGAACCCTGCACCTGCCGGAGAGGATGATTTGCGAATAATCCCTCTTTTGAGAGCATCCTCAATGTATTCCTCCATTGCCTTAGTCTCATCACATGACAATGGGTACGTCCTACCCCTCGGTGGAACCACTCCCTGGGGCAAATCAATAGCGCAATCACATAGCCGATGCTGCAGCAGAGCGCTAGCCTCCCCTTTACTGAAAACGTCGCTGAACTTGCTGTATTCAGCTGGCAGAGAAGGGGAGGTACACAGAATCTTAACGGGCCGAGATAGACAATGATTTGTGCAGTATTCTGACCATGCTTTGATTTCACATGTCTGCCAGTCAAACTGGGGATTGTGCACTGACAACCAAGGGAACCCCAGAATGACCGCATGATGGGGTGAACGGATAATCTGAAAACGAACTTCCTCCTTATGGAGGGCCCCCACAGTCATAGTGAGGAGAGTAGTCTCCATTGTGATGAGTGCTGGTTCAAGAGGTCTGCCATCAATAGCCTCAATGGCTAACGGAGTATCTCTTTCAGACAGAGAAATATTATGTCTTTCAGCAAATGCCTGGTCCATGAAATAGCCAGCAGCACCAGAATCTACCAGGGCAAGTGCTTCCACAACCTGGTCGCCTAGCAGAAAACTCACAGGTATAGTGGGTTTCAAGGAGCAAGGATCTGAGGACGACTGTACACCACCTAGGGCCTGTCCCCCAAGATACCCTAGGTGCGTGCGTTTCCCGGCCTCACCGGACATGTGCGCAACAAATGCCCACTTTTGCCACAATATAGGCATAATCCTTGTCTTTTACGATACGCCCTCTCCTCCTTAGTCAATCTAGTAAAACCAATCTGCATAGGTTCCCCAGTATCAGGTACACGGACCGGAGGAATGGGAGGAGAGGGTGGGTTAAACAATCTCTCATGCCCATGGATTTTGGAAGTTGCCCTCTTAGTCAAGCGCCTGTCGTGCATACGAGTATCAATGAGTATCACATATTCGATGTATTCATCCAGATCAGTAGGTACCTCCCTGGCAGCAATTTCATCTTTGATAGCATCCGAGAGCACTTGGGCAAATGCTGCCAGGAGTGCCTCATTATTCCATGCCACCTCTGCAGCTAGAATCCGAAATTCTATAGCATATTCGCCTGCAGTCTGATCGCCCATTTGCATTGACAACAGTTTTTCTGCCGCAGACGTAGCTCGCCCAGGTACCTCAAAAACTCTACGGAACTGTTTAACAAATTCTTTAAAGCACAAAGTGCAAGGCTTAGCCTGTTCCCATAACGGATTTGCCCATGCCAGGGCTTTGCCAGTTAATAGGGATACCATGAACCCCACCTTGCTACGGTCACTTGGAAAGGCATGAGGTGTGAGTTCGAGGAAGATCTCTAGCTGATTAAGGAAACCCCTGCACAGAGTGGGTTCACCATCGTATCTTACTGGTAACGGCGCCGCCGCCGTTAGACTTTTCTGCGGGACCAAGCATTGACCAGAACTAGTATCCGGTGTCATGACTGGGGGGACCACCGGATTTTGATTCGGCTTATCAAGATGTACCGTACGTTCAAGCAAGGTCTGCATGGCCAATGCCAACTGATCTAGGCGTTGCTCGTGAACATCCATCCTCCAGTGGAGGTTCTGTGTATTACCGTCACTCTTCCCGTCTGAGGTCATGGCCCTTTCGTACTGTTACGGTTTTCTGACACACAGACCAGGATGTAACGTAAAATACAATTTATTGAAATAAAAATGAACAACACTGCCCCTAGGGGCTAGTAAAGTTAAGAACAGGCAATATGAACAGAGGATGGAGTAAACTACAAACAGTAGTGCATAGAGGGTTAAGTGGAGCAACTGGTAAGGCTCAGGCTAGATTGGCCAACGCCCAGGGGATATATAGCAGTCTATGGTAACAGTCTTTAAATGTAGATCAGGAACTCAGGAAAAGCGCTGTAACACTCTTGAAGCATAAACAGGATGAGCCCCTGTTGCTCTAAGCTGAGCCCGTACCACCACAGTGGGCTTATGAGGATTGCAACTGCCAATTTGATGTAACCAGAATAGGAATCGCCCTGAATGAGTATCGAGTAACCCTGCATCTGCCACTGAAGTATGCCAGCCCTTGGGAGGCCACAGTCGAACGGTATTGCCCAAGCTATGAAGAGGCGATGCACAGAGTAGTGCAGTTGGGATAAAACACTTTGAGCGAATGAGGTACTGCCCAGACACCCACAAGGTGTGACCCAGAATCCTTGTTGCAAGAGCGAATGGACTGCCAGTGTCAACCAGCGTGATCACGATGCTCACCGGGCATCGAACAGGCGGAGCTCTGCAAGGACTGGTATAGCGTAAAGCAGAGGCTCAAATGTGTTAAGGCTCAGAGAATCACCGGAGCTTAGCAATGAATCAAATGGCACGTAATCGGAGGCTACCGGCAGTGCAAGGGTTAATCTGGTACATTTGAAATGCTCAACGAGAACAAGGCAGGCAACCTCGGCTGCAGCGTAATGAGCTAGGAAACAGAGAACAGTCAGAATGTCGCCAGCGCGACCGGAGTACACAGGAGCAGCAACCGGACAGGAGCAGTAACCGGACAGGAACAGTAGCCGGAACCGGATGCCTGAGTCGCAGGAACACCACCGGAGAGTGGAGCAGTCACGGAGCAGGATCAGGAGCCAGAACCGGGTCGAATCACGGAGCGGAGTCGTCAGCCAGAGCCGGGTCGGATAATGGTGCAGGGTCGTCGGCCGGAGCCCGGTCAGATCACGGTGCGGGGTCGTCAGCCAGAGCCGGGTCAGTTCACGGTGCGGGGTCGTCAGCCAGAGCCGGGTCAGTTCACGGTGCAGGGTCGTCAGCCAGAGCCGGGTCAGTTCACGGTGCAGGGTCGTCAGCCAGAACAGGGGTCAGATTACGGTGCAGGAACAGAAGGAGAGTCAGACTAGCCAGGTCGGTACACAGGAGACACTGGAGATCAATAACAAGGCGCAGCAACACAACACCACGAAAGGGCAATTGACAAGTGCCCAAGCCTCAGTATATAAAGGCACATCCTGGGTGGGCCAATCAGACTCCTCCAATGCAAATGTATACCTACAGAGATTGACAGGGAATCACGGAGACCGTGATAGTACCCCCCTCTCAAAGACCCCCTCCCCTGCCAGAGGGTCTAGGTTTATGGGGATATTTAGAGTGAAAGTTGCGCATCAGTCGTGGAGCATGAAGATCCGTATGATCTACCCAAGACCGCTCCTCAGGCCCATAACCTTTCCAGTGGACCAAATATTGCAACTTGCCTCTAAATCTCCTGGAGTCAATTATGCTCTGAATTTCGTATTCCTTTTGGCCTTGTACATTCACCGGCCCAGGAACCACTGGCGTGGTAGTATAACGGTTGCACACCAAGGGCTTAAGAAGGGACACATGAAACACATTATGAATACGCATAGCCCTGGGGAGCTCCAATGCGTATGCCACGGGGTTGACCTTGCGAATGATCTTAAAGGGACCAATGAACCGGGGAGCCAGTTTGTTTGAAGGTACTTGCAGGTTAAGATTCCTGGAGGAGAGCCATACCCTGTCCCCAACCTGGTAGGAGACCACTGGAAGGCGTCTGCGATTAGCATGCTGCTGATGTCTCAGGAAGGACTGACTGAGGGACCGTTGTACCTGTGCCCAAGTGGAACGGAGCTGCTCCATGTGCTCATCCAGAGCCGGAATCTGTTGGGACTGAAATGAGTCCGGGAGTAGGCAGGGTTGGAACCCATAATTAACTAGGAACGGAGAACTCCCAGACGATGAATTAACCGCACAGTTCCTGGCGAACTCCGCCCATGGCAACAGGTCGGACCAGTTATCATGATGATCAGTCACGAAGCAGCGCAAATACTGCTCAAGTCCCTGATTGGCACGCTCAGCGGCCCCATTGGTCTGGGAATGGTAGGCAGAGGAAAATGACAATTGAATGCCCATCTGGCCACAGAATGCCCTCCAGAATCTAGACACAAACTGGCTTCCCCGATCAGACACTATCACACTAGGAACCCCGTGCAAGCGGAATACCTCCCTGGCGAAAATTACTGCCAATTCCTGGGCCGATGGGAGACCAGAGAGGGGCACGAAATGAGCCATTTTGGAGAACCTATCTACCACCATCAGAATGAAAGTGTAGCCCTTAGACAAAGGCAGCTCTCCCAAGAAATCGATGGATATATGGGACCAGGGACGGTCGCCATTGGGTACTGGCTGGAGTAACCCCACGGGGAGATGTCTGGGAGTTTTAGCACGGGCACAGATAGCACAGGCAGCGGTAAATGCGAAGCAATCTGCTCTCAGAGAAGGCCACCAGAATGTTCGTGCCAATGACCAAACCAACTGATCCCTGCCAATGTGCCCGGCCGCCTTAGATGAGTGATAGGTCTCGAGTAACTGGGTGCGAAATGGTTCGTCCACAAAACATCTGCCAACTGGGGTTTCAGGAGGTGCCCGTGCTTGTGAAGCCAAGATTTGCTCCCCCAGTGGTGAAGTGATTTTGGTACGAATAGTGGCCAGGATCTTATCTGGCTGAATTATAGGCACTGGCGCTTCATCCCTCTCAATGTCTGTGCAGAATTGTCTGGAAAGAGCATCTGCTCTAATGTTTTTGGACCCCGGCAAGTAGGAGACTATGAAATTAAATCTTGACAAGAAGAGAGCCCAACGAGCCTGGCTAGAAGACAGCCTTTTCGCCTCAGACAAGTAAATTAGATTTTTATGGTCAGTGAGAATTAAGACAGGGGTCCTAGTGCCTTCCAGGAGATGTCGCCATTCTTTCAAAGCCAAGATGATAGCCAACAATTCCCTATCACTAATTTCATAATGGCTTTGGGCACTAGACAGTTTTTTTGGAAAAAAATCTGCATGGTCTCAGGTTACCTCCCTCCCTGGGTCGTTGGGAGAGAACTGCCCCTACCCCAACCTCGGAGGCATCAACTTCCAGGGTAAAAGGCAGAGTAGGATTAGGATGGCACAGAATAGGGGCAGATGCGAATGTCTGCTTGAGAGTAACAAAGGCCTGTTCAGCTGCCTCAGACCATTGAGAGGGATTTGCGCCCTTATGCGTTAAGTCAGAGAGAGGTTTAGTAATCGCAGAAAAGTTCTGAATGAATTTTCTGTAATAGTTGGCAAAGCCCAGGAATCTTTGAATAGCTTTTAGCCCCTTGGGTCGTGGCCAGTTAAGGACTGCAGCCAACTTCTCTTGGTCCATAGCTATGCCATCTCTAGAAATCACGAAACCCAAAAAGGGTACTTGAGAACAGTGAAATTCACATTTTTCGAGTTTACAGAACAATTTGTTCTTGCGTAATCTAAGCAATACCTCAGAAACATCCTGTATATGCTGGGATAAATTAGCTGAGTGGATCAAAATATCGTCCAGATATACCACTACACAGGACTGTAACATATCGCGGAAGATATCGTTGATGAACTCTTGGAATATGGCAGGTGCATTACATAATCCGAATGGCATGACTAGGTATTCGTAGTGCCCTGACCTTGTATTGAAGGCTGTCTTCCACTCATCACCGGCCTTGATCCTTATTAAATTGTAGGCAGCTCGTAAATCGAGTTTAGTAAAAATAGAGGAGCCTTTCAGCCTATCAAATAACTCTGTGATGAGTGGAATGGGGTATGCAGTTTTGGACATGATCTTATTGAGCTCACGGTAATCAATACAAGGTCGCAACTCGCCATTTTTCTTTTTCACAAAAAAGAACCCTGCACCTGCCGGAGAGGATGATTTGCGAATAATCCCTCTTTTGAGAGCATCCTCAATGTATTCCTCCATTGCCTTAGTCTCATCACATGACAATGGGTACGTCCTACCCCTCGGTGGAACCACTCCCTGGGGCAAATCAATAGCGCAATCACATAGCCGATGCTGCAGCAGAGCGCTAGCCTCCCCTTTACTGAAAACGTCGCTGAACTTGCTGTATTCAGCTGGCAGAGAAGGGGAGGTACACAGAATCTTAACGGGCCGAGATAGACAATGATTTGTGCAGTATTCTGACCATGCTTTGATTTCACATGTCTGCCAGTCAAACTGGGGATTGTACACTGACAACCAAGGGAACCCCAGAATGACCGCATGATGGGGTGAACGGATAATCTGAAAACGAACTTCCTCCTTATGGAGGGCCCCCACAGTCATAGTGAGGAGAGTAGTCTCCATTGTGATGAGTGCTGGTTCAAGAGGTCTGCCATCAATAGCCTCAATGGCTAACGGAGTATCTCTTTCAGACAGAGAAATATTATGTCTTTCAGCAAATGCCTGGTCCATGAAATAGCCAGCAGCACCAGAATCTACCAGGGCAAGTGCTTCCACAACCTGGTCGCCTAGCAGAAAACTCACAGGTATAGTGGGTTTCAAGGAGCAAGGATCTGAGGACGACTGTACACCACCTAGGGCCTGTCCCCCAAGATACCCTAGGTGCGTGCGTTTCCCGGCCTCACCGGACATGTGCGCAACAAATGCCCACTTTTGCCACAATATAGGCATAATCCTTGTCTTTTACGATACGCCCTCTCCTCCTTAGTCAATCTAGTAAAACCAATCTGCATAGGTTCCCCAGTATCAGGTACACGGACCGGAGGAATGGGAGGAGAGGGTGGGTTAAACAATCTCTCATGCCCATGGATTTTGGAAGTTGCCCTCTTAGTCAAGCGCCTGTCGTGCATACGAGTATCAATGAGTATCACATATTCGATGTATTCATCCAGATCAGTAGGTACCTCCCTGGCAGCAATTTCATCTTTGATAGCATCCGAGAGCACTTGGGCAAATGCTGCCAGGAGTGCCTCATTATTCCATGCCACCTCTGCAGCTAGAATCCGAAATTCTATAGCATATTCGCCTGCAGTCTGATCGCCCATTTGCATTGACAACAGTTTTTTTGCCGCAGACGTAGCTCGCCCAGGTACCTCAAAAACTCTACGGAACTGTTTAACAAATTCTTTAAAGCACAAAGTGCAAGGCTTAGCCTGTTCCCATAACGGATTTGCCCATGCCAGGGCTTTGCCAGTTAATAGGGATACCATGAACCCCACCTTGCTACGGTCACTTGGAAAGGCATGAGGTGTGAGTTCAAGGAAGATCTCTAGCTGATTAAGGAAACCCCTGCACAGAGTGGGTTCACCATCGTATCTTACTGGTAACGGCGCCGCCGCCGTTAGACTTTTCTGCGGGACCAAGCATTGACCAGAACTAGTATCCGGTGTCATGACTGGGGGGACCACCGGATTTTGATTCGGCTTATCAAGATGTACCGTACGTTCAAGCAAGGTCTGCATGGCCAATGCCAACTGATCTAGGCGTTGCTCGTGAACATCCATCCTCCAGTGGAGGTTCTGTGTATTACCGTCACTCTTCCCGTCTGAGGTCATGGCCCTTTCGTACTGTTACGGTTTTCTGACACACAGACCAGGATGTAACGTAAAATACAATTTATTGAAATAAAAATGAACAACACTGCCCCTAGGGGCTAGTAAAGTTAAGAACAGGCAATATGAACAGAGGATAGAGTAAACTACAAACAGTAGTGCATAGAGGGTTAAGTGGAGCAACTGGTAAGGCTCAGGCTAGATTGGCCAACGCCCAGGGGATATATAGCAGTCTATGGTAACAGTCTTTAAATGTAGATCAGGAACTCAGGAAAAGCGCTGTAACACTCTTGAAGCATAAACAGGATGAGCCCCTGTTGCTCTAAGCTGAGCCCGTACCACCACAGTGGGCTTATGAGGATTACAACTGCCAATTTGATGTAACCAGAATAGGAATCGCCCTGAATGAGTATCGAGTAACCCTGCGTCTGCCACTGAAGTATGCCAGCCCTTGGGAGGCCACAGTCGAACGGAATTGCCCAAGCTATGAAGAGCCGATGCACAGAGTAGTGCAGTTGGGATAAAACACTTTGAGCGAATGAGGTACTGCCCAGACACTCACAAGGTGTGACCCAGAATCCTTGTTGCAAGAGCGAATGGACTGCCAGTGTCAACCAGCGTGATCACGATGCTCACCGGGCATCGAACAGGCGGAGCTCTGCAAGGACTGGTATAGCGTAAAGCGGAGGCTCAAATGTGTTAAGGCTCAGAGAATCACCGGAGCTTAGCAATGAATCAAATGGCACGTAATCGGAGGCTACCGGCAGTGCAAGGGTTAATCTGGTACATTTGAAATGCTCAACGAGAACAAGGCAGGCAACCTCGGCTGCAGCGTAATGAGCTAGGAAACAGAGAACAGTCAGAATGTCGCCAGCGCGACCGGAGTACACAGGAGCAGCAACCGGACAGGAGCAGTAACCAGACAGGAACAGTAGCCGGAACCGGATGCCTGAGTCGCAGGAACACCACCGGAGAGTGGAGCAGTCACGGAGCAGGATCAGGAGTCAGAACCGGGTCGAATCACGGAGCGGAGTCGTCAGCCAGAGCCGGGTCGGATCACGGTGCAGGGTCGTCGGCCGGAGCCCGGTCAGATCACGGTGCGGGGTCGTCAGCCAGAGCCGGGTCAGTTCACGGTGCAGGGTCGTCAGCCAGAGCCGGGTCAGTTCACGGTGCAGGGTCGTCAGCCAGAGCCGGGTCAGATTACGGTGCAGGAACAGAAGGAGAGTCAGACTAGCCGGGTCGGTACACAGGAGACACTGGAGATCAATAACAAGGCGCAGCAACACAACACCACGAAAGGGCAATTGACAAGTGCCCAAGCCTCAGTATATAAAGGCACATCCTGGGCGGGCCAATCAGACTCCTCCAATGCAAATGTATACCTACAGAGATTGACAGGGAATCACGGGGACCGTGATACCCAGCTGCCTATGTCTTGACAGTCAGTCATACCAAATTTTGGGGGACTTTGGTTCAACCTTCTTCTCCCCCAGAGTGCCCCCTAATACAAAGAAATAACTACTTCAATTCCCCTTTATTTGACTATCTTATCTATCTCAAAAACTTGAAGCTCTCTCCTCTCCCAAACGCAGAATGGTGTGCTGTGAGAGCCTGACACCCTTGAAAATGGCTGTAGAGAAAATATCTGTGTGGTGGAGAAAAATTTTTCTACCCATTGATTTCAATGGAATGAGATTGGCGAAAAAGGAGGGAAAACGGCACTTCACGGGAAATATTTTGCCAAGCAGAAACTGACATTTATCGACAGTTTTGGTTTGAGGTAAAAGTTTTCTTCCATCCCTAGTCACCAGTAATCTCATCTCAACTGGTGTGCCTGCCTGCTGTCCAACCCATTGAGCCAGCATCTTCCTATGCATGTCCAGAATGTGAGCTGATGTGTGCTGTTCATCCATAACCTTAGCATGAAGGACCAAAGTGCAATACCCCTGCTGCCTTCCTGACCTAGTTACTCCCCTCCTGTTACACTGAGTGCCTGCAGCAGTAGCAGCAGCACCATCCTGTTGGGTTGCCAAGAGTGTACTGTCAGCAAAAGAAACACATGCTGGGCACTAGTTGCACTCCATATGTTGTAGGTGAAGTGGACAGCCTGACCAGCAGCCTTGGACAGCTCTTCTTTCAACAATACAAAGGTACAATGAGGATACTACATTCCTACTTATGATGGTATGACAAGTGAGACAGTAGTGAGAGCCTCTAATCAAAAGGGGAGCAGGCACAGGTAATTACTCAAAAATCTATATTCACTATAATAGTGTGGTTCACTTAAGGACCAAAACACCAGAATCCAAAAATACGAAGGAGGAAAAGGGAAAAGGCACAGAAAGGAAGTCTTCCCCATTTCCCCCTGAAAAAGTGGGCCCAATAATAGAGGCACTCAAACATACAATAACTCAAGAAACACAAAGAGTAATTTTTATTGGTACAAAATACATATGAATGACATTAAAAACATTAAAAAAACATGGGAGAGGGAAAACCCCTTCCTGATCTCCATATATACTCAAATGTGTCATGCGTTTGCATATAACCAATTACATTATCTTATCCTAGTAGGCGCCTCATAAAGCGACAAACAAATTAATTAAATCCCATTATGAAGTGGATAAGCCCTAAATAGCATGAAAATATAAACTAGTGATCCCTACAAAATAAAATATAATGCCCTCCCTATATAAGGAGCTAATGTGAGCACATCCCACAATGATCAGCAAACCAAGCGGCTGTGTCAAGATATTTGGCTGCTTTTTCCACATAGCACTTGAATGGAAAGCCCTAACGTGTCCATTGGTGGAAAGGCACTGATGTTGTTGCCCCACCTGTCTCTAGAAGCCAGTCTGAGACTTCTAGCAGACGGAAGCTTCTCCACTCCATCTCTCCTGACTGCTGCTTCTGGTGGTGGCTGTTGTGGTGTTTCTGTTTGCACCAGTGCTGCCAGTTTGCACCCAAATCAAAGCTGCACTGTGATGTGTATGCAAATATGGGTTTATGCCAGAATTGGAGAGATGTCCCATCATTCTCCTGGCTCATTTCCTTATGACACAAGTTGCACCTTACAATGTGTCAGTGTTAGCTTTGGGGTGATTAACACTTTGAGTGCCAGTGGGGTATGCAATGCTGTGCAATGCATTGCGTACCTCACTGGCACTCAAAGGGTAATTTTTTTTTCCCTTACATTTTTGGTACTTTTGATATATTGATATGGGGCTTAGGGCACACGATAGGGGACAACTCAAAATTTTATAGGAGGTGATGTTTGGCTATAAAAGTAAGTCCCTTAACGCATGTTACTAGCCAATATGTCATTGTTTTCAATGGGTGCAAATTTAACGCCCGTAGTGCATTTTTACCCTTCAGAAGCGTGTCATAGCACAGGTAATAGAATGCCTGACTGTGACTTGAATCTATGGACAGTACTTTTTTTTAACGGTGGTAATTGAAATGAACCCCTTAATCGCTAGCTATTAATTA
Source organism: Rhinophrynus dorsalis (assembly GCA_037306005.1). Classification (NCBI taxonomy): domain Eukaryota; kingdom Metazoa; phylum Chordata; class Amphibia; order Anura; family Rhinophrynidae; genus Rhinophrynus; species Rhinophrynus dorsalis. Next base: position 120,387,879 of record CM074719.1, read on the forward strand.
TGTAGCTAATCTAACTCTAGCTACAGCTAACCCAACAGTTAAAAAAAATAAAGTACTAGTAAGGCTTGTAGAATAAACGTTCAGCCTTCTACTCCAGTCCCATTAAGAGGGAAAGGGATTGAATTTCATCTAACTGCCCAGTTTTCCTTTTGTACTCTTCTCCTATCCACTCTAATACAGCCCCCAGCAGTAAAAGGAAGGCAATCAGAAGAACTATAGATAAAGGAAGATAATATTGTTTTTATCACAAAATACAGAGAGATGAGATTATCACACTGACTGTGACATTACTTCTGGCTGTTAAATTGAAAGTATGAAAAATGTGTTGCCTCAAGAATATTTTAGTTTGAGGGGCCATCCCCTTAGAAATGAGGACTGACCAGAGTACAACACATTATAGATAATCTAGAGATTCACAGGCTGAGAACCAAGGAGACTCTCTGTCCATTTTATGGTTATTGGTATTGGTTAGTCTGTTTATCAATTGCTTCTCTCTCTATGCTCCCTTCCCACTTTCCCCACTGAAAGCATTAATGAAGATTGAAGTGAATTGAATTGCAGGAACACATGGATTGTGCCATTTGTTATTCTAATGCACCATTCCATTAATATGTCGATTTTATAAGAATCTCACAAAACCCCTTGATTTTTAATTAACTGCAAAAATAATGCAGACATCTAATATTTATATATAGGCACAATTTATAGATAATATTTTATTAAACTTTTGTGTGCCTGTGTACATTTCAGTATACTAGCTCTCCTGTATAAAACAGTTAATTGAACAATCGCTTAAAGCCATTCCTATAGCAGGTGTTAATAATCAGATGACTTCTGTGCCTATTCATTCTGTGATCAGTTCGTACGTAGTCTGCTCCTGTGTTCAGAGGAAAGACACTCCACAAAACACTCCCACATATTCCACCTAATGGCTTATGCTTCACAAAGAGGCAATGTGAATAAGTTTCAAGTGATAAGCAGGTACAGATGCTTTCAGTATACAAAAATTGTTCTATGGGACTCGACTTGTCAAATCATTACTTTACAAAAGGGAAACTTATGACAAGTGCATACTGCATTGACTCATAGGAACTATTGCAGCCCAGTAATAAACTCTGTAGCCATGCAGCATGCATTTTCATGTGTCCCATATTACCTCTTTGAGTGCCAGAGGGACATGCAATGCATTGCTGCACAATGTTTGCACATCCCTCTGGCACTCAAAGGGTTAAAGGATGATCTGAAAACCATATTTTGCCATATTCAGGAAGCCAAACAGATGTACCTCAGGGGACATCTGAAAACCCCCATTAATTGAAATGGGGCTTTTAAAGGAACAGGGAATGAGTCAGGTTAATATAACTTTAAATATCATCTAATTAAAGCCAGAATATGTAAACATTAACTATCATCGTTAACTCACTGAAATATAATCCTAAACTTGTTTTTAAACACTTGTAAATCGTTCTGTTTAGATAATATTTATTTAAAGCTGTTTGTGCTGATTGTATTGAGAGATTAGAGTAAAAATCAATTAATTGTGGTCAGTGCCTATTGTCCTGAGAGGTTGCAATCTTATATCAGCCCATTTACAAATAATCCCGGCCAATTAATGGGAGCACTGAAAAGTGAAGAAACATACTCTCTAAGAACATGTACAAGACTAGATTTAAGACCTCAAAGAACAGATAAATAATGTTTACAGGTGTTTAACACCTTGATTGTCAGCTTGTAAAACAAAGGGTTGGAGACCTTTTTATCATTAAAGAGTTAATAGCCCCATTTCAATCAATAGGACCACTGGGAATCTTTATTTGTCCCTTATGGTGCAGTTGGCTATGTGCTTATTTTTGCTCTGAAATAGATTTGTACATCCCTTTAAAAATCAAACTTGTATGAATAATGCATTCTGTGTGCAGTCTTAAAGGAATGAGGTGGCATCCTTGTATGCTGTTCTTCAGTGACTCAGAGCCAGAGTTTCCTCCAAGCTGAGTAAAAGTGAGCACAGATCTCTGAAAGAGATGAAAGAACAATTAAATTGGGTAGGGCAGCAAGGTGCATCTGATATTCCAATTAGCCCTGCATAGACAGTTCAGACTTTCAGCTCTGTGCTGCTCAGTATATTATATAAGGTAATAGCCTAATTGGTCAGTGAGGATGGCTGATCAGGTGTCATTTCTATAACCAAGTACAAAAATAAATCATACAATTAGAATGTAAAATAAAATACATATCTTTAAATTAAGAGATTAAGTTTAAGTGAGTCCATATGGGGGGATACTGAGCAGAACACTGCACTTAAAGCCCACTGAGATTCAAAGGCTGTTACTCTCCCAGTGGACAAGGCAAGAGAATACCCTGCTCAGATACGGGAGTGCACACATTCTCGGAACATCTCTTCAGGCTTCACTGGGGCCTCCCCTGTCAGCACCTGCTTCTTGGTCACATAGATGGCCATCTTAGTTTGAGCCAAGAGCAGGTTTACGAGGAGGTCCTCTGCCCTACAGTCTCAAAATATGTGCACCCAAAAATGAAGTGGTGCAAGGAGAAGAGTAGCCAGAACTGCAGGAGGAGACCCCTCAGGCAAGCAAAGAGGTGCTGCAGTCGGCTGCATGTAAAATAAATATGGAAAACAGACTTCCCCCTTGCGACAGAAAGAAGAAGTGGCTGGGGAGTATGTGAAATGGTCAAGGCATTCCCCTGTGCTCAGTGCACCATGGAGCACTCTCCAACTCAAGTCCCTGGGTCTGGGCACCAAGGTGGAGTAGAGTGCCCTCCACCTGGGCCTCTCAACCCTGTCAAACACTTGTCTCCAGGTGGTGTCTAGTTGGCTGGTGAGGGCGAGGAAGTACACAGTGTGGAGCATGAGGGAATACAGCCTCTTTCTCAACTTGCCATGGAAACATGCAGAGGGTATATCCCACAACGGGCTTAATTTTGGGGTAGGAGGAGCCGAGGGAGATTGTCAAGGCTTTGGAAGTAAGCATACACCTGGAGGCTGGGGTTTCAAAGGTGAATGTGGCTCTCTGGCTTGTAAGGCCTCGTCAGTGAAGGTGCGCAAGTCAGGGTGGATGGCAAAGTTGATCTCCTGCGTGGAACTCTGGGGCTTCGGAGACCCATATGGTGCATGAGCACATTGGTCTCCACCCAGTCCAACAGTTCATGGTCCAGGAGATCCCCCAACTCGGGTCATCCATGCTTGGAGAAGGAGGTGACATATACTAGGGGCTTCCAACATCCAAACCCCCACAGCTGGATTATACAGCAGGGACTCTGTTAGAATTTCTGCCCCATCCCTCCCCCACACTGTGCCCTGCCTAGACACAGATACCAAGCTCCAGGCCTCGAGGGTTTCCCAGTAGTATGCTAGCAGCACTGAGAAGTCACTTCCTAACCCCTCAGGCTTGATGAGGAATAATTGTCGGTCATACTCCATATTGCGCAACTGGTGATAGAAGCTGGAGGTCAGTGCACACCAGTGCAGAGAAGGGTCTAAGTACAGGTAGGCTGATGCACTATGTAACATTGGCACAATTCTGGAATAAATCATAGACACCTTTGGGAACAAATAAAAATTTACCAAATTTTAAATTGCCATTTATGTAAATTGGGCTTTTAACCCATGGAATCCTAAAGAGATCTCTAATGCATTGCATGTCCCTCACATGGACAGAAAAAACTCATGGCATGCATTAAACCTTTAAAGGGATAGTAACACTTAATATGTAAAAAAATATATATTGTTGGGTTTATCTTCCTGAGTAAAACAAGAGTACTCCTACCGGTGAGAGGTGTTTTATTGAAAAGTTATTGCAGCTAAAACTTTAATTGTTTCGGTGCTTTATCTCAATGGCCTGAAATTTTACAGTGGCGCTGTTGCTACATCATCCTATGGACAGCTCTAGTCAATTGATCATAAATTTTTATAGGATGGTGCAGAAACAGTGCCACTGTAAAATTTCAGGCCAATGAGATATTGCAACTAAAAATTTCAAGTTTGAGCTGCAATAACTTTTCAATAAAACACATCTCAGAAGTGGGAGTACCTTAGTTATACTCAGGAAGATACACTCCACAATCTAAATTTTACTATATATTAAGTGTAACTATACCGTTAAAAATCTCTTCTGCATTGATCAGCCAACATACTTAACCAGAGGGGTGAGCAATAGTGATGAGCGAGCACCCCACTGCTCGGGTGTTCGGGTGCTCTGACCGAGCACCCCCTGAGGCTCGAGTGCTCGGCCGAGCACCCGAGCCCCATTGAAGTCAATGGGAGGACTCGAGCATTACACCAGGCACCCCCTGCTCTGATGAGGGGAGGGTGCCTGGTCCATAGGAAAAGGGCAGAAAAAGATGGAAACACTACAGAAATGGTTCAGGGACAGCATAGGGAGGATGTCTGGATGCATCTTGGACTCCAACATCGCTGCTGGGAACGATCTTTCGCCCGTAGTACGCCATTTTTACAGACTGACCATAAAACACACAAAAAGGAAAATAAAAACGACTTTAGGTGAAAAATTGTTACCAAACAATATTTGCTGTATATTTACTTGTATATCATCTGCAAATTCTCCCAAAAATTTCCTTGATTTTCAGAACTGAGGCCATGATTAAGAGGGAAACGTGCGCAGAGGCAAATTCTCCCAAAAATTTCCTTGATTTTCAGAACTGAGGCCATGATTAAGAGGGAAACGTGCGCAGAGGCAAATTCTCCCAAAAATTTCCTTGATTTTCAGAACTGAGGCCATGATTAAGAGGGAAACGTGCGCAGAGGCAAATTCTCCCAAAAATTTCCTTGATTTTCAGAACTGAGGCCATGATTAAGAGGGAAACGTGCACAGAGGCAAATTCTCCCAAAAATTTCCTTGATTTTCAGAACTGAGGCCATGATTAAGAGGGAAACGTGCACAGAGGCAAATTCTCCCAAAAATTTCCTTGATTTTATTGAACTGAGGCCATGATTAAGAGGGAAACGTGCGCTGAGCTGACCATCTAAAACATTATGGGTGAGGGTCTGCTGTAGAGCTGACCATCCTAAACATTATATGCGAAGGCCCGCTAGTGAGCTGACGCTATAAAACATTATATGAGAGGGCCCGCTAGAGAGCTGACCCAATAAAACATTATATGAGAAGGCCCGCTGGTGAGCTGACCTATATAAAAATTGGCAAACAGGGCCCGCTGGTGAGCTGACCCTATATAAAAATTATATCACAGGGCCCGCTGGTGAGCTGGCCCTATATAAAAATTATAGCACAGGGCATATGGAAGAGGAGGAGGAGGATGAGAAGATTAAGAGTCAACCATAAACCTGTTTTTTGGGTGGAAGGGGTGAATGGGAATACAGAGTATTCCCATCATTGTAAATAATATATGTAAAGTGAGTTTATGTTCCCCCGGGGCTTTCCTCCAGTGGAGTGGAGAAGTCAGGGGAAATCCAGGCCTTGTTCATTTTTATAAGTGTCAACCTATCAGCATTGTCGGTGGAAAGGCGGATACGCTTATCTGTTATGATGCCACCAGCAGCACTAAATACCCGCTCAGACAGAACGCTGGCGGCAGGGCAGGCCAGCACCTCCAAGGCGTAGAGTGCCAGTTCATACCACGTGTCCAGCTTGGACACCCAGTAGTTGTAAGGCACAGAGGGATCATTGAGGACGCTGACACGGTCTGCTACGTACTCCTTCACCATCTTCCAAAACTTTTCCCTCCTTGTGACACTAGGCTGCGCATCAGGGTGAGGGTGCTGGCGGGGTGTCATGAAGGTGTCCCACGCCTTGGAGAGTGTTGCCCTGCCTTTCTCGGAACTGCTGTGTGCTCCCCTTTTCTCCCCTTCTCGGTTGGCCAAGGTAGCACGTACTCTGCCGCCAGCGTTGTCAGATGGAAAATTTTGGAGCAATTTTTCGACAAGAACCTTCTGGTATTGCACCATTTTGCTTGTCCTCTCCACCGGAGGAATGAGAGATGAGAAATTCTCTTTGTAGCGGGGGTCCAGAAGGGTGAACACCCAGTAATCCGTGTTGTTTAAAATGCGTATAACGCGTGGGTCACGGGAAAGGCAGCCTAACATAAAGTCAGCCATGTGTGCCAGAGTACCAACAGTCAAGATTTCGCTGTCCTCACCAGGAGGATGACTCTCAATCTCCTCATCCTCTTCCTCCTCTTCTGCCCACCCACGCTGAAGAGATGGAACTAAAGTTCCATGGCTACCCTCTGTAGCGGAGGCAACCGTGTCTTCCTCCTCCTCCTCCTCCTCCTCCTCCGCCTCCTCCAATTGTCGCTGAGAAGACGAAGTGAGGGTGCTCTGGCTATCACCTTGTGTAAGCTCTTCCTCCCCCATTTCCACCTCTTCCACATGCAAAGCGTCGGTTTTAATTGTGAGCAGCGAGCGTTTCAGTAGACACAGAAGTGGGATGGTTACACTGATAATAGCGTTATCGCCGCTCACCATCTGTGTCGATTCCTCAAAATTGCGTAAAACCTCGCAGAGGTCTGACATCCATTCCCACTCATCACTTCTGATTACAGGAAGTTGAACGGAGAGGCGACGACCGTGTAACAGCTGGTACTCCACTACTGCCCTCTGCTGCTCACAAAGCCGGGCCAACATGTGGAAGGTGGAGTTCCAGCGCGTGCTCACGTCACACAGCAGCCGGTGAGCTGGCAATTGTAAGCGCTGCTGCAGCTTCAACAGGCCGGCCGAAGCTGTAGATGACTTACGGAAATGTGCACACACGCGGCGCACCTTGGTCAAGAGATCATGCACATTGGGGTAGGTTTTTAGAAATCGCTGCACCACTAAATTAAATACATGCGCTAGGCATGGTACGTGTGTGAGCTTGCCGAGCTCCAAAGCCGCCACCAAGTTACGCCCATTATCACACACAACCATGCCTGGTTGCAGGTTGAGTGGCGAGAGCCACTGCTCGGTCTGGTGACTAATCCCCTGCAACAGCTCTGAGGCCGTGTGCTGTTTGTCCCCAAGGCAGATCAGCTTCAGCACGGCCTGTTGACGCTTCCCCACTGCAGTGCTACACTGCTTCCAGCTACTGGCTGATGGGGGAGTGGCGCTGCGTGTAGAGAATTCGGAGGTGGAAACGGAGGAGGAGGAGCCAATAACGTAGGTGCTGGTGGAAACCCTGATGGAGGTAGGGCCCGCAATCCTCGGCGTGGGTAGCACCCGTGCCATCCCAGGGTCCGAGTCGCTCCCAGCCTCCACGACATTCACCCAGTGTGCCGTCAGGGAAATGTAGCGTCCCTGGCCACAAGCACTTGTCCATGTGTCAGTCGTTAAGTGGACCTTCCCAGTAACTGCGTTGGTCAGGGCACGGGTGATGTTACGGGACACATGGTGGTGTAATGCGGGGATGGCACACCGGGAAAAGTAGTGGCGGCTGGGGACCGCGTACCGAGGGACAGCTGCTGCCATCAGGCTGCGGAAGGACTCAGTGTCCACAAGCCTAAATGGCAGCATTTCGATGGCCAGTAATTTGGAAAGGTGTGAGGTTAGTGCTATGGCCTGTGGGTGGGTGGCTGGGTACTTTCTCTTGCGCTCAAATGCCTGGGGTAACGACATTTGGACGCTGTGCTGGGACAGGGAAGTGGATGTGGTCGCTGATGGTGCTTCAGATGCTACAGGTGCAGGGCGGGAGGTATGCGGGCCTGCGCCTTCGACAGGCGATTGGCCGGCACCGAAAACAGGGGAAGAGGAGGCAGTGGTGTGGCCTGCAGACACAGATGGGCGATCCAGGCGTTCCTCCCACTTACTACGGTGCTTGGATGCCATGTGTCGGATCATGCTGGTGGTGGTGAGGTTTCTAGTGTTCATGCCTCGGCTCATTCTGGTGTGGCACAGGTTGCAAACTACAATTCTTTTGTCGTCCGCACTTTCCTTAAAAAAACGCCATACCGCGGAACACCTACCCTTTGGCAAGGTAGATTTACGCAAGGGGGTGCTCCGTGGAACATTTGCGGGCCGGTTTGGTGCGGTCCGCCTTCTTTCTGTAGCCACACCACTGCCTCTTCCAGCCTGTTGCGGTGCTGCAGATGGCTCACCCTCAGGACTGCTGACATCGCTCGGCTCTACACCTTCCCAGGTGGGGTCAGTCACCTCATCGTCCACCAAGTCCTCCTCCACTTCCTCACTCTGATCATCCTCCTCAAGTCTTGATCCCACCACATACTCAGTCATTGACAACTGTATAACATTCTCCTCAACAAGGTCTTGAGACGGAAATAGTGGTTGATTTAATGGCAACTGTGTCTCATTATCATCATCATCATCCACTACTTCCTTTGACCTTAAATGCCGTTCACATCTGTCATCTTCTTGTGATTGGGTAGCCTCTAGAGGTTGTGAATCAGGGCACAAGATGTCATGTTCCTCTGCAAGCGTGCTTGGAGAGAGGGTCAAATGAAGGATTGGTGATGAGACGAGCTCCTCACTATATCCCAGTATGGGATCACTTCTTTGACCAGACCGTGTATGGTGGGAGGAAGGATGATCAGAGTGAGGATTATTTTGACCAGACTCTTGGCTACTGAGAGTGGACTTGGTGGAAGACAGGGTGGTGCTTAACCGACTGGAAGCAGTATCAGCTGTCATCCAACCGACCACCTGTTCGCAGTGGTCGGACCTCGAGAGTGATGTCCTGCGACGCCCTGTAAAATTACACATGAAGCTAGGTATGGTGGATGTCTTTCTTTCTTGTGCTCTGGCACCAGGCACAGTTTCTCCGCGTCCTGACCCGCGCCCTGAACTTTCAGGATCACGTCCACTTCCCCGTCCCTTTTTACCCGCCTTCTTCATCTTACACAGAATATGTGACTTTAATATTTGAGTTTGAAAACTTAACAGTATTTCTTACTATTCTGCAACTCTGCAGAGTACACAGAATAGGCTGCTAAACTGCGGTGACACACACTGAATGGAATATGTGACTTTAATATTTGAGTTTGAAAACTTAACAGTATTTCTTACTATTCTGCAACTGTGCAGAGTACACAGAATAGGCTGCTAAACGGCAGTGATACACACTGAATGGAATATGTGACTTTGATATTTGAGTTTGAAAACTTAACAGTATTTCTTACTATTCTGCAACTGTGCAGAGTACACAGAATAGGCTGCTAAACGGCGGTGATACACACTGAATGGAATATGTGACTTTGATATTTGAGTTTGAAAACTTAACAGTATTTCTTACTATTCTGCAACTCTGCAGAGTACACAGAATAGGCTGCTAAACTGCGGTGACACACACTGAATGGAATATGTGACTTTAATATTTGAATTTGAAAACTTAACAGTATTTCTTACTATTCTGCAACTGTGCAGAGTACACAGAATAGGCTGCTAAACGGCGGTGAAACACACTGAATGGAATATGTGACTTTAATATTTGAGTTTGAAAACTTAACAGTATTTCTTACTATTCTGCAACTCTGCACACTACACAGAATGTGCTGCTAAACTGCGGCGAAGCACACTGAATGGAATATGTGACTTTGATATTTTAGTTTGAAGACTTAACAGTATTTCTTCCTATTCTGCAACTCTGCACAGTACACAGAATGTGCTGCTAAACTGCGGCGAAGCACACTGAATGGAATATGTGACTTTGATATTTTAGTTTGAAGACTTAACAGTATTTCTTCCTATTCTGCAACTCTGCACAGTACACAGAATGTGCTGCTAAACTGCGGCAAAGCACACTGAATGGAATATGTGACTTTGATATTTTAGTTTGAAGACTTAACAGTATTTCTTCCTATTCTGCAACTCTGCACAGTACACAGAATGTGCTGCTAAACTGCGGCGACGCACACTGAATGGAATATGTGACTTTGATATTTTAGTTTGAAGACTTAACAGAATGTGCTCTAATCTGCAACTTTGCACACTAAACAGAATGTGCTCTAATCTGCAACTTTGCACACTAAACAGAATGTGCTCTAATCTGCAACTGTGCACACTAAACAGAATGTGCTCTAATCTGCAACTTTTCACACTAAACAGAATATTTTTTTTTTTTTTTTTTTTTTTTCCCCCCCACACAAAATAACCTGCTGCCCCCACACACAGTAGTCCTAAAAAGGACTTTTGGTTCTTTTTTTTCACAATTTTTGTTTTTTTCCTCCCTACACTGCCTTTCCCTTCCTATCCTCAGCTCTCCCTGGCTCAGACTGACCACGGGTTCTGGCCAGCCAATCAGTGTAATGCCAGCAGCCAACATGGCTGCTGGCATTACACCAATGTCAGAGCCTCCCTGCACGTTTATTGGCTGCGCAGCAGCCGCAAAACGTGCGGGGAGGAGACCCGAACATGGCGGGAGAGCACATGCGGTACTCGTACGAGTACCGCCATGTGCCGAGCAGAGCGATGCTCGAGCCGATCCGAGCATCGGCCGAGCATGCTCGCTCAACACTAGTGAGCAACACATTGCAATGCATTGCACACACCTGGGTTAAAAATACTGCTAGAATTAGGATGCATGTGCTAGAGAAAAAAAAATCTCACAGTCCGTAATATACATATACATATACACTATAGAACCTAACTGCACAAAATATGACATGCAGCAAGGAATGCGGTGACTCTCCACAATGTTCAAATTAAAAACAAAACAGACTAAACTGGCCTACTTCATATAAATTACTTAAATGTGAGCCCTGTATATATCTTGTATTCTTACCCATATATTAATTAATGTATTACAAACTGAGATGTTTCTTCCCCTAACAAATGTCTTTCTTTTAAAACCTAATATTCTCTCCTGTTTGGCCCCTCATATTGTGAAGCATTGCACTGAAGATGTTATCTAGAATTCAGAAGTCTCCACACAGATCATATTCTCAAATGAAGCTTCTTTCATCTCCAAAGAACACAGCTTTGGAAAAGGCAAAAAAGCAATAAACCAGCAATGGGGGTACTATGTTCTGGAATCAAATTAATGTGGCATCAATCAACCAAAATAATACACAATTGTATCCCCCAGAAAATATTATGTTACCTACCCTGTTTGGGAGTCCTAGAGGTAATCCGGAATCCAGTAAGCAAATTGGTATATAAAATAAAAAAATACATTTAAAAATAAATACATACATACATACAAACATACATACATAATAGAGCATAATGTAGTCCAGAATAGCATGTATAAAATAAATACTACATTTATTTATTCAAACATGAAGATATCTCCTCCTCTCTCCTCTCATCTAATCCATTTTGCTATCATACCCTGTATTGATTTCTTAGGCCAGTCTATCCTGCTAATCCCACCCCCACTAGAGACACATACATTCCCACCTTCATGATATATGTGTTATTCTCCTCCTTGTGGCTGGTGACATCTCCCAAATCCTAGCCCTTATCATATCCCTATTTATAACTGCCCATGCTTACCGTCTTCTCCATCCCACAGAGGCTCTAATCTTTCTAACCTCATCCCCATCCTTATCCTTCCACTATCTGATCAGCCTTTCTCATGAGGTCTACTTAATGTTTCCTTCCTCACTAACAAATCTGCTGCCATACACAACATTTTCTTCTCACTGTCACTCTAGCTTTTTGCTGTTATGGATGCATGGCTCTCTCAACATGAATCAGCTGTGGAGGCTGCAATTTCCTATGGAGGTCTGTATTTCTCACAGAGAGCATGCCCACTTGGAAGAGTTGTTCACTTCTTCTTGCTGCTTTCAGCAGATACCAATTCCCACATCCCATTCCACTTAATCATGTGAGGGGCATTCCATCCATCTACTCCAACCTGTGACACAATATTTGTTGTATACAGACCTCCACAACCCTACCTGCTACCTTCCTCTAGACTTCAAGTACTGGCTTGTATTCTTTCCCTCCACTGACACTCCCTCTGTCACACCTGGGGACTTCAACTGCGGTATGGATGATCCTTTCCTTTACTTGGGACTCTTACCTGCTTCACATAATCTGCTCTTTTACCATTCAACAATGGACTGAATCTAGCACATGCAAGGATGGTCTCTATTAGCTTTTCCACTCTTGGACCACAATAAACTTTTCTACAATTCTTCTCCCAGCAACTAACACCCCCTATTATACCTGCAACCATCTGCTATAGCTTCTGCAGTGCACTCCACTCTCTCAACCTTCAACATGCTTACTTTACCTGATAACTACATTGAACCCTACAACCACCTCCTCTTCTCATCACTTAATTCATATGACCCCCACCAGGCCCACCACAACCGCCCTCAAATCCATGCTGTAAGGTAAGTCTCAAACACACTTTCTGTGTTCCTGCACCCACTCTGCTGAATACTTGCAGAGAAATTCTCTGTTTTTATTTAACCCACTAAAAAAGTACTCCTGTGCTGCTTGAACACTGCTTTTTCCTCAACACTGTTACTCCTCACTAATTAATACTCACAGATTAACCAACAATGCCTATTCTCCATCTTAGATTTTCTCCTCTCCCTCCCCTCCATTTTCCTTCCTCCCTCTCTCATCCCTCTAGCATTTGCAGAAGACTAATGCAATACACCAGGGCTGTCCAAGTTCAGTCCTCCAACGGGCCAACATTTAGGTATTTCCCTTCTTAAATACAGGTGAGTATTTCAAAATGAATGAGCCACTGATTAACTAACCTGTATTTAATTAGGGAAATCCTTAAATCCTGGCCTGTTGGCGGCCCTTGAGGACTGAACCTGGACAGCCCCGCAATACATAAAACAATCCTATACCATCAATCACCAGAATTGGATCTTCCTGATCCTCCATTTCAGTAAATTGATTCTATGCTTTTGTCACAGAAGCAGACGTCTCCATTTTGCTCTCCACATGACTACTTACCACCTGCTCCCTTGATCCTATACCATCCCACCTTATTAAACCTTTGCCATCCACCATGTCTTCAACTCCTTGCTATCATCTGGCATCTTCCCCTTCTCTTTCCAAGAGAGTATTTCCAATCCTTAAGAAAAGCTCATTAGACTCCACCTCCATATCCAATCAACACCCCATATCACTCTTTCCTTTGTCTCAAAAGTTCTTGAGAGTCTAGTCTACTCTAGTCTGCTTACCTTTGTCAAGTCCCATAACACTCTTGACCCACTGCATGCCAATGTTTGACCCACTTTCTCTACTTATGACAGTAATTAATCATTTTCAGATTGTGAAAACCAATGGACATTCCTCTCGTCTTATCCTCCTAGACCTATCAGATGCATTTGACAAAGTTGACCATACCCTTCTCTCTCAGATTCTCCAATTTCTTGACATCTGTAGCCTGGCACATTCCTGGTTCTCATCCTATCTCTCTAAATTATATTTTTCTGTATCATATGCCAATACTTCCTTTCCTTCTATCCCCCTCTCAGTAGGAGTACCCCAAGGCTCTTTTCCATACCCCCCCTTATCGTCTCTCTGTATTCGCCTTCTCTGTGACAACTGATAAAGTCCTTCAGCTTTATTACCATCTCTATGCAGGTGACACATAAATCTCTCTCTTCACTCTTTCAGTTTCCCCTGAAATCCAGCAGAGGGTCTCAGAATGCCTAACTGCTGGATGGTTCCTCATTGCTTAAAACTTAATATATTTCCTCTTTAATTGTGCACAATACCTCAGTTTTCCATTACTGTTGAAGGCTCCATAAGTTACTCTATGGACAAGGCCTGTTGCCTAGGAGTAACTTTGGACTCTTCTCTTTCCTTCACCACCTACATAAATGAAGTAACAAAATGCTGTCCCTTCTTTCTTCAAAATTATAGCAAAAATGTGCCTATTTCTTTCTCACACTATGCGGACTTTCTGTGTTTCATCAAGCCGTTGATTCCTTCTCATGTCCTTCCTCACCACTCTCAAAAACTGGCTTGGGAAAGGGATCTACAAATCGATATTACTGTCGTGGAGTGGTCACGCTCCTTTAGACTACACTCTAAGTTCTTGCCTAACATCCTCATGCGGGAAACCAATTATAAACTTATGATGCGTTGGTACCACATTCCTTCTAAATTAGCATGAAACTTTCCTGGTGTTTCCCCTCTTTGCTGGAGATGTGGTTTGGTTGAAGGCTCTCTACTACATATCTGGTGGTCCTGTCCTGCAGTTCGGTCTTTCTGGACGGATGTCTCCTTCCATCTTCCGACCCTTTCTGGTCTATACCTTCCTGGCACCCAAGGACCCTCTTGCTTTCCCTTTTTCCACAACAAGTTCCTCCTTACCCAAATCACCAAATCAGACAATGTATAATTTCTGTCTCTGCTGTGACAGCCTGTATTCCTCAATTCTGGAAATCTGCCACTCCCCCTACTCTCAGGGATTGGAAATTGTGTCTCTGCACCATGTTGGATATGGAACGCCTTTATTATTCCTCTAGAGGTGCAATTGTTTCCTTCCACGCGTTATATGCTGACTGGTTGACTTTTACTTCCTCTTAGAGCTATTTCATGTGTCCTCTGCTTTGTTTTTCCTGCGATTCCCCCAACGCCATTTCAGATTCCCCCTCCCCTGCCCCCCTCTACCTTCCCCCCTATGTCCTTTAACTCTGTTTGTTTTCCTTTTTCTCTTACTTCCTTCTTGCTTCCTCTTTCTCTCTCTCTTGCAGCTTTCTTCTTCTTCCTCCTTTGAGGCCTGTTCTGCCTCACTCTTCTATTGTCTCTAGTTGCCTTCCCATACAGGTTATTCATTTGCCTGTTCTCCTGGAGAATATCACAAATTTTGTGTTCATGTGGCATGACATTAGTTTCCTATTTTAAGTTCCTGTATGGTGCCCCTCAAAGTGTACTTCTTACACTTTGTAGTTTTCTTTCTCAATAAAACCTTTAAACCACAAAAAAAAACCTCTCATGCACACTTGTATGCTCCCAGCCCTGGATTATTACATATCCTTACTTTTTGGATTGTCAGCTAACGATATCTCTCCTCTTCAATCAATAAGGGATAGTAATGTTTCATAATAAAAACAGCTTTAATTAATCATCACAGTATTTGGGTCTTGGAGAGTGTTATTTCATTTCTGTCAGAGTTGTAGTTCAAGAGTAATTCAATGACAAAGTATCCCTCTCCCTCCCCTTTTACTGATGTAACACTGCTCAGCTAGAGCAGAAGGGAGGTGCCCAGGTAGATTGCAGAGAGGGACAATCTTCAATTAAGATAAGGGAAAAAGCTGAAAAACCTGTAAATGGGGGCAGGGTTTTCATTGTTCTCATAGTAAGAATATTGACCCTTGCTGTTATCTGTCTGGTCAAGCAGACAGATTCCACATCTGAGGTGAGAAGTTTTACACTAGGTAAAAGGGGCGGGAGGGGGAAACTATAATTCAATTACTCTTGAACTACAACTCTGACAGTATTGAAATAACACTCTCTATGGCTCAAATACTATGAAGATTAATTGGAGCTGCTGTTTTTTTTTAAACATTACTATCCTTTTAACTCAGAAATAATTGCCAGAGCATTCAAAATCCTTATTACCTTTAATTCTCTCCAACACTCTTCCCCATCCTATATTTCATCATTGATATTCCTGACATATACTTGCATGTTCTCTATGCTCCACTCATAGCGGAGAGCTCTCTGCTTCTCTAACTTATATTGCTCTATCGCAACCAAGGGCTTTATATCCTGGCTGCTCCCTACCTCTGGATCTCCCTACAACTCACTTTTCACTTAATCCCTAACAACTTCAGATCCAAGCTAAAAGAACACATTCTAGCTTCTGAAATATGTAAACCTTATCTCATATGCATCAGAACTTTCATAAATTACACTTCCTTCTGTGCTTCATTTTATCTGTAATGTCCCACATTCTGTATTTAGACTGTAAACTCTATGGGGCAGGGGTTTCCTCTTTTAATGTATGCTCATCTAGTGTTCCCCTTATGATAATCATCAGTGTTGAGCGAGCACCGCGATGCTCGGGTGCTCGGGTGCTCTGACCGAGCACCCCCTGCTGCTCGAGTGCTCGGCCGAGCACCCGAGCCCCATTCAAATGAATGGGAGCACTCGAGCATCAAACCAGGCACCCCCTGCTCTGATGAGCGGAGGGTGCCTGGTCAATGTCCCCCTTCATCTCCGCTATGCCCCTCTTCCACAATGTCCCCCTTCATCTCCTCTATGCCATAGAGGAGATGAAGGGGGACATTGTGGAAGAGGGGCATAGCGGAGATGAAGGGGGACATTGTGGAAGAGGGGCATAGACTCTATGCCCCTCTTCCACAATGTCCCCCTTCATCTCCGCTATGCCCCTCTTCCACAATGTCCCCCTTCATCTCCTCTATGGCATAGAGGAGATGAAGGGGGACATTGTGGAAGAGGGGCATAGCGGAGATGAAGGGGCACATTGTGACAGACGGGCATAGCGGAGATGAAGGGGGACATTGTGGAAGAGGGGCATAGAGTCTATGCCCCTCTTCCACAATGTCCCCCTTCATCTCCGCTATGCCCCCTTCATCTCCGCAATGCCCCTGTACCTCCATTCCCTGGTGGTCCAGCGGAGCGTCTTCGGATCTGTGCCTCTTCCGGCACAGATCCCCGCAACCCGAACATGTCGGGCGAGCACATGGCGGTACTCGTACGAGTACCGCCATGTGCCGAGCAGAGCGATGCTCGAGCCGATCCGAGCATCGGCCGAGCACGCTCGCTCAACATTAATAATCATATGTATAACTACTTAACTACTGTGCTTACTGTATCTCCTCTATATTAATGTAGAGCATAAAGGACAAACTATACCTGTTGGAACTATATAATTAAAAATATGCATGCAAATGTACACACATATATTATTTTTTTAGTCTGTTGGATAATCTCTAAGACCACCCAAGCAGGACAGGTTACTTTCCCATGTATGTGCAAATGTATGTAGTACATTCTGGGGTGTATAATTGTGTATTTCTTTGATTCTTTTGTTAATGTTGCATACATTTTATTGAAGAATACAGTGCCCCCATTACTGGTTTCTTGTAATTAACATTCAAACATGTAAAAGATCAGTTTAAATAAATGGGAAGTTTTACTTGTACCCTATGGTGCATTTAGATAATCTCAGAAATGCTGTATGTAAACCTTATTTTCCTGTTCTCAATACAGTTTTGGGGCTTTTTTTAATAAGCCCACCTTACAGCTCAGTGACAAATTCCCTGACTATGGAGCCTGTTCAAACCACAAGGTTGCAGGTTCGAATCCCAGCAGGGTGAACTCAGCCTTTCATCCTTCCAAGGTCAATAGAATGAGTGCCATTGATTGGGTAATAATAAGATCTATTATTTCAGCTGCCAATTTGGTTAGTTCCGAGAGAGTGCACTGAAAGCACTTTGAGTCCCACTGGGAGAAAGACGCTATATAAATACTAGTTATTATTAATATACCATAGAATAAAATAAAAGCTCCCATTAGTTTGGATGTAAATGTTTAACACCTTGAGTACCAATGAGACCTCTTTCTAGCATTCAAGGGGTTTAATTCCCCTATTTACACCATTAGGATAATTGTATGTGTCCCCTTTGGTGCAGTTGATTTGCATCAATTGATTTATTTCCTCTCTTTTTATCTCTCCCTCTATCTCCAACATCTCTATCACTTCAACTCACAGACCCTCCTTTATGAGCCTCCCTCACACTCTGCTTTTCTTACATCCCCCATATGTAATAAGAAACCCATTAAATCATGATGTTTTGTATTCAAAGAATAGGCATAGAGAATGCTATTGCAATAATATTATCCATGCACTAGAATCTTCCAATTATGCAGAAATCTGGACCATGGATAGTGTTAAGAAGTTTAATTCATCTCGCTTTGTCAAGGTTGTATATCAAACACCATTTGCAGGAGTGTAACTGGGTATAACAGCCCAGCATGAGGTGGCTACACAATCTTCACTTAATTGAGTGTAAATGTTTAATTACATTAGGAATAACCAGAGGAAGCCCTTAGGTCTGTGAAGGCAGCCAAAGGCAATTTAGCACCTGTTTTGTAATGGGCTGTGAAATGGAACCAGACATCTGTGCAGAATAACATAGTCAAAGTCAGAAGGTTTAGCAATCCATTGAATAATGCTACATTAAATACCAATGGCTTTTTCTTTCATAGATTTGGATGTACAAATACAGATGCCAAAGGACTTCATGTTATTTTAAAAGAGAGGACAGTAACATGTAGCATTCCATCTGTTGCAGGACAACAAATGTTTTCTTCCTCATCTGGCCATTGACCTAGTGAGGATGATGGGAGGTATAGTTCAAAACAGGCGGAAAGGCACAAAATACTGTCTTGTATAATGTGTAGGTCCAATAAATAAGACATTCCTTCAACATTTAGATTTACCAATTTCTATTATAATGCAGGTGGTTTCCCCTTACACCCATACAAGATCTAGAAAAGGCAAGCAATACACTTAGAGAGCATTGTTGCTTTCAGTCATTGCTGCTGATCACCTCAAATAAGCAGGTTGGCAATCAATAACATGCATTAGAAGAATGAAACCCTGGATTAAAACAGCAATTAAAATCTTCGCATTTTTTCACCCTTTGGCAAAAAGTCTTTGCCATTTTTTCAATGGCTAGAAAGTTTTTGCACATTGATTTTCGTCTATTCACTATATAAACATGACTTTTGATGTGAAACACAATAGAAGCAGCTACAGAGTGAGACAGACATGCTGTGCTGTTCTGCTGTGATCTTTAAAGCAAAATTGAGTCAGGAGAGGCTCATAATGACTACTATCACTATGAAAAAGTTTAAAACAAATAAAAGGAGGAACTGGAAAGACCCTTATGTGTCCACTGAGTCTGAGGATGAGGAGGAAGTGAGCACCACAGAACCAATGCTGGCCAGTCCCCCTAATTCACCCCTAGGAATCTTGGGGAAATTAATATCAAGGGAGGAAGAAGAGGGCAGTAGTGAGAGCAAGCTGCTATACGTGCTGTGCCTGCTGTCAGACGTGCCGCCCCTGCTGCCACCAGTGCTGTGCCTGTTGCCAGTCCTGAACCTGCTGACAGTGTGTCTTGTAATTCTCAGGAGTGGGGGGAAGATGACGCCAAGTGTGACAGCAAGGGACCTTAATTCACACTTGCGATCCCCAAGCAGTCCTGCCAGTGCTAGTACTACTACTAAGAAGATTCAGCAGCTTGTTAATGTTAGGAGTGAAGGAAGAGTTGATCATCATATTACTAGTGACTGTGAGGAGGAAGACTAAAACTAAAAGACTAAAACGGATGTGGATGGTGTTAGTCGTAGTACTAGTAACAGTGGTGGTGAAGCAGATGGTGGGGAGTGGTAGGGGAAGCAATTGAGAGCATCCAGACTAGCGGTCAAAGGAGCACACACCTTTCCCCTGACCCTGGAAGTCCCGTTCCCCTTTCAACATTATCCAGGTGGAACATGATCCTGAAGAAGGCAGAATTGTCTGCTACTAGTGCTACCAGTCTGTCTTCTTCAGGAAATGACAAGTGTCACATTTCACGTCACCTCCTCCAACCAGCAGTGAGATGTCTATAATAAAGCAGCAGCAGCACGGAGGGACTGGTGGTGGTGGTTGATGATGGTGGAGAGACATGGTGGAAGAGATGGTGGAAGAGACATTGATGGCCTTTTTAGCTCAAACTGAGAAGGAATGGGAGACAGGGATGGTGATGGGCATCATCACCACAACCAGCAGTGAACTGTTGGAATTTGCAGAATATGCAAATGCTCTTAATTCCTGCTGCCGCTGAGTTGCAAGACCAGCAAGATGCTGAGGAGCAGGCTAATGTGCCACAGACCACCATGGACACAGAGAGAATGGGGTCAAGTGATACGGGACTATGACAGGTGTCAATTGCCAGCAGCAGCAATACTCTTGGTCCTAGTTGCAGTGCTGAATCTGAGGCAGTAGCAGCAACAGCATCAACATCATCCTCTGCCCCAGCCAGTGTATGGGAATTAAATTATTTTGTGAAAAACTAATTTATTTCTTTAAATCTCTATTTTCAGAGAACCTTTGTTGCTTGGAATATTTATGTAAGAAGGCATATCTGACAACTTAAAGAGTTCTTTGGTTTGTCTGCTTTCAAGAAATGTAAGGTTTAATGTGTTTAAATAGATGGTATGAGGCCTTATAAACTATATTTTGTGTGATTTGTGGCACACTATGTGTAATTCACATTTAAGAGAACACAAGAGTACCATACTTGGCATCATATAACTCAAAATATGTCATGCAGATGTAATACTTTTGTATTACAATAAACTTGTGTGAGATTATGTGCAATAAATTATGCATTTTTAGTAAAGCCTTTGAGTGACAGAGAAGTACTCAATGGATTGTTAATGCTTTTTGTACCCCTTTGCCACTCAAAGGGTTAATTTAAAAATATTGGAAGCTGTTTTTATTTTTTCTTAGGAAGGAATATCAACTACATTTAGATACTTCAGGTAGTCTACTTTAAGGAAATATATAATTGTGTGCATTTCTTAGCATTATAATGCAGTTTAACCTTGTAGTCCCTGCAGTGTGTATTTAAAGTTATTAACATTGAAAATATCCTATTTCTCTTCTAATTTAACGTCTGTATACATTTAAAACTTTGTGTATTTATTATCAGTGTACTTGGGAAGCATGGATTAAAAGAAATGCAGAAAAAAAAGAAAAAAAAAATATATATAGTAAATCAGCACTCTCAGGACTATAAATCTCTTTATAACTGTTGCGACCGCACTCCCATCAAAAAACAAACGTCCATAGAGGAAAACTCGTAAAATCACTTCCGTTTATTATCTTCCAAATAAAACCACATATGGACAATCAAAGACTTAATTGTAGACTTCTACGATTAAGCACCTTGATCGCGAAATGCATCAGATGGAGTGAGGGGGGACTCTATATCCCTCCATGAATATCATTGTTACATTGTGTCACCTTTGATTGTCCATAAGTGGTTTTATTTGGAAGATAATAAACGGAAGTGATTTTACTAGTTTTCCTCTATGGACGTTTGTTTTTTGATGGGAGTGCGGTCGCAACAGTTATAAAGAGATTTACAGTGATACTGGCCGTGGAAGGGCCATGATGACCAGGCACCCCAGTTGTCTTCAGTTTGTAGGTGAGTTCTAAGTCACCAACCAGCGTGGTAATTACTTTAGGCATGAGAGCATGTCTTCCTGTTACATTTCAGTACTCTCAGGACTATCACAAATAAACAAAAATAGCTTTAATAAAGGATCAACATTTCAATCTCCATCAGAGATCTTTATCAAGATGACAAACAAATAAACAAACAAACAACCCCCATTATATACCCTGTGACTAGTGAGAATTCCAAATTCCCACCCAAACTGTTATGACAGAACACATGAAATTGTGTAAAAATCAAAAAGGGCAAAAATATATCCCTATCATGCCCTACATATACCTAGTTTGTCGTGTGTGCATCCTACAAATGATACATACATAACATATTGTTTTACGTAGGTATATAGTAAATTGTTTGCATGAATCATATATAAACTGATAAGTAGAAAAAGCTGTAAAAATGTAATGGCCTCCCTGGCATATCACACTCAAAGAGTTAAATATGCTAGGTTCTACATTTTTTCTTTTCTTTGATCACACAGAATAATTAACCAAATGATCATTATGTTTCTATAAAGTAAAAGTAATAAATCAGCAGTCGCAACCCCAAAACCAGCCTGGCTTCCAAAGCACAAGTTCAATTTGCATGCACACAGCTGTAATTACCATCTAATTAAGTTTAAATAGAGATAATTTGCATATTGTTATAATTACCTTTAATTAAAAAGCATCAACGTATTACACCACTCACATCAATTTGAGAGAAGAAAGACAGTAACATGAAGAAGAACACATACATATATAATAGCATAATGACCTGCACAGATACTTTGCAGGTGATAGAAAATGTTACTGTTAACCAATTCTTTAGAAGAATGTTTCTTCAGCAGGCTTACTTGCAACACTTGCCAGCAAAGCAAAAAAGGCTTTGGGAGTCAGTGAGGGACCTGGCAGGAGAAGTTGTATTTCATTAACCTTATTTACCCCCTTGAAGTTCAATTCTGCAGCAAAACAACTACACTTTGGGGTCCAGAAGGGTGCCAAACACATTGTAAATGAATGTTTTTGACCTCAGCTAATGACATGTCCATGGTTGTGTGAAGTCAGCTACAGACTTCTTCAAAACAACAGAAGACCACATCTCCCATGTCTGACTGTAGAGAATAGAGAAAACAAAAGTAGACAGGAAAAGGAAAAGAGAGAAAAACCTCCCCTGCCTACCAAAAGCAAAACCCTAGAAATTGAGGCACACAAACCAAGAGATAACAAAATACAAAATATATCTATTGAGGCAATATATATCAAGTACAAATAGACTCATAAAAACATATAAAACAAATTAGATAGGGGAAACCTCCTTATGTACAGGCTAAAAAAGAGGGAAATTTTGCATTAGAGAGAAGGAGAAAACTTTTGAGAAAATAAGAGATAAATCGTACTAGGCTATTGTGAAGTGCTAAATTTTGAAACATTAAGGCAACCGAGGCTCATAGTGTGTGCTATCACTATGAGCACCTGGATGACAAAAAAAAGGAGGAGTTGGAAGGACCGCGATGCATCCAGTGAGTCTGAGGAGGAGGAAGAGACTGCTATAAGCACTGAAGGGTCTGGAAGCCCTGATTCCCCAGACCCAATGATGGCCAGTCCCACTAAATCTTCCCTTGAGGGGAAAATAGTGCCACAGGCACAAGCACAGGAAGAAGTAGGTAGCACTGTGAGCAGGACAGGTTGTCACGGTTTTATTGAACACTCAGACAATTGGGTAGGATAAAATAGAAAAGCTTTATTAGGCAATATAAAGCGCAACAAGGCCCTTCACTGGCCCAAACTCTACCAACAGCAGTAAGAAATACCAAATACCGGGTAAGGCAGCCTGGTAACTGGTGCAACAAGGAACAGAGGAGGCTCTACCGGCCTTATCGATTACCGGGTAAGGCAGCCTGGTATCTGGTGCAACAAGGAACAGAGGAGGCTCTACCGGCCTTACCGATTACCGGGTAAGGCAGCCTGGTATCTGGTGCAACAAGGAACAGAGGAGGCTCTACCGGCCTTACCGAATACCGGGTAAGGCAGCCTGATAACTGGTGCAACAAGGAACAGAGGAGGCTCTACCGGCCTTACCGAATACCAGGTAAGGCAGCCTGGTAACTGGGGCACAGAGAGAGTACTGACAGGTAGTAACACCGTAGTCCGGTGCGCCCAGGAGGTAGTACTGGCAAAGGCCCCACTGGGTCACAGGCTGAGTGAGTGTAATGAGCTTACAACGGTAACTGCTAGTGACCTGATAGCACAGACTGGGTGAACGTAACGGAGGCCACAGAGAATCACAGGCTGAGCGTAGTGTAATGGGCTGGCAACAGTAAACGCTAGTGACTGGATAGCACAGACTGGGTGTACGTAACGGAGGCCACAGAGAGTCACAGGCTGAGCGTAGTGTAATGGACTGGCAACAGTAACCGCTAGTGACTGGATAGCACAGACTGGGTGTACGTAATGGAGGCCACAGAGAATCACAGGCTGAGCGTAGTGTATGGTTTGGCAACGGTAACCGCTAGTGACCAGATAGACAGACTGGTATCTCATAACGGAGGCCACACTGATACACAGGCAGAGAGTAGCGCAACCGGAGGCAACAAATATGAGAGGACTGACAATAATAGCGAGGGCAGCACAAGGAGCGTAAGTCAGTCAATGCCTGGATCAGTATCAGAGAGCGGAAGTCAGCCAAACCCTGGATCGGTACATAGAGAGCGATAGTCAGCCAAAGCCTGGATCGGTACACAGTGAGCGGTCGTCAGCCAGAGCCTGGATCGGTACACAGAGAGCGGTAGTCAGCCAAAGCCTGAATCAGTACACAGAGAGCGGTAGACAGCCAAAGCCTGAATCGGTACACAGAGAGTGGTAGTCAGCCAAAGCCTGGATCAGTACACAGGAGCGGAACAGGAGCAAGGTCAGATGAAAACCGGATCAACATGGAACAGGAGCACAGAATAACGTAAGATCAGGAACACCACGAAAGGGCACCGGCCTAGTGACAGGAGGGCGTATATAAAGGCTAGCCCTGGGAGGGGCTAGCCAGCTAGCACCTATAAAAGACAGCCAAACACAAACCCGGAAGTAAGAATGTCGCACAAAGAATTACGGGCACCGTGATACAGGTCAGCTACCTGTGCCTGCTGCTAGTGCTGCCAGTGTTCCTTGTGATACTCAGGAGGGGGGAGGAGAAGATGATAGCAAGTGTGACAGAAAGGGATCATAACTCACACTTGCCATCCTCAAGCAGTCCCAGTACTACTACTATGATTCAGCAGCTAGAGACTGAGAGTTGGGAGTAAGGGTAGGAGTGATAGTGATGAAGACTCAGCGTCTTAAATTGATCTTGTAACTTTTAGTGAAGCAGCTGGTGGGACTAGTGTGACCACACTAGATCCTCCTGCTAATGCTGAGATGGAAGGGTAAGTGATGCGGAGCAGACAGACTAGTGGTCACAGGAGCCCACAACACCCCCCCCCCCCGACCCTGTGATTCCCCATCCCCAAGCAATGTGCCTCTGGGACATGATACTGAGAAAGGCAGAACAGGCAGCTAGCAGCAGTAATACCCCCATGAGCACAGATCAGCTCCCTGTGCCTGCTAGTGCTAATGCTGACAGTCTGCCTTCTTCACCTAAAGAGATGGCAATTGTGACCATAGGGGACCCTCTGTCACAAATGTCATCACCTTCAACCAGTGATACTATAATAGAGCAGCAGCAAGGAAGGATTGGTAGTGGTGGTGATGATGATAAGGTGACTGCAGAGCAGCTGGGGTGAAAGAGACATTAATGGCCTTTTTAGTGCAAACCGAGAAGGAATGGGAGACATGCAAGGGCAGCAGGATGATCAGGAGCAGGCTAGTATGCCACAGACCACCATGGACACAGTAGGAATGGGGTCAAGTGATGCAGGACTAGGATAGGTTTCACTTGCCAGCAGCAATACTCCTGGTCCTAGTTGCAGTGCTGATACTGAGGCAGTAGCAGCAAAAGCAGCAGCATCTTCATCTGCCTCAGTCAGTGAAGGGAAATGTGATGGAGAAGAAAAAGAAAAAGGCCATTCATCTCCACCTTTCCCCTCTCCATGAAGTTCTGGGTATGGGACTATTTTTGTCATGGAGCAGGCACAGTGCTGTCATCAGTGATAGCACTGTGCACAATTTGTAATAAATCAGTGAAAAGAGGAAAAGAGGGAATGCACCTTGGCACAACCGCCCTCATAACACATATGAAAGACAGACACCATGAAATTTCTGTGAAGCCAAACCCCCATCGAAGAAATCTGCATCACTGTTGCTGTACCCCATGTCTCCCCAGAGGCAACAAGAGGCAAGGTATCAATCAAAAAGGAGTAACGAGAGGCCTAGTAAGAATAACAGTGCCCGGAAAGACTGAGTAAGCGCAGAGCGGAGGCCACAGAGCAGAGGGCAACACCCAACAATACCGGTAAGGTAACAGCTGGAAAAGCACAATGCGGAGGGAACAGAGCTGAAGGCAACCTGCAACTCTACCAGTGATGTAACTGTTGCACTGGATCTCTGGAGCGAGCCCTCTGAGACCGACGGAGACAAGTGGTAGTCAAACAGGAGCAGGCGTAGGCACGGAGGGCAAGGCAGACAAGCCAGGGTCATACACTGATCGGGTAACCCGACAGAGCCACTGGTCAAAACCTGAGCAGATAGTCAGACAAAGCCAGGGATCGAGCCAGAGAATACATGGAAGCCAAGCTGGGGTCAAACGAGAGCAACACAGGAGTAACGCACAGAAACACCATGAAAGGGCAACTAAGCCCAGTTCACAGGCAGACTATAAGGCCGCCGCTGGAGGGTGGGACTCCATGCTACAAAATAGCAAACGCAATGTCACAGACATGCTCCTGCAGAATAGAGGAAAGCATGAAGGTGGCCAGGTCCTGCCTGCAGCATAGACCACGGACAACCGGACAGAATCACAGGCAAGCAAAATCACGGGTACCGTGATAGACATCCTGGCATGTCCAGGGTCATTAAGGGGTTAAACATAAACAAGCCTAAGTGATAAAATGTATCTCTAATTCTTCAGGGCTTGTGATGCTAACAAGCTTGAGTGATAAAAATTATCTCTGATTCCTCAGGGATTGTGTAGCTAACAAGCCAAAGTCCTACATGAACCAATGTTACCTCAGGGCTTGGACCTAAGTCTAAGTCCTACACATCAATGTTTCCTAAAGGCTTGGGCCTAGCAAAACTAAGTCCTACAAATTAATATTTCCTCAGGGTTTGTACCAAACAAGTCTAAGTCCTACAAATCAATATTTCCTCGGGGTTTGGGCCCAACACAAGTCTAGGTCCTACAACAAATCAATGTTTCCTTAGCACTTGGCCTAACACAAGTCTAAATCCTACAAAAAATCAATGTTTTCTTAGGGCTGGTGCCAAACAAGTAAAAGTCCTACAAATCAATGTTTCCTTATGTATGAGATACATAATTTATGACCCCAAACCCAAAAATGTTGGTATCTGTTGTCTGTATAAGAAAATTGTAAGCAGGGCGGAAGTAGGATCCTATCTAGACACCTCCTCGTTGAGATCCCACTTGAAGTATTATTACAGGTCTGATTCGGTGGGACACCAGTGACACAAAGAGGGGTCATGGTCATCATGACTAGAAGCAGCAGAAATACTCCTAGACATGGAAGGGACAGAGGGGCATCTGTTAGTTGTGTTATAGAATAGTCAGGAAATGAGACAGTATGTTCCATAACAATAACAATAACTTCTGTTAGTGATGGCTTTATGCAAGTGCAAAGTATTGAAGTGGATGACTCTAAGTTGACAAGTCATAGAATGCCTGCTTCCACCACTGCCACTTCCACCCCTGCCACTACCAGTAGCACATCCACTGGAACTTGTCATCATGTACTTAAGACAATGAGATTAGAAGGTTCTTATTCTATGTTCAGCCAACCCACAATTACTGAGAAGACAAAAATGCATACAAATAATTTCAAAGTGCACCCGTTGAATAGCAAACTAGCCAAAGTGTTATCAGTTGTCATGTCGCCCTGTTCATATGTTGAAAAGAGTAACATTAAGGAAATTATATTATGTATTGCACCCTGTTGGCATATCCCAAACTACAATTATTTTTCTAGTGCCACCACCACCACCTCTGTCAACAGAAGTAAAGTCCAGTTGCAGAGTAGCCATTTTATGTATGGAGAACTTTGAGAGACAATCCCACAAAGCTGTACATTAGTGATGAGCGAGCATGCTCGGCCGAAGCTCGGTTCGGCTCGAGCATCGCTCAGCTCGGCACATGGCGGTACTCGTACGAGTACCGCATGTGCTCGCCCGCCATGTTCGAGTCTCCTCCCCGCACGTTTCGCGGCTGCTGCGCAGCCAATAAACATGCGGGGAGGCTCTGACATCAGTGTAATGCCAGCAGCCATGTTGGCTGCTGGCATTACACTGATTGGCTGGCCAGAACCCGTGATCGGGTGCTGTATAGCACCCGACGCGCGAGTTCGGCTCATTCTTAGCCAGGGAGAGATGCGCTTAGGCAGGGAAAGTCAGTGTAGGGAGAATAAAATTGTTGAAACTCTTTCAAGACCCAAAAGTCCTTTTTAGGACTGTTGTGTGTGGGGGCAGCATTTATATTTTGTTTGGGGGGGCACAATTTCCTTTTTTTTGTGGGGGGGGATATATGTAAGGTGACATATAATACTAGATGCACAGGAAGTCAGTGTAGGGAGAATAAAATTGTTGAAACTCTTTCAAGACCCAAAAGTCCTTTTTAGGACTGTTGTGTGTAGGGGCAGCATTTAATTTTTTTTGGGGGTGGCAGAATTTCATTTTTTTGTGGGGGGGGACATGTTCTAAGGTGACATTGTACTAGGTGCACAGGGACAAATATTTCACAGTGCAGTGACAAGCTGACATATTCTGTTAGGTGCACAGGGCCAATGATTTTACAACGCAGCGACAAAAAGGGCCATTTTAAACGTGTGCCTAGCCATAGATTATTGTCACATTCTGTTTAGTGTGCAAATTCACAAATTAACGTCACATATTCCGTTCACTGTGCCTAGCCGCAGATTAGCGTCACATTCTGTTTCGTGTGCCTAGCCGCAGATTAGCATCACATTCTGTTTCGTGTGCCTAGCCGCAGATTAGCGTCACATATTGTTTAGTGTGCCTAGCCGCAGATTAACGTCACATATTGTTTAGTGTGCCTAGCCGCAGATTAGCGTCACATATTGTTTAGTGTGCCTAGCCTCAGATTAGCGTCACATTCTGTTTAGTGTGCAAATTCACAAATTAACGTCACATATTCCGTTCACTGTGCCTAGCCGCAGATTAGCGTCACATTCTGTTTCGTGTGCCTAGCCGCAGATTAGCGTCACATTCTGTTTCGTGTGCCTAGCCGCAGATTAGCGTCACATATTGTTTAGTGTGCCTAGCCGCAGATTAACGTCACATATTGTTTAGTGTGCCTAGCCGCAGATTAGCGTCACATATTGTTTAGTGTGCCTAGCCGCAGATTAGCGTCACATTCTGTTTAGTGTGCAAATTCACAAAATAACGTCACATATTCCGTTCACTGTGCCTAGCCGCAGATTAGCGTCACATTCTGTTTCGTGTGCCTAGCCGCAGATTAGCGTCACATTCTGTTTCGTGTGCCTAGCCGCAGATTAGCGTCACATATTGTTTAGTGTGCCTAGCCGCAGATTAGCGTCACATATTGTTTAGTGTGCCTAGCCGCAGATTAGTTTTTATCTTCCTTTTTGTGTGTTTTACGGTCAGTCTGTAAAAATGGCGTACTACGGGCGAAACATCGTTCCCAGCAGCGACGTTGGAGTCCAAGATGCATCCAGACATCCTCCCTATGCTGTCCCTGAACCATTTCTGTGGTGTTTCCATCATTTTCTGACCTTTTCCTATGAACCAGGCAGCCTCCCCTCATCAGAGCAGGGGGTGCCTGGTGTAATGCTCGAGTCCTCCCATTGACTTCAATGGGGCTCGGGTGCTCGGCCGAGCACTCGAGCCTCCGGGGGCGCTCGGCCAGAGCACCCGAACACCCGAGCATCGGGGTGCTCGATCATCACTACTGTACATGTCTTAAAGTAAGTGCACAAAGTTATAGATGAATGACCTGTACTCCGCTGCTTGAAAGCTGCCTTTGAGTCTTCTATCAATGGCTCCAGCATCATAGTTGCCTTGAGAATGACAGATATGTTGCATATACCATGCTTTGCCCATGTCATCAACCTAGTAGTCACTTGCTATCTGTCAGAATCAGAAGCAGTCAAAGAATACTAGATGTTTCCCACAAAATCTGTGCACATTTTAACTGGTCCTACAGTGATTACAATGTATTATATTTCATACAGGAGTGTAACCACCTTCACCATCACCAGCTGAAAATGGAGGTTCCTACTAGGTGGAATTCCATATTGTACAAGCTAGAACATCTATTTGAGCAGAACAAGGTCATCATCAAATATACAATACTTAATTGGAAGGCTTTGGAGGAGGCTTCTTTGTCACCTGATTAATTTCAGCTAATATCAATGCTATGTGAGTTCCTGAAGCCTTTCGAGGCTTTTGTTGGTTAGACATGCTGGTGCAGGGATATGTGAAGTACTTCCACTTATTTATTTATTGCAGAAAAAGCTAGGAAGCATGGCCAACGATACTGTTCATAATGACAACACAGTTTATGAGTTAGCTGGTGACTGATATGTTAGCATGCTTTGAGCAGTATCCTAGTATAGTGTATATAATAAGCAAGGAGGGGTACAGTCTTAAATTTGTGCCAAATCAAGATCAGCATTTCTCTGACAAATCAGATTCTGTTGAAGCTTGTAAATAAATATTTATAGAGCAAGATGAATATTGTATTATGGACGAGGACAGAGAGAAAATTTTGGGCCCATAAAAGAAATAGAAAATATAGTGAAGTAGGAAAAATAATTATACCATCAATAGGAAAAACATCCCAAGAATTTGGAGAATACATGGTATCATCATTACAGAAATCCATTCCAGTGTCTCAAAGGCAGCAAAGTTTAACATAATTGGCGGTGATGAGGGTGGTGGGGCAGGAAGTGGTGGACATGGTGATGATGACACTGTCAATTCTCTTTGGTACTTGCTTCCTGAATATTGAGCTGTAAGATGGTTACAGCCTACCTGCAAGATAGCTATGTTCTAGGCAGAAATGATGACCCACTAGTGTACTGGCAAACAAAACAATCGGCATGATCAGCACTGACGTGGATTGCAGTGGAAACCCTTAGTTGCCCACCAGGAAGCATTCAGTCAGAGAGGGTTTTCAGTGTTGCTGGTTTTATTGTTAATACATGTAGGACACAGCTATCCATCAATAGTGCATGTAGCCTAACTTTTTAAAAATAAACCAGCATCTAATACCATATGTTTATCATGTAGCAAAAGTGAAGTGAAATATGTAAGCCAAATTTGCACATGGGGCATGTACAACTAACTACAGCACTGAAAAATGTGTAAGGTTTTTCATAGTTGTCAGGCCATTGCAAGCTACCGGGCGGGACCAGTGCTATCATCTTATTTATTGTCTGTCTCCAGTACCACGATCAGGGAACCAAGAAAACCAGACGGAAGCAGGAAATGCTGGTAAATAAAATACATATTATTAAATAATAAAATGCGAAGCACAATCTGGAATCGTAGTCAAAAATACAAGCCAAAATGGGTAATCAGATGAGCTGAGTCAGTAGCACAGGAAGCAGCGGTGTCAGGAACGGAACAATAGCAGCAACAGCAGGAATACACAAGGAGGTATAGACCACGCAAGGGCAGAAAGATACTGAACTTTAGCAGCTAAATAGCCAGAGCACAGCAGGAAAGGGATGGCTAATTGACAGGTAACTGTGGTAACCGAGATTGACAAACAGTAGTAACCTATCAGCAGAGTAAGCTTGAGACCGGGAAGTAAGGCTGCTCGTTATTTATCAGCTGAGGTGTATACCTGTATTGCTGAGCAAAAAGCAATAGTGGAGTGAGGGGAGGGTGAGAACCCTGACAGCCACAACACCACAATCCACACCAACCATGTTTAAATCCATATTTTACTTTCCCATTATTTGGTCAAACATTTTGTCAGGCTTATAATAAGCCAATTAATAAAAACTATTGTTTGCAGGCTTAATTATAACAAGGAACAGGCATAGATAGCAATGCAAACCTTGCAAAACACTTACAGAAAATATAAAGAGAGAAAGACAAAGATAGAAACATTAATGTGAGAAACTCTGGCCAGTAGGAGAAGTCGAAGGGGTGCTGCTGCTAGTGTGGAGGAAGATTCTTCCACAATAAGAAGCAACTAGTTTTCAAGCCCATAGAGGAACACAAAGCCTACCTAGATCAGTAGTGGTGCCACCGGAGCCAGCAGCAGAATATCTGTAGGGAAGTGTGTTGATATATTAAAGGAAGCTCAGCTAGGCAATCCCCATCCTCCCGACTGGGTTGTCTCACCACCCTCTGTCCCGCTCCCACACTGAGCCCACCAAAGCCACCACCATCTCCCACTCTGCGTCCCCCAAGAACCACCAGTATGAGAAGAACCAGCTGCTTCATGGTGATACAGCTTCACTGTGTGAGAAAGTGCCACATGTGTGCCCCACCACCACTACCACAATGCAGCAGCTTGAGCCAGAATTAATTTATTTTTCATATTGCAAGAGCGAATTCACCACCAGTACATCAGGAGGAAGAGATTGGTGGTGTTGAATGAGGATACCTTGCAGGGTGTTAATGACAAATGAAGATTGGAGGAAATATCTGGAAGGACTGGGTATCACGACAGCCCACAATGAACATCTCCAGTACTACTGAAATTATGGATTAAGCTACAAGTTTAATTCCTACTGCTAAATTGTCTTTAGAGATGACAAATGATGATCATATGTCACGGCACCAGCAGTTTCAGCAGCATGATCAGGTTGCTGCTGATGCATCCACACTGCCAACCATGGGTGCAAGTATTGGTGGCAGGAGAAGTAGTGAGCAAGATGATGATGGATTTCCACCTCACAATGGTGAGATGGGGCAGGCAGTGGTGGAAAACGTTCCACTTACAAAAATACTATTATTAGCACTAGTAAAGCAGCAGCAGGTGTAGCAGTGCAAGAAACAGAACAAGAAAGTACTTCAGGAAGTGACAGTCGACAGACCAATCCCTCTCCAACTTACCCTGTCATAAAATCATGACTATGAGATTATTTTCCTCTGGGTGCAGGTATATCCTATAGTCAACATCAGCTTTGTGCACAATGTGCTATTATCACACACAGCAATAGTGTAGAGAGCAATACTGCAAGGCATAAAGGAACATATGCAGATGGCACATCATGCTGCTGAATATAACAAGGTGACGGATGAGAGAGTACACTAGTTTTTAAATGTACAGGAAGTCAGTGACCCACCCACCATCAAGTTACATAGTTACATAGTTACATAGTAATTTAGGTTGAAAAAAGACTTGCGTCCCTCCAGTTCAACCCTTTTCCTATTCCTGTTTACCATCGCTGACCCAAAAGAAGGCATCTGACTCCAAATGGCAATCAGATTTCTCCCTGGATCAACAAGCCCTAACTAAATATTAATCCCAATACTAACGTGCATAGCCCTCTATATTATGCTCTTTTAAATAAGTATCCAGGCCCCTTTTAAAGGCATCTAATGTATTTGATAGCACCACCTCCTCCGGAAGTGCATTCCATACCTTTATTGTCCTTACTGTAAAGAAACCCTTCCGCTGTTGTAGATTAAATCTCCTTTCCTCAAGTCTAAGCGGGTGGCCCCTTGTCCTGTGTACTGTTCTGTTAATGAACAGGTCTTTTGAAAGCCCTTTATATGGGCCTTGAACATATTTATATAGTGTTATCATATCCCCTCTAAGACGCCGTTTCTCTAGTGTGTACAAGTTTAACTTTTCTAGCCTCTCTTCATAACTAAAACATTCCATTCCCCTTACTAGTTTTGTAGCCCTCCTCTGCACTCTCTCTAGTTCCATAATGTCCTTCTTCAGAAAGGGCGCCCAGAATTGAACAGCATATTCTAGGTGGGGTCTTACCATGGACCTGTAAAGAGGCATAATTATATCTTCCTCCCTTGAGTCAATACCCCTTTTAATACATGCCAATATCTTATTGGCCTTTGCAGCTGCCAGCTGGCACTGCATGCTACTGCTAAGTCTATTGTCTACCATTACTCCTAAATCCTTTTCATTAGTAGATTTCCCCAGAGAAACACCATTTAAACTATATGTTGCATTTTTATTATTATACCCATAACTTTACACTTGTCTATATTGAATCTCATTTGCCATTTGCCTGCCCAGTTACTCAATTTGTCCAAATCCTCTTGTAATGAAGGCACATCCAGTTCAGACTTTATTACCTTACTTAATTTTGTGTCATCGGCAAACACTGATACATGGCTTCCTATGCCCTCTGGGAGGTCATTAATAAACAAATTAAAAAGAAGAGGACCCAGGACAGATCCCTGAGGCACTCCACTTATCACGTTTATCCAACTGGAGAACTTGCCATTTACTACCACTCTTTGCATTCTATCTTTCAGCCAATTTCCAATCCACACACAAACATTTTCCCCTAGTCCTATTTCATTCAATTTGTACAGTAACCTCTTGTGCGGAACTGTATCAAATGCCTTGGCAAAGTCTAAATAGATCACGTCAACCGCCGCTCCCTCATCTATATTATTACTTACTTTTTCATAAAATGCGATCAAGTTCGTTTGACAAGACCTATGTTTCACAAAGCCATGTTGGCTATTGCTAATGATATTCCTGTTCCAGCAGAATTCTTGAATATATTTCCTTAGCAACCTTTCAAACAGCTTCCCTACCACAGATGTCAAGCTTACGGGTCTGTAATTTCCTGGTTGGGACTTTGATCCCTTTTTAAATATGGGCACCACATCTGCTTTACGCCAATCCATGGGCACCATACCAGAAATAAAAGAATCCCTGAAAATCAGATATATCGGTCTGGCCAGGGTCTGGCTTAGCTCTTTAAGTACCCGTGGGTGTATACCATCTGGCCCCGGAGCTTTGTCTACCTTGACACCATTCAATTGTTTTAACACTTTTTCTTGTGTTAGCCAGTCCCATGCTTGCTGTGACTGTTCTGTAAAAGTAGTTTGCAGATTCTTGTCCAATGGGTCTTCCTTGGTAAAAACAGAAGAAAAGAAATTATTTAAAATATCTGCCTTCTCTCTGTCCCCTTTGACCATCTCACCCGTTTCAGATAACAAGGACCCAACATTATCAGACTTTAATTTTTTGCCATTAATGTATTTAAATAATTTTTTTGGGTTGCTTTTGCTCTCCTTGGCAATATTTTTTTCATTCTCCAGTCTAGCTAATTTAATAGCCTTTTTACAGGTTTTGTTGACATTTTTGTATTCTGCAAATGCCTCTGCTGATCCCTCAGCTTTGTAATGTTTAAATGCCGCTTTCTTGTTATTTATTTCATGAATTACTTTACTGGTTAGCCACATTGGTTTTAATTTGCTTCTTTTGTATTTGTTTCCAACAGGGATAAATTTATATGTGTATTTTTGCAATGTTATTTTGAAGGCATTCCACTTACCTTCTGTGTTTTTTCCTGAAAATATTTTATCCCAGTCAACGAGACCAAGGGATGAATTAAACCTGCTAAAGTTGGCCTTTTTAAAATTCAGTGTTTTGGTGGAACTCATATCAACTTGTTTTTTTGAATTAATCTCAAACGATACCATGTTATGGTCACTATTCCCCAAGTGCTCCCTTACTTGGATGTTAGAGATAAGTTCTTCATGGTCAGTTATTACCAAATCCAGACATGCATTCCCTCTGGTTGAGGTCTGCACTAGTTGTGACAAAAAATTGTTATTCAACAAGTTCAGAAACTTGCTGCTTTTAGCAGAGTTAGCTGTTCCATTTTTCCAGTCTATTTCTGGATAATTAAAATCCCCCATAATTATAGTTCTCCCTATTTGGGAAGCCTTTTCTATTTGCATTAATAGCTGTGTTTCTTCAAGGTCACCAATGTTTGGTGGTTTATAACAAATACCCACTAATATTTTCTGGGCAGTTTTATCCCCAGTGACTATTTCAACCCACAGGGATTCCACATGTTCACTACTGTCATCACATATATCTTCCCGCAATTGAGGCAATAATGCTGGTTTGATATACAGACAGACCCCACCACCTCTTTTGCTTGACCTATCTTTTCTAAATAACATGTAGCCCTCTAAATTGATTGACCAATCATGTGTGTCATCCCACCATGTTTCTGTTATGCCTATCAAGTCATAGTTTTCAATTTCAGCTACCAGCTCCAGTTCCCCTATTTTACCAGTTAAACTTCTGGCATTTGCAAGCATACAATTTATGCCACTGCTGTGTTCCATTTGTGATTTAATTTTGAAGTGGCTTATAGGCTTCTCCCTATCATCTGTACTAACCCTGCCCCCAGATCCTCCCACCTGGTTATTAACTACATCGCCTTCCCTTTCTATACTATCTATCCCAGTATTTATTGGCCCCTCCCCCCCTTCCTAGTTTAAAATCTCCTCCAATCGTCTAGTCATCCTTTCCCCAAGCACTTGAGACCTTCTTGCATTCAGGTGCAATCCATCCCTGCTATAGAGATTGTACCCCAAAGCAAAATCAGCCCAGTGCTCTAAAAATCCAAAGCCCTCCTTCTTACACCAAGAATTCAGACCTGCATTGAGCTCCCTAATCTCCCGCTGTCTCTCTGGCGTAGCGCATGGCACAGGTAGAATCTCTGAGAATACTACCTTGGAGGTCCTTTTCCTAATCTTACTGCCTAAATCCCTAAAATTACCTTTTAGGACTCTCCACCTTCCTCTTACTTTGTCATTGTTACCAATATGCACCAAGACAGCTGGATCCTCTCCAGCCCCTCCCAATAATGACTGGCTTATATTTGTTGGTAATTGATTAAGGACCACAGGCAGAGAAAACTTGATTTACTAGGGGATGGTTTAACATAACCAGCAGCATTTTGATAATTTGGGCATGTTTTTGAGTGATGTCAATATACCACTTGTGTGATCCCTGCCATTGCCCCTCTTAACAACACTTGTGTTCACACACTGTGCATATTGCAGTTCTTGAGAACTACTCAGTCCCTCCCTGCCCCCCAAGGAAATATATTGCAGCACCCATGATTTTAAGAGAGTGGAAATAGGAGCAATAGTATACAGCCTGTTCAGTATGTTTTCAAGGTTTGCAGTATTGTGGAAACTTGCTCTTATTTACCCCTCTCTCTCTGCCTTTTTAAAGTTGCTTATATAGTTCTATGGAACTCTGAACACTGTTCAACAAAGCAGAAAGTTCAGGTTTTTTATTCTATGACTAGTTGAAGAGCCTATTACATGGGCCACAGTGCCACTGCCAGACGGTCGCGGTGCAGTCATGCTCAGTAGAGACTGCCTGCACCGCGGCTGATACAGAGCAGGATGCTCCTTTGGAGCTCCCCACTCTGTATCAGCCTCATCACTGGCAGTCTCTACTGCACATGACTGCACCATGCACAGCAGTCTCTACTGCACATGACTGCATTGTTACACATGTTTTAGCGAATTATTATACAGGACAGTGGCAAATCCTGCCCCACAGACAAACATAAATGGAAAATGTCAAACATCTCTGAAGAACATTTCAAACATTAGCAGAATTTCCTGCAGGAAAAGCAAAAAAAAATGTATTGGATTTTCTGTGAGAACAAAATTTGACTTTTATCCCATCCATAACCATTCTGAAAAACTCACTGCCATCTGCACTGAGACATCATTGGCATACGGCAAAAAGTTACTTGATGTCAAAAATGGGTATCCAAGAGCAGCAAACAGGAAAGGATTTAAGGATGTTCCTGCTTCAGCACAGTTGTCACATTTTACAAAGCATTCTCCCTGTTAAAACAGGAGAGAGGGTCTCAGGATACTAGGAACCCATGCTTCTAAAATTTTACATCTGGCTTATTTTGAAGGTATTATTTATAAATCTCTATACAAAAAATCCCTTTTATGGCTTCCAAAACTCCTATTTTGGCTCCTAAAACATACCTCTGCCTTCAAAGTGTTTATGCACAAAATGGCTGTTGAAGTTTATTTAAACTGTAGTTGACATCAATATCCATCCATAAAAATTCCCATCAGTTTGCATACAAATGATTTAACTATTTAGTCCAAGAAAGGCAATGTTAGCTATGGGGTTCAAAGAGTATCAAATACTTTTGAAAAACTTGAGCAAACTGGATCCATTGTCCAATATAAACAAATGACAAATGTTCTCCTTTGATATGACAGCCACAGGCACAATTATGGCTTGACGCGAGTAAACAAATTTAATATGTGGCAAGAGCTCCACACTGTCTCAATGGTACTATAAAGCTGACAAATTTATAAAGATGAAAGGGGTCATGCCTGAACTGAGTGACATCTTAAATATCCCTACTGGGTGTATTATGAGGACAGTGAACTCAGAGCCAAAAGGAATTTTGTGTCCGTAAAACAATAATTTTAGCAATGAATTTTAGCAGAGGTAGTGGTGGAACTACATGTATCTGTCATACATATTTTCTGCCAACCTTAGTAATCTGTCTTCAACGAATATATTTCTTATAAAAGACCACATGATCAAAAAGAGGATATTTAAGCAGAAAACAACTATAGCTAATACCTTGTAAAGACTACAGAGATATTCGGCAGATGTTTTGGAAACATATTTTCAATCAGCTTGAATAGTGCTGAGATGTAACATTGTTCAGTTGGATCAGTTAATTCACCTCCAATCAGTTACCAACTCTCCCAGATTGGGCATATTGGATCTCCCTGGTGATAGCCAACTCTGGATTGGCCCCTATGATTCTGAGGAGAGGAAAGGAGAGATTGTGTGGGAGCTGGTCCTGAGGAACAGTGACAAAGAGTTAGCGTTTTGGGTAATGTGGTGGATAGGCCTAGAAACTGGTTGGACTCCAATATACCTTTCTTTTGGAATATACAATAAACTTGTTCCTGTTTCTCAGCTTTCAGGTAAAGCTTATCCACTGCTACATGTAAATCAATGTGAATTTGAAAAGATTTATTTGGTCCCGATGGTACATTTGGGTTGCCCCAGAATAACTTGTTTTAAAATATTGTTTACAATATTGGGCAGGTTGTTTTGGTCCAGTGGTATTCTAAATAGACAGGTAATATAAGCATGAATAATCTCTCTCTCCCAATATAATTGCAGTCTTAATTTTTGCAGTACAGAATGAGGGTTAAATATTGCAGCACCAGTGCTCTACCCCACCTCAGTCACAGTCAATATGCTAGTCACTCTTCTTCGGCCACTTGTAGGAGTCAGTGTCACTTGTGCTTCTCTGTCTCTTAGGTTCACTCTGAAAAGCATCTGTCAGTCAGACAAATCCAGCTCGGGAAGGAACTTGAATCACCAATCTGTTCCTTTTCCGTTCATACAAGATTTTTTTTTTGGGGGGGGGGGGTAATCTCCTTTCTCCCTTCACATTCCACCATAGTCTCTAGACTCCGCAAACTCTGAGAACAACTTACCTGCCAAAAACACTCCCTTAACTAAACTCCACTTTCTTTTGCCTTCTGTAGCTTAAAAACTTTGCTGATTTCTCTTTCTCATGAAACAAGATGCCCAAACCTGCCAACCCTTTTATACTAGCCTGGAAGGAAATACAAGGAAAAATTTCCATGTTGAAGGGAGAATTTATTTTTGCCATTCATTTCAATGCAGTGATCAAGGTGGGAAAAGTGGTAAAATGGCACTTTTTGCTATTTTTTACTTGTTTTGCTTTTGAGGTAAGTGTTTCATCCAGTCCTAGTTAGAATGATTATGATAAACGTAGATCCCATTTCAATAAAGAATCAAATACCCAGCCTTGATATAAATAGCTGCATTGAAATAACCAATGTACCATGCAGCCCGTCCAAGTATGTATTTCTTTTAACTCTTTAACCCTTTGAGTGCCAAAGGGGTACACAACGCATTGCAAACCATTGTGTTGCGTACCCCTCTGGCACTACAAGACACAAAAAATTAATGCACCACCATTCATGAGAATACTCGAAGCTTGAAATAAAAACACTTCCTTTATTTTAATGATGTGTAAAATACCTCCAAATGATTGATGCTGAATTTCACTGGAGAAGATATAACTGTACAGCAGCTTGGTCCAACAAAGCTCTACATCAGATCAACGCATTTTGCGTACAGGACGCTTAGTCATGATCTCTAGACACTAATGGAGTGAACCGCTAAGGATTTAAATTCTCATTATCCAATCAACTTTCAATATCATCGCCATAATAATGTCGGACCTGATAGGAAACTTAGCTTCAAAAGCACATGACTGCCTTTACCCAATCACCTTAACTATCATGGATAATCGTCATTGACAGCAAATGATCCCCAAGAGCACGGTCAGAAATTCAGCTAACACCGTCAAAGGGTTAAGTGCTGGGTCATTCACTCCTGCTCACCAGGGAACACTGGCTGCAACTTAGATGCTGCAGCTTGCAACATTCTGTGCAACACTGTGTGAAATGACCCATAGATTTCACTGTGTTACATTTTATTCCAATTAATGCAGTTAGAAATGTTGCTTTTCTGCTGCTCATGTTAACAGGGTCTAAATATATATTGTACACTGTGAGGCTGACGAACCAAGAACTGGAGTAAATCTGGAATAAAATCAACTACAATATAATAATCATAAAAACACTAATTTTTGTAATTTCCTTTGTTTTAAGTGGCTCCAAAAGAAACAAACTAAGAGTCACTCAATAGTGTAATGCAGTCACAGAAAAGTAGATCAATGTAAATGAATAAACTATCCTATATAATAATTTGCTAAAACGTGTGTAACAACACAGTCATGTGCAGCAGAGACTGCTGTGTGCTGCAGTCATGCACAGTAGAGACTGCCCGCACCATGGCTGATACAGAGGAGGATCCAGCTCTGTTTCAGCCACGGAGCAGGCAGTCTCTACTGTGCATGACTGCCCCGCGACCGGCTGGCAGTGGTACTGTGGCCTGACACATTGCTGACATTGCTCTTTGGTCCTCTCCATTGTTTCTGACGCTCCTGGTTCTGACTCTTTGGCTTACGTTGTTATACTCTGCCTTATTGTTTTGCTTGTGAGTTTTATGCTGTCTGTTCTCTCTTTCAGCTTGTGCCTCGTTGCTGCTGGTATCCTCGTGACCGGGGTTCTCCCACTGGGAGCAGAAAGGTGCTTTTAGCACTCTCCTCCATAGGCTAAGCTGTTCCAGTGCTTCTGGTCACTCGAGTACTCCTGGAAGAGATTTGATTCAGGTGCATCTCTGCAGTGAGTGCTCTGATCCTCCTCGGAGCGATCGCCCGTTGCCAGTGGATACTGGAGTTATCTCAGATTGATAGTTTATACTCTACCATTTATTTTTTCTCTGATAAAGAGGTGTTAGATTGGATATTTATTTGTCATCTGTTGCATTATTGCTTTTTTATTAAACAAGATTTTTATTTAGAAGCCATCTTTTTTTCTAATTTTTACATTATTCCAGTAGTTTTTATTTATTTATAAATATCATCTTTGGATGAGTTGGTGATTTCCTGATTTCCTGTTGTTACCTGAACAGAGACGGGTTATATCCTCCGTATACATATTAGTCAGCTCCATCTACAGCTGACCACTACATTTGGGAGTACCCACCTATTTATCTTTATTGCTTACTTTTGAAGTTTGTGACATGTTACACTATTGGGCACCCTCTATTTGCAGTATCTCAGTGGCATAGGTTTTTGGCCTTTCCCCTGTCTCTTCTCTACACTGTTGCCCAAGACGGAGCGGTTGTTTCCACTCACGTCATACACCTGACTCCTACCTCTGTGGGTTCCGTGCAGATTGTACAGCTGATTGCCATACCTTTTTTAGTGCCCTCCTGTTGTCCCTAACAGGGTTTCTGGTCCAGCCAGCTAGGCACTAGCATCAGTGGTAGTTTTCCCCCAGAGGATAGGCAGTGTGCACCTTTCCTAGGTGACTGCCCAGCACTAGCTTCTGGCACCTTTAGGCGCTCTTTCTCTGGACACACCCTATACAGGCTTAGGCTAGAGCCTGTTTTTCCCTTCTGGGGAAGGTGGTGTGAGTCTTCTAAGGGCTGCCAGGCTGTGTTCAGCAGGTGGTTTCTCCCTTCCTCCATTCCCTTGAGGCTATTGTTCTGATGGATTAGGTTGTGGGGTTTCTTTTACCAGTTGGTAGTAGTCTGCCTGTCTACTTTGTTGGAGGTCCTACCCCGCTATTGACCTACAGTTCCAGTCTAGTTCCTTTGGTTTCTGCCTCTCTAGTATCCTCCCTTCAGTGTAACTCTTACCTTTGGGATTCCCTTCTGGGGTTTCCTTGTGGTCTTGAGCCTTTTCTCGGCCTCCCCTGCTTCCATCCTGGTTTCACCCCGGCTCAACTGTGTTGGGACAATCTGGCTTCACACCCAGCACCTTAAACTTGACAGCAAGGAAGTAGCAGGCTGACTATACACCTTAACTTTACGCCACATCATCGCTCCCCAGCTACGCACTTGCCAGATCCCCTGTGTATCCTGACAAATGCTTACGCGCTTCACAGTTTACCACTGCTTTGGTCGTAATCCATGAAATGCGTAAGCATTCAAGCCCATTGTATTTTAAACATTTTAAATAAATTTGTATGAGATTTCTACTTGAAAGAACCTCCACCTGTGAATGCCGAATTTGCACACCTGGAAACACGCCAGACACTGAAGGTAGACCCGAATGGAGATGGGTATATGCTCTTCATATGCGCATTTGTTAGTCTGACTGATATCAGCATCCTAACCACTTTATTTGTGAGTAATAGTTTATTCAGTTACATCAATCTATTTTTCTGTGGCTGTGTTACACTATTGGGTGCCTTTTTGTTTCTTTTGGAGATATTTGTGCTGCATTAGGGAGCATGGTTTGAGAGAGAGCAGCTGTATCACGGTCCCCATGATTCCCTGTCAATCTGTGACTGTGTTACCTTTGCATTGGAGGAGGCTGATTGGCCCGCCCAGGATGTTCCTTTTTATACTGGCTCTTGGGCACTTGTCAGTTGCCCTTTCGTGGTGTTCCTGCGCCTCGTTGCTGAGTTCCAGTGTCTCCTGTGTACCTACCCGGCTTGTCTGACTCCTCTCCTGATCCTGCTCCATGATTGACCCGGTTCTGGCTGACGACCCTGCTCCGTGATTGACCCGGTTCTGGCTGACGACCCTGCTCCGTGATTGACCTGATTCTGGCTGATGACCCTGCTCCGTGATTGACCCTGTTCTTCGGCTGTTGTTCCTGCTGCAGTATTGATCCGGTTCCGGTTGACGCTCCGGTCCTGTCTGCTGTTCCGGTGTTCCAGTATTGCTCCGGTCGCTCCGGCGACATTCTGAACTGTTTAAGTGACTCGCTGTTCCTCTCACTCTCATCTAGCTGCAGCCTGAGGTTGCTTTGCCATCCGCTGTTTGCTAAGCTGTTCTCTCCTGTACAGAACCAATTAACCCGTGCAGTGCTTGTAGTCTCCGGTTTCGTGCCCCCTCTATCGCTTGCCAAGCATATGGTTACCCGTTTGAGCCGCTACCTTGAGTACCTCTAACCAAGCCATATTATCTCCCGCAGAGCACTGTCTGTCCGGTGTTCGGTGTGCACCGTGACCGCGCCGGCTGGCGCTAGTAGTCTGTTCGCTCTTGCTGTGAGAATTCTGTGCGACATCGGAAGGGTGTCCTGGCTCCGGTTCACATACGCTCAGGGTGTACGTTATCCTCTGCACTTCCCAGTGCTTCGGCTCGTTGTAGCTTGTGCAGCAACCGTCATTCTTGGCATCCAAGGGGTGTCAGAGCACAATCCATTTGGCACACGCAGGGTTACTACCAATTCAAGTTAAGGGCAATTCTGGTTCTGGTTACTTCAGCTCTGGCAGTAGCATTCCTCTTAAGCCCACGGAGGTGGTATTGGCTCAGCTCTGGGCACTAGGTGTGCTTCCCTTTTCTACCTTGAGAGTGATTCAGTGCAGACACTTTACTCCTTTTTCACTATTCAGAGACTGTTTTCCTGAGACTGTTGTCATATCCTGGGCGTCGGCCAATCTAAGACTGAGTCTCTCCAATAGCACCTATTAACCCTTTGGGGTTATTCCCAGTCTATACATATCATATATTCCTATCTTTGTATTGCATTCACTTGGTCTGTTATTATCTATACTGTTCATTCCTGTGCTGGCCCCTAGGGGCACTGTTCTATAATCCTGGTTCAATAAAACTGTGTTTTTTACTTCATACCCTGGTCTGAGTGTCAGAAAACTGTTACAAGCTGAATGGGGGCAGGAATTAACCCCAGATGCCTGTTTGCTGGTTTTGATATATGTCAGAAACCAGCCACTACAATTGTGAGTGCACACTCATAGGGTATATGGTGATGGTCCATGATCTATAAAATTGACACACACAGGGAACCCCTCTGTTTGCTGTCCCTTTTCTTCTTCCTCTACTTTGGTTTAAATGGGGCTTTTTATACCTTCAACATTGGAGAAGTTTTCAATACATTGTGCAGCAATGCATTAGAGATTTCTTTAGCATACAAGGCATTAAAAGCACTATCTGAATAAATTAGAATTTTTACATTGTCTATATGGTAAAGTTGGTTTGCGACAAATTTCTCACTTTCCTCCTAGGATATCAACCTCTAAATAGGATTGTTAATTGGATTCCAAATCTACAAGCCCAGACACTGCCACAAGTGTACTTTCAGAATGGTCACTATTATGTATGTGTTTGCATTTATTGAAAACACATTGTTTGGGAGAATGAAAATGTGTTTATGAAGTTATTGAAAGACAAGCGAATTGTTTTGCCCATCTAACATTTTTAAAATATCAAGTCTTATTGCAGCAAACAGAATAATTTGCAAAGGTGCACATTAAACATTTTCAATGTCTGCATATACATGTTGCATACCAATAGGGGCAATTATGTAATTACACTGATGGGTCATCACAAATGATAGGATTCCCAATATCGTATAAAACATTTAATTTTAGATGCCCCCTCTATTTACTTATGATTACATTACAATCATACAACTTAGATTACCATTGCCACTAAAATGGAAAACATAAAACTCATACAATGAACTTCTACCAAGTTTCACAAAACTGCTGTGAAACTGCCTTGGTCTTTGTCATGTCTTGATGGTTTGACCATAAAATTATCTTCAGATCAACTAAAGGTGACATATAACTGTTGGAAATTGTTGCTTGATTTTAAGGGAAGGACATACCTAGGTATGCGTCCTAAATTCAGCATTCAAGTTTATGAATATTTGTCTTTCTACTG
This sequence comes from Rhinophrynus dorsalis, assembly GCA_037306005.1. NCBI lineage: Eukaryota > Metazoa > Chordata > Amphibia > Anura > Rhinophrynidae > Rhinophrynus > Rhinophrynus dorsalis. The sequence continues at coordinate 120,432,369 of CM074719.1, forward strand.
GAACTGTTTTAACCCTTTGAGTTCCACTCAAAGTGGTTAAAACAGTTAAAGAAAGTGATTAAAGGGTTAAAGAAAGTAGCATGTCAGTATCTGCAAATGCTTTCAGTGCAGGGCCTGATTACCCAATAGGAAAAGTACGCAACTGCCAAGCGCCTCAAATTTGAGAAGCGTCTCAGCTGTGCAAGCCACACCCATATTCTGAAATGTGAATATGGCCAGAGAAATCTCATTGCCCCTGTGCCAGTTTTATACCTCTTGGATGCTAGGGAGATCTCCAACACATTGCAGAGCAATGAGTTGGCAATGTATCTAGCAACCAAGGGATTCAAGGGATTTTTTTGTCCTTCCTTGTAATAGGCCATTGGTATTACTGTGCCAGGAAATAGTAGATGTGATTGGAGGTGAGGCCATGTGAGTAACAGATGTGTGGTCATGGGTAGAACTAAGGGAGCCTAGAGTGCCTTGCTTAGAGGTGCCTGGGATGTAAATCCAACCCTGGCTCTAAAGAATGATTGTTGGGGATTTTTATATTACTTCTCATTCAGACTACTTATGTCTCTTATGTGAAAATATAGACTAAAGGCAGACAAAAGTAAACAACAGTAACCCTTTGAGTGCCAGAGGGGTACACAATGCATTGCTTTGCAATGCGTTGCGTACTCCCCTGGTACTCAAAGGGTTAAACACAGGCAACTGTAGCTGCAATACAAAAGGATATTTATATGATAGATGGACAGAGATAGATAGATACTATCTATCTATCTATCTATCTATCTATCTATCTATCTATCTATCTATCTATCTGTCTGTGGCAGGCGATCCATGAGGGCCATTTGGTCAACTTTTGCAAATTAGTTAGTACTGGCTGGCAGGGAGTAGAAGATGGGAGGAAAGTAATGTGGAATGTTAGTATCTGGATGGTTACCCAGCTAATACACAAACAATTTCAAAATCACATATTTGTTAAAAGAGGCATCTCCACTTTAAGAGTGTAACTTGTAGGGTTTATCCTCCTGAGGTAAACAAAGACTTTCCCACTGCTGAAAGGTGTTTTATTCAAAAGTTATTGCAGCTCAAACGTGAATATTTTAGGTGCAGTATCACAGTGGCCTGAAATTGTACAGTGGCTCTGTTGCTGGATCATCTTATGGACATTTATGTTCTACTGACAGGAGCTGTGTATAGGATGGTGTAGAAAAAGCAACACTGTAAAATTTCAGGTCATTGATATACTGCACCTAAAAAAGTTCAAATCTGAGCTGCAATAATTTTGAATAAAACACCTCTCAGCAGTGGGAGTACCCTTGTTTTACTTAGGAGGATAAACACTTCAATATATATTGTTTTACATATTAAGTATTACTATCCCTTTAAGTATTGTTTTCTTTGATGGTGAATGAAGTTCAAGTTTCTTTTTAATCTCTTTGATGTCAGAAAAAAATATTGAAACTGGTTTATCTAGGCAATCACATTTGATGGCATGAAGACTCCAATATAACTGTGATCATTTTGGAATTGAGATAATGAGTGCACCTGTGGAACTTCCCCTCTATTTATTCTGGCAAGCAAAATATAATATTATGACTGTTACCATGGATAATTCGTAAAGATGCATGTGTGCTACACTCATTATCTGCAGGGAGGGAAATGTGGTAAAATTGCAAACACAAACTGCATGCACATCAGGGTTGTATTTCTAGAATTGGCAGGTGTAGAGCTACCAATTGTCCCTACAGTCAGCTGACAAATCCTTTCATTCCTCCAAAATGGCTTGTGCTCCAGAAGTGATTGAATTTGCTCCAGCACCTGGAGTCTACAAGACACAGTTATCTCTGCTTTTCTAAAACAGCTCTCACAACAGATACTGTTAACCTCTTTGTGTCTTAGTATGCTGAATAGTAAGGCTTACATTATATTGTTCTTAGGTGTCTGTTTCATAAAATTGTGCCTGGAAAAAACAGGGAAAATTAGTAGTACTCTTACTACAGATAACAGATAATCTGCTGGACCCTTTGAGTAACAGAATGTGTCCAATGCATTGCATTGCAATGTGTTGGATATATCTCTGGCACTCACAGGGTTAATTTACATATTAAAGTGTTAATATTTACCATTTTTAATAATATACCATTTTATATATATGCAGTGTGTGTGTATGTGTATATATATATATATATATATATATATATATATATATAGTCAACAAAGCAGTAATGCTAATGGAATATTCTGCAGCAAAAAACTGGGGTACAAGTAAAAATCCTATTGATTTAACCCCTTAGTTGCTATAGACATCGCCAATGTATTTTAACCACTCAAGTATTCAAGGTTTAACCCGGTATTCAAGCTTTAACCCTTTCAGTGGCAGAGGGGTACAGAACCCATTGCAAAGCAATGTGTTCTGTACCCATTTGGCACTCAAAGGGTTAAAAGCCCCTTTTAAACCAACCAGAATTGTTTATTTATGTAGTACTGTGCAATTAGTTTCCCCCAAAACTGCTCCGCTCTCTTTGTGCTTATGGTGAGGTGGGTTTGTACTGCAGTCCTGATACTGCCATCATTTTGGTGATATAGGGAAAATCATGCGTGTTTCCGCGCTAGCTTGGATGGGCATGCAAATAGCATAGGTGTTTGAAAGATGGATGCAAAATCCACTTTGAAAAGGAGATTCCATAGAATAACATATGAGCTGGAGAACTGTCTGGTTTAGAAGAAAAGGGCACATTGCTATAAGTGTCACAATTGATCATTTTTGGTGTTATGTGGCATTTATCAGTTCTTGGTTATGCCAGACATAAATACGAAGACATGTGGTTCTGGACTCTAAGGGTTAGGATTGAAAAAACATCCATAATTAATTCTGTGGAACAATTCAGAGGACATGGGAAAAATTCTGGGACTAGAAATTGTTTGTTACTGAACAATGGACCAGGGGATCCTGGATGGCAATGTTGTGACAGATTTGGTGGTCACTGTACATTTAAAAAGGAACAACATGACTGATGATAGACAATAATCTCACTGATACTTGAGACTGATACTAGAGGCAGAACAGTGAATGGAAGGTAGGTCAGACAGCCAACCGACACAACAAGTAAGTACAGGGAAATGCAGAGTAAAAACTACATTTAAACACATTGGTACCCCTGCTCATAATGTATGAAACATCGTACTGCTTGAGAACATGGCATGAGAAAGCTGCACAGGATCACTGAACATAGTGGATACAGGATAGTACTTGATGGGGGTTGGGGAGAACCAGAGTATTTATTGAGGCAAATTAGAAGTGCTAACTGCTTGTGACTGGTATCTAGAATGAGGAACTGGATTGCAACTTGAATTGAAAGCTGTATGAGTACAATAGTAAAATGGAAGGAGTTGCAGCTAGAGCAATGGGAATATGAGAGGAAAGAGAATAACCAATGGCAGCTGGCTAACCATAAGGGAAACTAACCTATAGCAATGAACTGGTAGAGAGACTTGGTTTGTGGCAAACAGAGCAAGTAACCAACAGGCATGGTACAGGGCTTGGTACAAGGCTGGACACAAGGCACAAGTACTAAAACACTATAAATGCATGCTGAGGTGCTCCAGGAGTTGTTTTTTAAGCACATGAAGGTATATCCAGGAGAGACAGAAACATAGAATTTGATGGAAGATAAGAACCATTCGGCTCATCTAACCTGACATGTCTGCAGAGATTGGTGGAAAACACCTAATCATTGAAACAGCTTGCTTACACTGTGGAAGGAGGTACTGAGTGAGGGAGGGATGGGGCAGAAGGAAAACAGGGCAGGAGCCTGGCTGCACAAGACAGAAAGTGAAGTTTGGAGTGTAGTCGATAGCAAGTGGACCTGGGGAAATGGCATGAGAGAGAAAGAGGAAGGAGAAGGACCAGGAGAAGGATGGGATAAAAGAAGGATGAGTGAGTAGGGGGAAGCAGGACAGAAGGGGATAATGAGAGATAAGGGAAAGAAAGACAACCAGTTCTTTTACCTTGCTGATTGCCTTTCCTGCTATCTGACTGGTTAAATTGGCAGTTGGAAATCCAAAAATGAAGAACCTGTTTCACCAAACATTTATTGAGTTTTGCACACAGCAAGTTTTGCACAGATGCCAAACATATAGAATTGTGTTGCTCATCCCTACAAAGGGCCTTATGCCCATGGTGCAGAAATGATGGGGTAAACCAACTGAACTATAAGAATTCCTGTTTATATAAAGACACGTTTAGTCCCTTGAATGATAGTGAGGTTTCCAATGCAATGTTCTGCAATGCATTTAACAGGTTAAAACATCTACTTTGATCAAAAGGGATTAAATATTAATTTAGGGAAACCAATCCACACAGAACTAATTCATAGCAGCCATTAGAGTTTTCTGTCCAGGTTAACTCTTTGAGTGCTCAGGGGGTATCTAACACATTGCAGAACAATGTGATGGATACCCCTCTAGCACTCCAAGGGTTAAGTTAATTAGCCATTTATAATTAGGATGGTATCTTTCATTTAACTTGTGATCTGTAAAGAATGGAAATTATTTTAGATTTGCTGGTTCTATCCTGAGAACATAAAAGAGAAGACTGGATGCTGGACAGTGGAATAATTCCTTAGTACCTGCTCTGGGCATTTATTTTATCCATTTCTTGTGCAGGATGACAATAAATTCATTCACACAGCAAGGTCACAATCAGGGGCATTCAGTGTCTGAAAGGCCAGTACCATATAGCAAAAATAAATACATGGAAAAATACTGATCCAGACATCAAAAACTAAAGTGACTGCAGCATGCTGTGTAAGATGTCAGATTTAGAAGCTGCTTCAATTAAGGTTAACTGACATTTCTGGCAGGTTGATTTTACAATGAACCCACATTCATGGGCACAATTATAAATAGCACCTAAAGTAACTCACCTCATAACCCCCTGTGCATCTATCTGCTGGAAAAGTAGTAACTTGCTGGTTTCTTCTGGTGTTGCTAAGTAACCTCACTGCTGGACAAAGGTCTACTGAGCAACTGTCAACTGTTTAACATCTTCTTTCAAACTTTCTTATAATTGCAGGAGTATACATTATTGTGCCAAATAGAGGGGCACATTTACCGTGAACTATAGCTTGAAATAATACTAGCTTTCTTTATGCTGTTTAAATATACATATCTAAAAGGCAAATCTGTATACCTTTCATATATTATATATATATATATATATATATATATATATGTTGATATCAGTAGCGTCACATAGTGGAAAAGGTGAAAAGGTAGACCACTTAATATTTTTAAAATTAGGAATAAGTATTCTATTATTGAGTAGCTTGTGATGTGCTAATGAACGCTGATCCTTTTTGTTAGTTTATGTTAATTCCACGTTAATGCAGAGAAACTGAAATTATAAAGAAAAAAAAACATGATCACTTTCCAGCTGGTAAGAACAAGCCATTTGCAAAGTATAAAGTAGTTGACCCTCTTTTGATGCTAGAGAGTGGGCATGTTAAAAGATGCAGCCCATGGATGTCACGCTTGAGGCTGCCCATGGAGAGAAATTCCCTATAGCCCACAAGCCCTCCTTACCCGAGTCTAGGGTTGTTGTGGAGCTGTACATGTTCTTAAAGGGATAGTAATACTTCATTTTAACTTTATTTTATTTTGTAGGCATTAAAAAACATGAAGAATGATATAAGTCTTATCTCTCAAACCTTTATGGTTTATGAGATATTCACAAGCAAAGTTCCCCTCCCCGCCCCTTTTACCTAGTGTAAGCCATCTCTTCTCAGATGTGAATCTGGTTGTATGACAGGACAGATAACAGAAGGGGACAATTTTCTTTGTATGAAAACAATGAAAGCCCTTCCCCCCTTGACAAGTTTTTCAGCTTTTTCCCTTATCTTAATTGAAGATTGTCCCTCTCTGCAGTCTACCTGGGCATCTCCCTTCTGATCTGGTTGAACGGGGGGGGGATACTTTGTTTGTGAATATCTCTTAAACCATAAATGTTTCAGAGATAAGACTTATATCATTCTTCATGTTTTTTTAATGCCTACAAAATAAAATAAAGTTAAAACGAAGTATTACTATCCCTTTAAGTTCTATACCAAGTTGTGTATTTCTGGTGCAAATCAAATGCACCATAGGGAATAAATAAGGATCCCATGTATCCCTGTCCACTCCCTTTAAATACATTATGTGACCCTGCTGTGCTTGTTCTACTACAGATCCCCACATATACTGTCAGACCCCCTTCTGTCCATTCAGTGGTGGCACTACAATAAAAACAGAATAAGCGGCTGTTTATGGCCCCCACCATACCTGGGAATTCTCCAGATATGCTACAGACAGTCAGATCTTTGCAGCTGATGGCAGGGTCTCTGGGGACATACACTGATTCTCCGATGCTGTGGAGTTTTATAAGACACTCTGCCCACTTCTCCTCCTTCCCACCCTGTTCCTCCCATTTCCTGCCCTCTTTCTTATCCTTCCCCATTTAGGTCATCCCACTTTCTGCCCACTTTTGTGATACATCTGTTAAGCCCAGCCCCACTTGCAAGTAAGCCATGCCCCTTTTGACACAAATCACGTCATCTACATCCACCAGCGGGGACTCCAGAATACAAAGTTCCCATGTATGGCACCCACAGACCCTACATGCACTCTCTGACTTCCCACCCCCACACCAGACTTCCACTGGTAGCCATGGAATCACACATATTTTGCCTGTTCCCCCAGTAGCCATGCTCCTGGCATCCACTACAGCCATACCAGATTAGGACTGTTGTGGAGCTGCACATGTTGTTAAGTTCCACAAAAAAGCTGTGCATTTAACCCCTTAGCGACCCTTGACGTACCAGGACCGTCAAGGGTAAATTTGCTTTAAGGACCAGTGACGGTCCTGGTACGTCAAGTGTTAAATGGTAGCAGCGTACTGCCGTGCACGCTGCTACCATTTATTCCAGGATGAGATTGAGCGGTCCCGTACCGGACCGTTCAGTCTCAGCCTCTGTCGATAGTGCCAGGTCATGTGATCGCTGCATCAGCGATCACATGTACCGGCATTCTAAATCAGTGAATGAGGCAGTGCTACTTACTGCCTCTGGTGTCTCCTCTCTGCCAATGCGTCCCTTACATCAAAGTAAGGGACAGAGAAGCAGAGAGGAGACACCTAGTGGAAATAAAAAATACAGCAGCTGGGGTGTTAACCCCTTCACTGCTGGTGAAGGAGGATGGCTAGATGCAGGTCAATTTCTGACCTGCTAAATACACTTTTTTTTTTTTAAATAAAAACAACACACTTTTTTTTTTAAAAATAAGATATTTATTTTTTTTAAAAAACATCTCAAGAAACAAAATTGGAAGTGTGATTGTTGTGGAGCCATGTATTACACTTACACACACCGCCAAATGCAATGATCAAAAAAGTGGGAAAAAGGGACATGGGGATTTTCACCCGGGGGGGCAGTGGCCACTTTAAACTGCGCATTTTGTAGGTATGACTGACTGGTCATACCTTTCATGCAGTCTCCATAAAAATTTAACCCTTTGCGCCCAATTGACCCCAAGAGAAAAAACAAAAATGGTGGGGTTTTTTTACATTTTTTTTTACCTTTTTCTTTAATTTTAATAAAGTAAATGGTGGGTTATCCATATAAGTGGGGTATCAAAGGAAAGCCCTATTTGTTTGTAAAAAAAACAGTATATCATTTATGGGGGTGGAATAAAAGCCTAAGAGGGAAAACACTGTTGAACAAAGACATAGTCAAAAAGGTCAGAATTGCTCCGGTCCTTAAGTCAAATCCACCTCTGATTTTCCCGGTCCTTAAGGGGTTAAGGTGCAAACTAAGTGCACCAAAGCATATGAATAAATATTCCCAAAATTCCACTGTATCTGTATAGCATTCTCAGGGTTAAAAGCACTATTTAACCCTTTGAGTGACAGAGAGGTATCCAGAACATTGAAATGCACTGGATAATTCTCTGATGGTGAAAGGATTAAAGCAATGGCCCTGTTTTTACCTATGATAATACCTGGGAACATATTCTTCTAGAGTCCGCTTGGAAGGATAAAAATGACATGATTACATAGTAACACAGTAAATTATGTTGAAAAAAGATGCAAATCCATCAAGTTAAACCTTTGCCTCATAACCCAGAGACATGAGTATTATATAGCTTTCCTGCTGCCAAATAAGTTAGTCTTTATCAGACCTTCCTGTTTTGCCTATACAACCCTGTATATTTCCTTTTGAAATAAATGTATTTAATCTTCTCTTAAAAGTATCCATTGTATCTGCCATAAGCACATTCTTAAATTATTATTATTATTATTATTATTATTATTATTATTATTATTATTTATATAGTGCCAACATATTCCACAGTCTTGTACAATAGGGAATAGACATACAGAGATATTAAACAAAAGGGTCAGAGGGTCTGCTCATGCTCTATGGGGTGTAAGTGCCTCCTGCCACATGAAATGCCAGTCAGTGGGTGGTAGAAAGAAGTGCTACAGAGTGCAGTGATCCAGGGAAGGTCAGTTCTCTTAGGAAGAAAAAAACTGAACAATGAGGTTGTGACGGAGATGTAGGCAGAAGAGATCAGTAGCTGGACAGGCTGATGGTCTGACTTTGATCATAACGGTTATGAAGGTAGTTGATAGGATTCCCTGAAGAGGTATGTTTCCATTGAGTGTCTGAAGATCTGAAGGCTGGGGGAGAGTCTGTTGGGAAGGGGGAGGGAATTTCAGAGATTAGGTGCAGAATGGAAGAAGTCCTGTAGCCGGGAGTAGTAGAATGTAAAAAGAGCTGTAGAGAGGAGAATGCCATGTGCAGAGCAAAGATGGCAAGGAATTGCATAATTCCTTACCATCTTCCATAATTTAACAGACCTTACTGTAAAAACGCTTTCCTCTGCTGAAGTTGAAACCTCCTTTCCTCAAGTCTCAAGTGGTGTCCCCTGGTTATTTGATCAGGCCTTGGAATGAATAGCTCACCAGAAAGATACCTGTATTGACCTCTCATATACTTGTACATTGTGATAAGATCGCCTCTTAGTCGTCTTTTCTCTAGCGTAAATAAACCAAGTTTGTCTAGTTGTTGCTCATTTGTCAGGTTCTCCATTCCCTTAATTAATTTTGTTTCTCTTCACTGTACTCTCTCCAGTTCTAGAATATACTTCAGAACTGGTGCCCAATACTGCACTGTATATTCGAGGTGAGGTCTTACCAAAGATTCGTACAATGGCAAAATTATGTTATCCACTCTTCCTTCAATATCCCTTTTTATGCAAGTCAGGACTTTGTTTGCTTTTGCTACTGCTACTTGAAACTGGTCACTGTTTCCAAGTTTATAGTTTACAAGGATTCCTAGGTCTTTCTCTAGCAATGAGTCTCGTAAAATGATTCCATTAAGTTCATATTATGTAAATCCGCCTGTAGAGAACAAATATCCTGTTCTAAATTTATTACCCTGCATAATTTAGGGTTGTCTGCTAATATTGATATTTTGCTCTATATATCTCTTTCTAGGTATTTTATAAACACATTACAAAAGCAGTGGATGAAGAACTGAACCCTGAGGTGCTCCACTCTCAACTTTAACTGTATTGGAGAATTGTAAATTTACAACCATACATTGTTCCCTATCCTTCAACCAGTTTTCTATTCTATTGCAAAGGTCATCTCCTAGCCCTAATTTCCTTATTTTATACTCCAGCCTCCTGTGTAGCACTGTATCAAATGTCTTTGCAAAATGTAGATATGCTACATCAACTGCCTTACCCTAGGACGCTGATTACTTGTTCATAGAATCTAAAAAGACTAGTTTGGCATGATCTATCCTCATAAAACCAAGTTGATTCCTGCTTATAATCTTATTTTTTGCGGTGTAATCCTGAATATATTCCCTTCTAGCAGTTTTCCAGTTACAGTGTTCAAACTCATAGGTCGATAATTCCCAGGTTCTGTTTTAGTTCCCTTCTTAACTAGGGGCACTACATTGTCTTTATGCCAGTTTTGTGGCACTGAGCCAGTGGTGAGAGACTCTTTATAGAGTAAAAAAAAGAGGTCTTGCTAATACTGCACTGAGCTCTTGAAGAACCCTTATATGTATACCATCAGGACCCAGAGCTTTTTCAGTCTTAATTTTGTTCAGTCTTCCCATGACCTTTTCTTGTGTGAACCCAATATCTGATAATGTTATGGTTTTATTTGTTACTTGATGAGGCTCCTCTACCATTCCTTTGTTCCATTGTAAATACTGATGCAAAGAAAATGTTTAGAACATCAACCTTTTCCTTACCCTCTCTAATCGACTCACCAATCTCATTTTTTAAAAGGTCCAATGCACTCCCTCTTAAAGTAATAGTAATGTCTACTTAAAAGTATTTGGTTGAGTCTTCTTAATATTAAAACAAAGAGATTGCTCTATATTTAAGTGCTTACTGCTATGTAGTTCAAAAGTTATACAAAGATAAAGATCTCCTGCCCGCCCCTTTCTGGCCACCTCCCATGGATTCTCTATTTGTGACATGCGACTCGACGCCTTCAGCGATGGACAAATTTCAGTAAGTACAAGGGAAATCTTGTCTCCCTTGACAAAGGGGGGCAGGATTTACCTTTACTTACTGAAGTTTGTCTCTCAGTGCAGCCATCTGGACCAGAGAGATCTGCAGCAGTGACATGCAAGAAAGGGGCGGGAGGTAGATCTTTATCTCTGAATAACTTTTAAACTACACAAATGTAAGCACTTAAATATAGCACAATCTCTTAGTTTTAATATAAAGAAGACTCCACCAAATACTTTGGTAGACATAGATAACGCTTGATAATTTTTTTGCCTTTTATGTATTTGAAAACTTTTTTGGATTAGTCTTGCTCTCTCTTGCAATTCAAGTTTCATTATCTATTTTTGCTAGCCTAATTGCCTTTTTGCAATCGTTGTTGCACTCACCGTATTTTAAGAAATAATTTTCTGTTCCTAAAGACTTAAATAGTTTAAATTCCTTTTTTTTCCTTGCCATTTCCTTCTTTACATTTGCAGTTAACCACATTGGCTGTGATCTACTTCTTTTGCATGTGTTCCCCATTGGTATATTCGTTTGGGTACATTTCTGCAAACTAAATTTGAATTCTGAACATTTTTCCTCAGTATTTTTGCCTTTGAATAATTTATCCTAGTCTATGTGTTGAATTGATGCTCGTAACATTTTGTTGTTAGCTTTTTTAAATTATGAATTTTGGTTGAACCTATACAGTTTTGCTTTGCCAAACCAATCTCAGCTGTAACCATGGTGTGATCAATGTTTCCCAAGTATTCACCTACCTTAATATTGGATAGCATGTCTATGTTATTCATTATCACTAGGTCTACTACATTGTTATTTCTTGTAGACACTTCCACCATTGGTGACATGTAGCTTTCCTGAAGAATAGTCATGAACCTGCTTCCCTTAGCACTCTGACAGGTCTCATTTTTCCACTTGACATCTGGATAGTTAAAATCTCCTATAATTATAGTATGCCCAAGCAGCGCAGCTTTTCTGCAATAGCAGTTAGGCCTCAACATTCTCATCAATACTTGATGGTTTGTAGCATATATCAACAACACCTTTTTTTCACCTTGTATGACATATTTAATCTCAATTTCTACCACAAGGACTCCACATTATGGCCAGTTTTCTCACTAACGTCACCACTTAAAATTGGATTTAGCTCTTATTTCAAATTTAATCACACAGATCCCCCTTTTCTATAAATCCTGTCTCTCCTAAACAGGGAATAGCCTTCTATATTTACAGCCCAGTCATGTGTATCATCCTACCATGTTTCAGTTTATACAAATTAGGTCCAAATGCTCATTAACCGCCAGCAGTTCTAGTTCCCAAAAATCTGTCTTCCCTGTCTGCAATATCAGCATCACAAAGGGGAGATATTTAATTGTGGGTGGGGCAGTGCTTAAAGTGCTTTAAAATAATGTGGGCGGGAAGTGGGCAGAAAAGGGTGAGAATGAGCAGAAGTGGGTGGTTTCATAAGAAACTCCCCTACACTGGAGAACCAGCCTTTGTTCCAGGAGATCCGGTAATTCATTTAAAAAAACAGAGTCTCCTAGGGAAATCAGGAGAGTTCCCTGGTACGTCTAAGGTGCACTTGGTTTGACCTAGAATTGTACCACTTAGTTAGTACATCAACTTTCATCATCCTCAAAACAAATTGGGCCTTATTCATCAAGGTGTATGACACTGTATGTGGGGTTTTGTGACTACCAGTGGACAGCGGAACAAGGCTGGGTTATCAGACAATGTATCATAGATCCCAAGATTTGCAGATGTATATATACAATCGCACATATGTCAACCCTAGCAGTATGTGGCCATCAATATACTTGAAAACTAAAATTCACCTAAGTGAAAAACAGGAAGAGCGCTTATTGTAAAGATATGCAATATTTAATAATACAATAATCAAAAACGTATTAAGGGTACCCTTATAAAAGTATAGAAAAAATATACATACAAAAGGACAAAATACAAATATGTGAAAGTCAATTCCAATATAATAACCACAATTGAGCACAGTATTATACCGGTGTTACCGGTCTTACCACCCAAGTGGAACTAGCCCGCTCTCTGTCCCTGGTTAAAGGATAACTATATTCCACGGTAGCGAAAATAAAATCGTCCTGATTGTTGCTCGTAAGTAACAGTGATCCAAAAGACTGCAAATAGTATATCCGGGTTAAAAGATACAGAGTAACAGTCTGTGTGATCCTCTCTATTGTCATTAGATATAATGATCAGATGTAATGCGGGCAGATAGAAAAATAGAGTTCTCCCATCTATATCATTCCTCCTCTGATTCTCCGTGTAACATCAGACTTAATTCCTTCTCTGTACCTTTTACTTGTGATGGAAATAGCGGGCAGAAAGAGGGGTCTCTGCTAACTTTCCCGACTGTAGAGTGATATCCCGGGCAAAAAGCAGACCTTCTCTATTATTTCTCCCGACTTTACCAATCCGCTGTTTAATCCACCCAGATGTATCAGATGTATCAGATCACTGTTAAATCACTATTAGATGTAACAAGCTGGTTTCTATTGTATTATACTTCACATAAATGTTCATGTAGATAAAATCAAATCTAAAAGACTTTCACACTGTATAGTTCGTACTCTAATATCAACGCGTTTCGTGTTGACTAAGAACACTTTCTCTAGACTAGTACTGAACAAAATATATGCAGTAATAATGAGTATCTTTACTTGTTTATATAGAGACCCGCCAAAAGTAATGAATGAGAACAGTTGCACATGGTGAACTTAATTAAATGCTTATTTAACCCCTCAACTACTAAGCTAAATATAACAAAATAGTTTAAAAAGTTTTCATACATAGTAACATTAAACATATACTATGTTTATCATTCCTACTTCTATTACCAATTGAAATCTTTTTATATATATTTATAGTGTATTTATACAAAAGTGGAAACATCAAGCTTATCATTGTGACCCGCTGGATAAAGGGTGTCACATTTGTATATCCAATATGACTCACGTTGGCATAATCTAGTAAAGCGATCTCCTCCCAAGTGGTCACTTGTCACATGTTCCAAAGGTATAAGAGAAGTTCCTATTAGATTTCCTTGATGTATATCAATATAATGTTTGTATAAAGGAACATCCCTACTTCCCTTTAAAATTTTTCTCCTATGTTCTAAAAATCTCTCCCTTAAACGTCTTTTAGTTCTACCTATATACATAATATTACAGGGGCATTGAATACCATATATCACATAATTCGTATTGCAAGTAATAAATTGTTTAATATTGCAAATTTCTTTATTACTGTCCATAAAAAAAGTTTTTTTATGTGCTATAAACTTGCAAGTAATGCAGCGAGTTCCGCTACATTTAAAGGAGCCCTTAAGTGATTTTTTATTTTTGTTTAAATATATATTTGTACTAGGTTTATTTTTAGAAAAAATATTTTTTAGATTTTTATTTTTAGTATAAACTGACCCTTTGGTATATTAGTTTTCCACTTTTCCAAATGACAACTATTATAATGTAAATAACTATTTGTATTCGTTTTTTTAAAAAATGTTTCAGTAATTATTTTATTTTCTTTTATAGATATTTTGAGATCCAGATAATTTATAGAATTTCCATCTATCTGGTAAGTAAACTTTAACCCCTTTTCATTGTTATTGAGCTCTATAATAAAAGTTTCTAATTCCTCATATGGGCCATCCCAAATTATAATAAGATCATCTATGAAGCGGCCATATAGTACCAGGTTCGCCCCTGCCTGAGAGCCCCATACATATTCCTGCTCCCAATACCCCATATAGAGGTTCGTGTAACTGGGGGCAAACCTGGTACCCATCGCAGCTCCCCTGATCTGGCCATAAAATTGTCCCTCAAAGAGAAAATAGTTGTGAGTAAGTATATATTCAATACTTTTAAGGGTGAATTGATTTTGTTTTTGTGGTAAATTTACATCTGCATCTAAATATTATGCTATTGCCTGCAATCCTTTTGTAGTATTGAAGTATATAAAGCTGTAACATCTACTGTTGCTAATAAATATGTATCTTTCCATTCTACTTCCTTAAGTTTCTGTAATATGTGACTAGTATCTTTTATGTATGACTTTAAATTAGTTACATATTTCTGTAAAAAGAAGTCCACATACTGTGATAAATTAGATGTTAAACTATTAATTCCTGCTGTAATGGGTCTACCTGGGGGTTTATGTAAAGTTTTATGGATTTTAGGAACTATATAGAAGTAGGGAACTTTAGGATATTGAATATCTAAGAATAACATTTCTTTTTTACTTATTATTCCCTCTGATAGAGCTTCCCTTAATATATTTTGTAGTTGTAATCGATATTTCATTATAGGATCTCCCTTTAACTTTTCATATGTATTTTTATCCTGAAGTTGTCTATTTACTTCTTCTATGTATTCCATTCTATCCATGATTACTAGAGCTCCCCCCTTATCAGCTTCTGTAATTTGTATAGTTTTATTCTTTCTTAAAATGTCTAATGCTTTTAATTCTTTATAAGTAAGATTAGATTTATAATAAGGGTTTTTTTCTTGGAAATGTTTCTTGAAATCCGCCAATACTAAACTATAAAAACTTTCTACAAATGGTCCTTTATCCTGATAAGGAAAAAATATTGATTTAGGAGTAAATGGAGTTCTGATAAAAGAAGAATGAGAATCTGAATAGTTATTATCTAAAGATATCTCATTCTCTATTTCAGTTAAAGGCCACAAATTTTGTAAAGTAGGATGTTCTTCCTTGTTTACATTATTATTTTGTATTTTATAAAAATGTCTCTTTAGAGTAACTGACCTAACAAACCTATTTAAATTTAAAAATAGTTGAAAATCATCTGGACCAGAAGATGGAGCAAATTTTAAAACCTTACTTAAAAGAGAGATTTCATTATTATTTAGTATGTATTTAGATAAATTAAAAATACCTATCTGATTAAGAGCATATGGTTGTAATGATTGTGATGAATTATTATACTTCTTCTGAAATCGTTTTCCAGCTCTCCTTCCTCTATATCTAACTTTATAATTCACTGATCTGATGTCTGACTTCTGGTTCTTTTGTTGGGATTCAGATCCATATTGGGGATCAGCTCTAAAAAATGAGTGGATGAAGATTTACTCACTGCTTGGGGATAACTATTGGAAGAACAAGATGGTAATTCCTGTTCTAACTGTATAAGTAATTTGTAAGTCGGACTATTTACTAATGGATCCTGAGAAATATTCTCCAGTATTTCATATTTATTAGACAACGATACTTGTGTTACTGTAGATAGATACATATTTATTAGCAACAGTAGATGTTACAGCTTTATATACTTCAATACTACATAAAAAAGGATTGCAGGAAATAGCATATTATTTAGATGCAGATGTAAATTTACCACAAAAGCAAAATCAATTCATCCTTAAAAGTATTGAATATATACTTACTCACAACTATTTTCTCTTTGAGGGACAATTTTATGGCCAGATCAGGGGAGCGGCGATGGGTACCAGGTTTGCCCCCAGTTACGCAAACCTCTATATGGGGTATTGGGAGCAGGAATATGTATGGGGCTCTCGGGCAGGGGCGAACCTGGTACTATATGGCCGCTTCATAGATGATCTTATTATAATTTGGGATGGCCCATATGAGGAATTAGAAACTTTTATTATAGGGCTCAATAACAATGAAAAGGGGTTAAAGTTTACTTACCAGATAGATGGAAATTCTATAAATTATCTGGATCTCAAAATATCTATAAAAGAAAATAAAATAATTACTGAAACGTTTTTAAAAAAAACAAATACAAATAGTTATTTACATTATAATAGTTGTCATTTGGAAAAGTGGAAAACTAATATTCCAAAGGGTCAGTTTACATGTTTAAAAAGAAATTGTACTAGAGAAATAGATTTCTTAAAACAAGCACAAATATTAAAAGATAAGTTTGTACAAAAAGGATATCCTGTAGAATTGATAGATAATACATTACAGGAAGTTATAAATAAAAATAAAAATATTACACATGAAACAATACATCGACAATTAAAAAGTAGTGAAATAGTTAATGGAATCACAAAAGAAGACTGTATTGGAGATTTACAGAATCGAAAAATATTAACATTATCAAATTCAAATAAAGGATATGACAAAAATAAAAATAAAAACAAAAATGTAGATAATAGAGATAATAATAAAAATATCAATAAAAATAACGAAGGTAATAATAAAAATAAAAAGAAGGGTGCAGGTCAATCTTTTCCAAAATTTATCACTAGATATAATACGTCTTATAGGAAGATAAAAAATATTATAAATAAACATTGGCATGTTTTATTATTAGATCCATTATTGAAGGATCACATTCCAGATATACCACAAATAATTTATACTAAAAATAAAAATCTAAAAAATATTTCTTCTAAAAATAAACCTAGTACAAATCTATATTTAAACAAAAATAAAAAATCACTTAAGGGCTTCTTTAAATGTAGCGGAACTCGCTGCATTACTTGCAAGTTTATAGCACATAAAAAAACTATTTTTATGGACAGTAATAAAGAAATTTGCAATATTAAACAATTTATTACTTGCAATACGAATTATGTGATATATGGTATTCAATGCCCCTGTAATATTATGTATATAGGTAGAACTAAAAGATGTTTAAGGGAGAGATTTTTAGAACATAGGAGAAAAATTTTAAAGGGAAGTAGGGATATTCCTTTATACAAACATTATATTGATATACATCAAGGAAATCTAATAGGAACTTCTCTTATACCTTTGGAACATGTGACAAGTGACCACTTGGGAGGAGATCGCTTTACTAGATTATGCCAACATGAGTCATATTGGATATACAAATGTGACACCCTTTATCCAGCGGGTCACATTGATAAGCTTGATGTTTCCACTTTTGTATAAATACACTATAAATATATATAAAAAGATTTCAATTGGTAATAGAAGTAGGAATGATAAACATAGTATATGTTTAATGTTACTATGTATGAAAACTTTTTAAACTATTTTGTTATATTTAGCTTAGTAGTTGAGGGGTTAAATAAGCATTTAATTAAGTTCACCATGTGCAACTGTTCTCATTCATTACTTTTGTCGGGTCTCTATATAAACAAGTAAAGATACTCATTATTACTGCATATATTTTGTTCAGTACTAGTCTAGAGAAAGTGTTCTTAGTCAACACGAAACGTGCTGATATTAGAGTACGAACTATACAGTGTGAAAGTCTTTTAGATTTGATTTTATCTACATGAACATTTATGTGAAGTATAATACAATAGAAACCAGCTTGTTACATATAATAGTGATTTAACAGTGATCTGATACATCTGATACATCTGGGTGGATTAAACAGCGGATTGGTAAAGTCGGGAGAAATAATAGAGAAGGTCTGCTTTTTGCCCGGGATATCTCTCTACAGTCGGGAAAGTTAGCAGAGACCCCTCTTTCTGCCCGCTATTTCCATCACAAGTAAAAGGTACAGAGAAGGAATTAAGTCTGATGTTACACGGAGAATCAGAGGAGGAATGATATAGATGGGAGAACTCTATTTTTCTATCTGCCCGCGGTACCTCTGATCATTATATCTAACGACAATAGAGAGGATCACACAGACTGTTACTCTGTATCCTTTAACCCAGATATACTATTTGCAGTCTTTCGGATCACTGTTACTTACAAGCAACAATCAGGATGATTTTATTTTCGCTACCGTGGAATATAGTTATCCTTTAACCAGGGACAGAGAGTGGACTAGTTCCACTTGGGTGGTAAGACCGGTAACACCGGTATAATGCTGTGCTCAATTGTGGTTATTATATTGGAATTGACTTTCACATATTTGTATTTTGTCCTTTTGTATGTATATTTTTTATATACTTTTATAAGGGTACCCTTAATACGTTTTTGATTATTGTATTATTAAATATTGCATATCTTTACAATAAGCGCTCTTCCTGTTTTTCACTTAGGTGAATTTTAGTTTTCTTTGTAGATTTTATACAGGGAACACACCCCTGTTTTAGGAATAGTAGCGCCATTTGTGTATTAAATGTAATACAATATTCAGGCTAACCCTTTTCCCTTCTGATCTTTTCCCCTAGCCCCTTATTATAGCATATACATTTTTTATTATTCAGGAATTTTCAGCGCCCCCTTCTTTTTCCCTTTTGAGGGTTTTTTGTATCTGTATCAATATACTTGAGTATCACATGTCTTCTACAGAAGTCTCCAACATATTTTAATGATTTGAAGACCTCTTGTCATGAACCCTACAGCGCAGATGGAGACCTGCAGGGAAGGAAGTGCTAGGGTGCGTCGCTGGTGTTCGGAGTTAGTAGTGCGGTGACTGTCTACAATGAAGCCTTGCTGAAGCCGAGGCCAGGTAAAGATGCTGGCCATGAAACCAGATGTCTGATCCCAGTTGAGCCGGGACCCTGACCAGAATAGCAACACTGTAAACAGTACAATCTCCCCTGCAGGGGGGAGTGAAGGCTGGTGTGCACAGGCTAGAGATCGAGGTTAGAGTGCGAAGACCACCAGGTGGTACTAACTCCTCAAAACTAGAGCTAGATTCCCAGAAACAGAACAACCCAGAGTAAGAGGGTACAGACCTGAATAGACAGATCCAGCGAAGACCTAGAGAGGCAGCTAGTAGCTTATGAAGAAGAAGATCCGCAGGCAGGGACAGGATGAGAGTAAGTAGATCAGGAGTAATCAGGTTAGCCGGTACAGTACACTGCAGGCAGGATTGGACAATAGAAGTAGGCAGGAGAATACTCTAACAAGCTGGTTCGGTACACTGAGGCAGGACTGGACAAAGGGAGTGAGCAGGAGAATAGTCTGACAAGCTGTTTAGGTACACTGAGGCAGGACTGGAATCAAGATACAATACAAGGACTCAGAAACACTAGGACAAGGATCCTGAGACTCGGTAACACTGTGAGAGTGCACCAGTGCAGGAGAGAAGATGCCAGATATAGACGCTAGAAAGTAGCGTCACAGACACGTGATGCAGACAAACCCAGAAGTGCAAGGGCGTTCTGACAGAGCAAGCTCTGGGAAGACAGAAGTGGAATCGGCACTGCTGGTTGTGGTGATGCCCATTCCCCTCCCTGTCTCCCATTCCTTCTCGGTTTGGGCTAAAAAGACCATTATAGTCTCTTCCCCCCTAGCTTCTCTACCAACATCATCACTGCCACCAGTGCCACCTTGCTTTTGCTACTGCTCTATTACAGACATCTCACTGGTTGGAGGTGATAAAAAATGTGAAAGAGGGTCCCCTACTGCCACACAGCTAGTGCAGCACTAGCAGCAGGCATAGGCAGCTGATCAACGCTCATAGTGGTGGTATTATTATTGCTGCTAGGCAACGATTCTGCCTTCTTCAGGATCATGTCACATCTGGACAATGCCATGGGTGGAAGGGGACTCCCTGGGTCAGGGGAATGTTGTGGCTTCCCTTGACCGCTAGCCTGGCCACTGCATTACTTCCCCTGCCATCTCAGCCTCAGTAGGATCTACTGTGGTAACGCTTGTCCCTCCAGCTGCTTTGCCATCACTATTACTACTAGCACCAACCACATCATTTTCAGTCCCTGAATCTTCCTCCTCACTAGTAGTATGATGAACACCCCCACTCCTAATACTGAGTCTGTAGCTTATGGGCCTTCTTAGTAATAGTAGTAGGGGCTGGACTGCATGGGGATGGAAAGGGTTACTTAGGGTCCCCTGCTGTCACACTTGGCATCATCGCCTCCTTCCTCCTCCCAAGAATCACAAGACATCCTGTCAGGCACAGCACTGGCAGCAGGAACAAGTAGCTGACCTGTCTTGCTCACACTATTACCCTCTTCGTCTTCTTCTTGTAACACAAATTTCCCCACAATCCTTAGGGGTGATGATGGGGGACTGGCCATCATTTGGTCTGGGGAATCATGGCATCCAGGTCCTTTAATGTTGGTAGAGGTCACTTCCTCCTCCTCAGACTCAATGGATGCATAACGATACTTCCAGCTCCTCCTTTTATTAATATTCCATTTGCTCATAGTGGTATAGTCACTATGAGCCTCTCCAGCCTCAATTTTGCTATATAACTCACAGCACAACAGCCTAGAACCCTCTCTATGCCTGTAGCTGTCTGTATTGTGTTTCACTTCCTGGAAAATGTTATGTTTTGATAATAAAAAGGTGCAAAGGGGCAAATGTTTGTAGCCATTGGAAAAAATGGCTAAGATTTTAATTGCTTTATTCAAAGTGTAAAAAGCAAACGACTACATGTTTTTTCATGGTAATGCTACATTGACCTTTCACCCTCCCCAAGTTCTAACATCTAGGTTCACACAATGCTAAGTGCTGATACCTATAGCAGCTTAATAACTTTATGAGACTAATGCAATAAGATGATCAGGAACAGATCTTGGGAAAATTAACTGCAGCATAGGAAACAAATAGAAATCACTGTTGGGCTTGCAGCTCCTTGTTAGAGATCTGTCTATTATTAAAAGCTCCATTTAAATCAATGGGAATGTTGGAAACATTAGTTTGTTCCATATGATTTGTACCAAACTATAGCCACTTTTGCAATGCTATATATATGGCACCCATCTTCACTCATGAAGCAGACAGTATTGTGCTCCCTAGATCACAGAGAGAGCAAGATCCAGAGGGTATGAAACAATGATAAATGTTAAAGTGAAACTTTAATCAAGAAACAAGTTTTACATATTTTAGCTGAAATAACTACTCTAGTATTGGCACTTTTTTTTGTGTTTTGTAGTTTTTACGTAAGAACATCTGATCTGTGGGATTTCATCTCTTATGCAAATTCCTCCTCTACATGCACTGAACCATTGTCTAAGCAGCTCCATGTAGCTTCTTCTGTAAAATCTAATGGCTGTTCAAGTAAATACCTTCCCTTCCTGTCTCTCAGTATACTTCCAGGCTGTCTCTGTTCATATGTTAATCCCACACAAATTGCGTATTTTTCCAGACACCTTCTGCATAAGGTTTTGTAGCAGAACACAGAGGAGGGGGCATGGTTTTGTACAAATAAAACTGAATAAAAAGATTGGAATTAGTAGCAAAACTGAATAAATAACTTGACTAGATTGATTACATATATTGTATAGTGTATGTTTTTAGTTCAATAGCATACCTGTGAATTCTACAGATCTGCTTGTTTTTTTAAGTGTTAAAGTGATAGTAATGTCTTACCTAAATAAAGAGTAGCAATGTAGAAACTCAAAAAAGAAATCGATCGATGGAACTCCTATCTCTCAAACCATTATGGTTTGAGAGATATAGGGCTAGATTTAAAGGCAACCGTTAAACCAGCCGCTAAGTGAAAAAGGCACATCACTCGCAAATAATACATGAGTTACGGCAGATTCAATAGATACTCTACAAGAATAGCTATCGAGCGTAGGCACACAAAAAACACGTAACACAAAAGCCGTTGTCGCTCATGTTAATGCACAACGGGCGGCCAAATCACACGATAACTGCGCTCAAAACAACATCTAACATAACGGCTGCCGTTGTCAAGCAACCATGATTGATGCCAAAACAAATTCAAACACACAGCCAGTCACAAAGCCCCAATGTATCAAATAACTTCAAATACACCTATATATACCCAAAAATAACCGTCACACACTGTCTGTTATCGAGTTCTTCAGAGCCAGATATCAGGACCCAGGAGCGGAGGATAGCGATCAGAGAGAGGGAGAAAGGAGCAGTCATTGGAGGTAGAAGGAGATTTTTGAGTTTGGAGTTTGGAGAGAGGTGCACTTACTAGACACATATTACACTTTTGCACATATTCCATACACACATACAAACACAAACACATACACATACATACACACAGTCCTTTTTTTTCATAATACCTTACACATTTTACTTTTTATTTTGACAGTGTGAATCTGGGAGTGAAAGTGTATCACAGAGTGTGACTGGATCGAGTGTGTCTGTGAGGGCCTGTGGGAGTGCCTGGGTGTGACTGGGTGAGTGATGGCCAGGAGAGGAGGACAGGAGAGAGGGATGGGGAGAGTAGTGGAGGAGGAGGAAGCTCAGGAGGGGATCCCTCAGCAGAGCAGGGGTGGCAGAGGGAGATCTGCAGGGCGGAGGGGGACCCGGCCCACAAGAGCAGGCACACAAAGAAGAGGGACAGAACCTGCAGTGGGACGACGGGTAGTTGCTGGGGAGCACCCCACACAATCAGGGTCAGACCAGGCAGGGCACTCCGGCTCTGAGTCATCCCATGCCGGAGGTGACGAGGCCAGGATCAGAGACCCCAAGTATACAGAGGAGGAGAACATGGCTCTTGTGGAAGCTGTCCTGGAGAGGCAGAGTGTTCTCCACCCGACAGCGAAGGTCCCTGGCCTGTCAGCGAGGAGGAAGGCAGCCAGATCTGCAGCCGGGTCAACGCGGTGGCTCCATGCAGGCGGGACGTGGAGTCCATCAAAAAGAGATGGGGCGACTGCCGGAGGGTCGTAAAGAACAAGCTCTCAGAGCTCGCCAAGCACGCCCGAGGCACTGGAGGTGGACCAGCAGTCCCTATCACCTTCTGCGGCTGGGAGGAGATGGTGCGGCAGAATATGTCCCCAACCCTGATCGAGGGGGTTGTTGGAGGAGCTGACACTGGGGATGAGAGGACCCTCCACACTACCGGTAAGTGCCACACTACATAACAACACACTACAGCAACCAACACCAGCTGCACACACAGTCACACCTCAACACATGCCCATCATTCATGCACACAACTGCACCAACACAGCACCCTGAGGGTTAAAAACAGGACACAACACAAGGACAAATATCAAGGTCCAACTTGGAACAAACCTGTCCAAGTCCTACTTCAACCCTCCTGTCGCTGTGCTCATCACAAACACAATACACAAACCATGCTGTTCAAAATGTCGACTGTCATAGATTATCACTGTTCACACACAATGTCACCCATGTCCCCACTGGGATGTCAGCACTTAACCCCTTGAGTGCTAGAGGGATCATCAATGCATCGATCAACAATGCTTTGGCAACCCCTCTGGGACTCAAAGGGTTAACCAGACAACAATCAAGTCAATAGGCCAACGATCACATGCTACACAGGGGACATTCACTAAGCGGTGACAAACACATGGTGGAGAAAAATTCACCCTTACACATCCTCATTTCACCAATACCAGTGTTAGCCTATGGAGAATATGCAATAACATGAATCAAGTTGCTAAGGTCCCATCGTATACACTCCATAGAAAACACTGGAAATGGGGAAATGAGATCACTGGAGAAGTCAGCATCATGTACACTCCATCATGTCGACAACACCGCTTACTGAATCACAAAAAGGATGGAGCAGGTCACACATCACAGTGGCACTGAGAATAACTGCTTGTATGTGCAACACACAGGCCTCAAACAATACCCCAGAATTAAAGGGGGAAAAAGTAGGCCTTGGTGTTGTGTCTGCAATCATTTACTCTAACTTCAAATGACATATCTCACATCTGATTCCCACATGGATCCTCAGGGGTGCTGATGCCATGGATGGATGGTACACCAGACACTGTTTGCAGGATACACATGGGAACCAAATATCACCCATTGTACCTTGGTCACCAACAGGCCATGAATGATAGATATCTCGGATTGAGTACGGTTGCCTCACTCAGAAGGATGGATGGGCTCATACTCAAAGAAAACAGGCCTCAATCAGAGATATCCCTCACTACTGGCGTGATTGTTGCCCTTCAGGATTCAACTGGAACACACGACATGGACAGGATCCTGTCCATTTCATCAATCTCTGATTGCCAGGGTGGTATCCCATGCCCTACAATGCAATGCATAGGATATGATCCTGACAACCAGAGAGTCACCTGTCAAGTAATGAAAAATTGTGAATTGGACGGGATCAGCTAAGAAGATAGGGTTGAATAACACTTGATTCCCACTGCACATCTGTTCAAACAAAGACATGCACACAAAGGAAAATGGTCAGATATGTACCTTTCAAATGGCTCAAAATATGTCCCAACACGATGTGAACCCAGAGATCATCTCACTGCCTGTGATTGCCCTACTGGCCAGATATGTGCATCCATCAGAAACTAACTTACATTGATACCATCCAAATACACATACCTAGTATATCCCACTCTACGTAGATGGGATATACGAGGTATGTTCATATCCATCATATCAATCCAATGTATATTTTGATGGGTGCACATATATAGCCAGTAAGGCAATCACACCTACTGAAATGATCTCTGGCTTCATATCTGGAAAGGATATATTCATATCCATATGAAAGGTACACATCCACATGCATATATGACCATTTCTCCTTGTATGTAACTGTAATGGCATAGCAATTGTTAATTTCACCAACATGTGGATCCATGTTAGTCCTATCCCTCCAACCCTCATGGTTAGACAGATATCGCTCTATTTGACAGCTGGAGATTTCAGTCATTAGACCACACGGAGGCTCTTCAGCAGAGTCTAAATTGCCCCATTCAGAGATGGATACATCTTTGAGATGGTCAACAAAGTGTGCCAGGTTTGCAAGCACACTCTGTTCACCATTCCAATGAAGTTTACATCTCTGAATGGGGCAATTTAGGCTCTGCTGAAGAGCCTCCGTGTGGTGAAATGACTGTCAAACATGTCAAAATGACTGTCAAATAGAGCAATATCTGTCTAACCATGTGGGTTGGAGGGATAGGACTAACATCGATCCACATCTATCTCTTACAATGCCTACAATATTACATCATGGTGAAATTAACCATTGCTATTCCGTTAAAGGGATAGTAATACCTAACATGTGAAAAGAAAAATATATTGCAGGGTTCATCCCCCGAGCAAAACAAGGGTATTCCCACTGCTGAAAGGTGTTTCATTCAAAATGTAGCACAGCTCATAGTTGACTACTCCAGGGGCAATATCACAGTGGCCTGGAACTCTACAATGGCGATGTTGCTAGACCATCCTATGGACAGCTTACGTCCAGACGCAATAAATTCTCATAAGATAATGTAGCAACAGTGCCAATGTACAACTTCAGGCCACTGGGATATAGCACCAAAGCAATTCTATTCTGAGCTGGGAGACTTTTTGAACAAAAACCCCCTCCAGCAGTGGGAGTACCCTTGTTTCACTCAGGGTGATAAACCACAAAACATATATTTCCCTTTCTGCATTTCATGTATTAGTATCCCATTAATCCCATCATGGCTACGTTTACTAATCACACAATCTCAATTCTCCACACAGCTTATGGGCCTCCATCGCAGCAGGAGCCCGTGGAGGAGCAGACCACACCACCCAGTGAGGAGGATACAGAGGAGGGGACTAGCCACTGGGAACCGTCTACAACTACCACACCTCCTCCCCAACTGGCTGCATCACCACTGCCTGCCTCTCAACTGGCTGCATCACCACTGCCTGCCTCTCAACTGCCTGCCTCTCAACTGCCTACCCCTCAACTGGCTGCCCCCCAACTGCCTGCCCCTCAACTGGCTGCCCCTCAACTGCCTGCCCCACCACAGGATGCTCCACAGATGTACAGCGGCTGGATTCAGGGGGAGAGATGGATGCATCCCACTACCACCGGGAGCTATTACCCTCCAGCAGCAGCACCACCACCACCAGGGAGGCAATGGCTGCCCGGGAATGTGGCCACCAGCCAATATGGGCCATATTCCACCGAGATGGATCTACCCTCCTGGATGGTTCCCCAGCATGGCCCCAGGTATGATCCCAGGTGGGGGCCAAGCACCTACCACTGGCCAAGGTATGACCCTTGGCCACTTGACTACCAACACCTGGGCCTGATTGGGGAGCCCCAGCGCCCTCAGCCAAGGGACTTGTTCACCCCACCACCTCAACCAGCACAGACA
Organism: Rhinophrynus dorsalis; assembly: GCA_037306005.1. Classification (NCBI taxonomy): domain Eukaryota; kingdom Metazoa; phylum Chordata; class Amphibia; order Anura; family Rhinophrynidae; genus Rhinophrynus; species Rhinophrynus dorsalis. The sequence goes on from CM074719.1 coordinate 120,458,858, forward strand.
TCAGTGGGCAGCAGTGGGTCCCTTGATGTGGTGGGCACCCACACACCGTCTGTGCAAGCCACTCCACCAACACAAACAGCAGTAGCAGCCACAGCACACCCAGTACCAGCAGAGGAGACAGCAGAGGCTGGGGAGATAGAGGCTGAGGAGACAGCTGAACCTGTGGAAGCAGAGGCTGAGGAGACAGCTGAAGCTGGGGAAACAGAGGCTGAGGAGACAGCTGAAGCTGGGGAAACAGAGGCTGAGGAGACAGCTGAAGCTGGGGAAACAGAACATGTGTCACCGGCCACTCCCATCTCCAGCAGTCAACGCACCACAGATCTGGAGGCTGAGTGCATGGCCCTTCAAAGAGGACAGCTCCGGGCAACCCACGCCACCAACGACAACCTCACGAGGAACCGGAGGGAATCCCGGAGGAACACGAACAGGTTGGAGACCAGAATCCAAGCTCTGGAGTCAGAGGTTGCCAGGGGGAACACACAACTCCACCAGATACATACGGGGATGATGGACATGTTTGCACAGGTGCTTGTGGAGTTGCGAGATATTAACCGCAGGGAGAACCTGAGGATGGAGAGGGAGAACCTGCGTTCCACAGAGGGGTCCACTGCACCCACCACCCCTTCCAGTGTTACCCCAGAAGCCACACCTAGGGGACAGAGGGTGACAAGGCAATCAGCCAGGGCATCCACCTCTGGCACCAAGTCTAAGGCCCCCCCCCCAAAAAAAGAAAAAATGAAAGGCCCAACCTGTCATCTGCCCCCTCAATAAATGAAAATTGTGCTTTTGAATCCTGTCTGATCTGCTGTGTATTCACTTATAGATTGGGTGGCAGGGTTGTCTCCAATGCATTGCCAAACAATGCAGTGAACTCAACCCCTGCCTGGGGGAAATGTTTGTGTGATGTTACAACATGGGTTCACACACATCCACACCGTTGTCCAAATTCACCTGGCAACCCATCCCTGTAGCCATGTAACACGACAGTGTTACATGGCCATGATGTGTGTCAGATTTGATCAGAACATACCCCTTAGCACAACAACTGGTGCAACACTGAACATTCGTCTGCATCAATTGTTGTGTTTGAGGGGAAAACCAAACAAACAGCTATGCGACTTAGCAGGGAAATAACAAGCATGACAGATGGAACATGCATCAATATGGTCTTTAAATCAAAATTCTATTGTGCAGCTGACATACTGGGGAACACAATGTACACCCTAGGATCTCAATGTGTGTGTTACACATTGTGATCCTAGGGTGAGCATTGTGTTCTCCAGCAAGTCAGTTGCACAACAGGAGTTTGAATCACAGCCTAACTTACTGCATAACCCAATGATCTTCCTAAGATTTCATTGTGTAGCACGCACATTGGAACCTTAGGCTGAGCATTGGCTTATGTATTAAAGGGATAGTAAACCTTGAGAATAAGTTCATTCTATATTGTAGCCCTTAAAAAAACATGTAAAATGATATAAGTCTTATCTCCCAAACCATATATGTATGGTAGATAAGACTTATATAATTTTTAATGTTTTTTAAAGGGCTACAATGTGAAATAAACTTATTTTCCAGGTTTACTATCCCTTTAAGTTGTGTTGTTGTTTAACTAAGGTTGTAACACACTTCACCAGTGATAACACTTGTCCACATGGTTGTTTTTGTTGATGTAGCCCATGTACTGAGATATGACAACCTACAGCAATCTCAGGACATTGATTATATTGAGCAACACACAAACCGTGGACATCACATCACAGTGGAAGTGTGTCCCCTGTATCACCAGCTAATCACTCACAACACACATCAGTGTATCACTGCCATCATGTCATTGCATGTATACATCACAATGTCCACTCATGGTCAGGCAACTAGTGGACTCCTGTGATGTAAATCCTGCCTTCCTTTGTATGAGGGATACTCTAGCCTTGGGTACGGTTCCACATTGACAGGTGTTTGATCCAACATTCATTCATACAGACACGGATTGAGTAGTGATGATTCTTGTGTATTTAGCCAATATGCATTAAACACTTGTATGAGCACAAAAAGGTACATCTGAACTAAATAGGAATACATTAGAAATGCTAGTGAACTGCTCATGTGTTGTCTACATCGTTTGGCATCTGTGTATGAGCAGTCTTACTGTACAGGTCTGATACCTGGATGTTAGTACACACATTAATTTGTGTCCATATGTGAATGTTCCAGTAGAGGTTGCTGTGAACATCAGGTCAAACATTGCATCACCAACACAATCACTTGAAACACCAAGGGGTGAGCTTCATGCAAGTGTTGTCCAGACTTCAGTCCAGTCATATGGAAACTCCTCTGTTCAAGGATGGATCGTGCTATGGATGCCTGTGGGACAAGAGGACAGGATTTGGAACATCACCCTCGAAGTGATCGTCATGCAACAGCTACAACATCATGATCCTCTTAATCTTTCCCGTTACATAAGTCTACACAAACCACTGCTTTGTAATGTGTTGTGTACTGGTCTATGAACCATCATGGGGGGATCTAAGGGGATGTTAACCATCCTTAGGGATATTTGCCCCTGACATGGTTACACACATCAACAAATATGTCCTAATAGCTTCCTGACAACAATATATTTGGGCTGCCACTGTCAGAGACAGGCCAAATATGTTTGGTTCATGGAGCTAGTAGGACATATTTGTTAAAGTGTGTATTTCTTTCTGGGGCACATATCACTGCACACACACAGACACAGGGCAGCATGGTGTCCATGGAGATGTGATCCACATTTCATGAGCTCCATGTTGTGTAACACACTATTACTGTCGATCCACCCCTCTGCTGCTTTCTTCGACTGTAGCAAGCTACTGGTCCCATGTCCCCACGAATGCCCCCTGAACCCCTTATATGACAGAGTGCTATCCGATGCATTGGCTTGGATGAGACTCCCTCGCTACAGGGGTACCATGGTTACTATGGGTCTGATCCTAGCAGAACACTTTAGTTGGTGCCTAGGGAGCTGTGGGATATGATGAACAAGGTTAAAGTGTTGTACCTTGGTTTCCAGGGGGGCATGCATGATATCCTTGAGGTAGCAGTATCAACATGGACGACAGGTTGTCAGATTTATTCGGAATCTCTAGGCCCAATCTGACTGGTCCACGGAATAGTTGATGCTGGTGGTCCATACTGCAGCCAGTGTCAGGGCTGTGTCACTGATCCTGTGGGGTGAAACAGAACATGTGTGTTGTGGTGGGTGTGTATGCATGGATTGTGTGCATACATGTATTATACTCACAGCAGAAGTGATCCCTGATCAATCTGTCCCTTGTCTGCATCCCTGTTGGGGTTTCCTCACACTCAACGATATCCACAGGGTCTTCAGGTCTGGGTGGGGGATGGACATCGTCGATGAGTCTGGTGTCCACCGCGATATTATGTAGGATGGCACATGCCACGATGATGTTGCAGACCTTGCCTGGTGCATACTGCAATGCTCCCCCCGAGTGGTCCAGACATCGTAATTGGGACTTGAGGAGGCCGAAGGTCCACTCAATGGCATTCCGTGTTCTGGCATGAGCCTGGTTATATCGTTCCTGGACATCGTTTTGGGGATTGGCGACCGGGGTGAGGAGCCATGGCTTGCATCCATAGCCAGCATCACCTGTGGAAAGTGAGTGACATGGTGTGACAAGGAGCACATATTGTGTGAATAATGTTTTCTGTGGTGAACGTACTAGCACATGTGTATGTGGTGTCATTTGGTGCTGTTAACTCACCCAGAAGCCATCCGCCTGTATAGGTCCCATTTTCGAAATCCCTCTGCACAGATGAATTTCTGAGTATATGTGAATCGTGACAGCTCCCGGGAAATTTCGCACAGACATTCATGATGGCCAGGTTGCTGTCACACACCATCTGCACATTCATGGAGTGGAAGTTTTTGCGGTTCAGGAACATATGTCCCTGACGTGCTGGTGCTTTGATACGGACATGGGTGCAATCTATTGCACCCATGACCCTGGGCATGCCTCCCCTTGCATAGAAGCCCTGCTTCAGATGTGTCCACTCCATATCGGTGATGGGGAAATGTATGTAGGTACTGGCCTTGGCTTTGAGGGCTGGCAAGACCTGGGCCAGCACCCTGGAGAATGTGGCCTGGGACATGCCAGATGCGTAACCCTCTGTCGACTGAAAGGCGCCACTTGCCATGAAGTGTATGGCACACAGGAGTTTTTGAAGGCCAGTTAGAGCATGGTTATGGGTGCATATGGGATCCACCTGCTCCTTGATGACCTCATACAGGGCTACGATGCTGTGTGGCCTCAACCTGTAGCGATCAATAACCTCGTCATCGGTCATTCCAAAGAGAGTGACCCTTGGGCGGTATACCCTGGGCCTTGGTGGTCGTCTATGCATCCTGGGCTGCTGCAGGGGTCCCTGTGGCAGCTGGGGAGCATCCTGTTGCTGCAGCTGTGCATCTGCAGGCAGGTGTCCTCCGGGTGGGGATGGGCTCCTGTGTGGCTGCTGAGCCAGAGCCTCCTCACTTGCAACAGGTGGAGGCTGTTGATGAGGCGTGCTTGGAGGTTGCTGATGTTCCCCAGCTCTCTCCCTTGCACGCCTTCTCCGCAGCCTTCGCAACAATATGTAACCCAACATACTGTTTGCTCTCTCTCTGTCTCTATCTGTCTCTCTCTATCTCTCTCTATCTCTCTCTCTCTATCTCTATCTCTCTCTATCTCTCTCTCTCTCCCTCCCTGAGTGGAAAACAAGCCACAAGTGAGTGTGTTGAGTTGTCCCTTTAAGTACTTGCTAGGGCTTTGTGTAGGTGTGGTGATGAGGTGAGTGCTGGCCAATGGTGAGTTGTTTTTGTCCAGGTAAGTGTTAGCAGGTGTGTGTGTGTTATAAGATGTGGTGTGTTGTGCTTGTTCTGTGTGTGCCATTTGCGGGTGTGCATTTGTGGGGTGCAGGTGGCGTGTTGATGTTGCCCAGGTGAGCTTGTATTTGCAGGTGTCCGCTTTGTGTGATAACCCCCATTGTTCCGTGCCATGCTGTGTTGTTGTTTTTTTGTGTGTCGTTGTCCTTGTGGTGTTGGTTGTTGTGTGTGGAGTGATTTGTGTTGTGTGTGCATGTTTTGGTGTTGTTTTGGCATTGCACGGGTTAATTTTCCCATTTACATGGTTGTGCGGTAAGCATTTTGTGTATCTTCCTATGTAACGGGTGTTTTGTTTTGCCCGTTAAGTGTCTAACGGCTAAAAAAAGTGGGTCTTAACTTTTAGCCGTTAGGTGTGTCTTTTTTTCAGCCGTTATCAGTACTGCAAGCCTTTGAATAGCTCTGGGGTATGTTGTTCCATGCGTCTGAATGCACGTAAGCGTATCGGCCGTAAGGATTGTGCAACTACCGTTAGCTGTTGTTTAGACGGATCTTTGAATTGCAACATGACACTTAACGCACCCGTTAGTGATTTTTTTTACTAACGGCTGCCTTTAAATCGAGCCCATAATGCTTTAAAGTTCCCCCTCCCCTTTCTCTGATGTCAGCTGTAAAGCTGACAGCAGAAGATTAAAAAAATAAATACTTAATTGTAACAGTCTACAAAGTGTGCTTGGTTTGTAGGCACACTTTGTAGACCGTTCCAATTAAGTATTTCTTTTTAAATCATTATATTTCGGCTCTGCTGAAGAGCTGCCTGGCAGTCCTGGGACCAGGATCTCCTTATGTCAGCTAGATGCTGATGTCAGGGAAAGCGGGGGAGGGAGGAACTTTAAAGCATTATATTTCTCAAATCATAAAGGTTTGAGAGATAGGAGTTGCATTGATCAATTTCCTTTTTGATTCTCTACATTACTACTCTTTATTTAGGTAAGACATTACAAACCCTTTAATTAGCGGGTCTCCAGGGACAGGGTCTGTTTCTCTGGCTGTGATTTCCTGAGACACTCTGCCAATTTCTACTCCTTTCTGCCCATTTCTGACCACTTCCCACCCACTTCTCTGCCAATCCGCACACATGGAATTAAATTCCACTCACTTTATTATATGAATAGTGTAATTAACATAAGCTTGGTCACAGACCATAAGCCATCTCCAGAAGCTCCACAGGAGGAAGTTCTCAAATATGAACATTCGTTTAATAAAGTTTCCCGTTTAACCCCCACAGTGCCACAGCCGTACAATATACAGACTTGGCTAGCTGTTCCCGATTTGCCAATCCTGTAAATGGTATGGCTGAAATGCAGCCAATGAATTAGTCAGTATAACCATCTTACAGTGTCTGCATCCAAAAACAAAATGGAGACCTCATTGGGGACATCAAGGTCCCTCCTGATGTCCAGGTAGGAGTGGGTGGCATGGGGAAAGTGTTTTACATTTTGTCACTGGTGACAAGGAAAGTCTTTCCCTGGTCCTGAGTGTTAGTACCTGAGTGTTAGTCCATAAGAAAGATATTATTACATACTGCAATAAATATTGCAAGCATTTACATTTATTATACAGTATGTATTTATTGCTCCTCCACTATATCACTCCTGGCCAGGTAGTTCTGATGGTAAGTGCTTGGAATATTTATTTTATGCCAGCATATTGCTTGCTCCTGATCCCATTAACTATCTATATGAGTGAACTGATTAGATCAGACCGATAACAAGATACTATAATTTGAGTCCAGCATATATGTTTTTATGATTATATTTTTTTATTTGATTTATATATTTTTTATGTAAAGAAGTAGATTTATATATGTGCATATGTACTGATTTTTAAAAAATGTATGAGGATTTTGCAATTGACCGTGATCATAGTGTGATCTATATAGAGCTATTCCTATTTGGGGAGATTTTGAGTATTTAATCTAGTTTTGTCCTAGTTCTAAATGATAAGAACTTTATGTTCCGATTAGAAACTGTGTGTTTTTTATATACTTTATAGGGCTTTTCAAGCGATTTTGGGTCTAGCGCTGACGCCTGTCTTCCTCAAATAGTATTTATGATGCTTGGGGGTCCCAGCATATGGTATTAAAAACAAATGACAAACAATAATTAAAAAGGACTGACTTGCCTTTGTATTTCTGAATTGAGTGGGTACCCATCTAAGAGGACTGTGGATCCACAAGCCCTTCTTATAAGTAAAATATACCCACCCCCGCAGGCCACATTAGTTGTTTATTTGGTATTTGCAGTTTGGGTTTCGACCCAGTGTTTGGGGCACTGGAGAACCCTTTGATTCCTTGCTGTATACTTCAGTCACTTTATTTTTTTCCAACTTTATTAACTATATGTATACACTAAGGTGAGTTAGTGCTGTGAGTTATGTTTCATTAGAAGACAAATATAGTCAAGTCGATACCTTTATTGGCTAACTAAATAGATTTAGAATGCAAGTATTCAAGACCTCTTAGGTATCGTCCTCAGGCATGTTATACAGATAAATATGAAAACATCTTTTTTATATACAAGCACACAATTCATGGTTTACAATGGAAATCGGATAATAAAGCTCAGTCCAGACCCAGGTTCTTTGATCAGTCAATGGTAGAGGTACGATCCACTGGGATCGTAAATACCTTTCACTCCTCAGAGGAAGACTGAAATTTACATCACACTACTCTGCCACGTCTCTCTACATCTCTTCTCTAATGTGAACAAACCCAGTCAGGCTAGTCTCTCTTTATAATTCAGATCCTCCAATCCCTGTAACAGTTTTGTTGCATGTCTCTGCACTTTTTCCAGTTCAATAATGTATTTTTTTAAGAACTGGTGCACAAAACTGTACTCCATATTCTAGATGAGGTCTTAACAAGGATTTATATAGAGGTATAATTATATTTGAATTCTGTGCATCTATACCCCTTTTTATGCAGGACAGTACCCTATTTGCTCTTGCAGCAGCTGAGTGACTGCAGAATGCTGTGAAATTTATCGTCTATCAGTACTCTTAAATATTTCTCTAAAGAAGATTCCCCAAGTAGTTTCCCATTTAGTGAACATGTAGCATGTTTGTTTCTACAGCCCAAACGTATAACCTTACATTATCTACATTAAATATCACATGCCACTTTTCTGCCCATTCACTAATTCTAACTAAATCCTTCTTCAGAGAAACAATATCCTGCTTTGTATTTCTTTCATTGCACAGCTTTAGTGTCATCAGCAAAGACCGAGACACTATTTTTAATTCCCACTTCTACATCATTAATAAACAAGTTAAAAACGCATTGGACCCAGGACTGAACCCTGTGGCAGCTCACTTACAAATCGAAAAGGTTCCATTTACAACAATTCTCTGGCATCTACAATTTAACCAGCTCTCTATCCATGCACAGATACCACCTCCCAGACCGAGGCCTTTTCATTTATGCAGTGACCTGTTGTGAAGCAATGTATAAAAGGCTTTTGCAACATCCAAGTATACCACATCAACAGCAATTGCCTTGTCCAAATTACTACTTACCCTCTCATAAAATGCAAGTAAATTAGTTTGACATGATCTATTCTTCATAAAACCATGCTGTCTCTATTGGCAAGGCCGGTAGAGCCTATTATTCCATTATCTCAGACTGTCCTGTCCGGTATATTGACAGGACCGGTAGAGTCTGCATACTGTCTGTGCTATTTACTCATGATATATATGTATGTGATTGCCATTCTAGTGATCATTTTTATTATTTCAATAAAATTGAGTTTTTACCTAAAACTTGTGTCTGAGAGTCATAACAAACCGTGACAGTACGAAAGGGCCATGACCTCAGACAGCAAATGTGAAGGTAATACACAGAATATCCATTGGAGGATGGATATGCACGAGCAACGTTTGGATCAGTTGGCGGTTGCAATTCAAACGATCCTTGAACGCACGGTACTCGTGGACAAATCTGGCTCTAGCCCGGTGGTCTCGCCAAGTCAGACACCGGAACGTGATACCAGGCCCCTAGGGGGTACTGTTAAAGGGTTAACGGCTTCTGCACCCTTGCCGCTAAGATATGATGGTGACCCTAGTCTCTGCAGAGGGTTCATCAACCAACTTGAAATATTTATGGAATTGACGGCACACGCATTCCCCAATGATCGTAGTAAAGTGGGGTTCACGATATCGCTGCTCACTGGCAGAGCATTGGCTTGGGCTAACCCCTTGTGGGAGAATGCTAAACCTTGCACTAAGAACTTTAGAGAATTTGTGCAATCCTTTCGAAGAGTGTTTGAGCCTCCTGGTAGAACCACCTCTGCTGCAAAACGTCTTATGGAGATACAACAGGGCAGGCGTACAGTGGGTGACTATGCCATCTAATTCCGCACATTGGCAGCAGAGGTAGGTTGGAATAACGAGGCATTATTGGCAGCCTTTGCTCAAGGCCTGAATGACCACATTAAAGATGAAATCGCTGCAAAAGATCTACCTATTGACCTAGATGATTACTTTGAGTATGTTATGCTAATTGACTCCAGAATACGTGAGAGATCAACTGCCAGAGATCGTAGGATACGGTCAAAAAATAATGAGCCTAGTAGCATGTTTTGCCCACCCATCCCTCCCCTGGTATTGAAGTCTAGTGAACCAGTACGGGAACCAAGTGAACCTATGCAAGTAGGTTTCACTAGACTAACCAAGGAAGAGAGACTATATCGCAAGAAACAAGGGTTGTGTTTATACTGCAGTAAAAACGGGCACTTGCTAAATTCCTGTCCGGTACGTCCGGGAAACGCACACACCTAGGGTACCTTGGGGGACAGGCCCTAGGTGGTGTACAATCGTCCCCAGTGTCGGGCATAATGAAACCCACCATACAGGTGGTATTATCCTGGGCACAATGCTCTGTGGAGGTTTTGGCCCTGGTTGACTCTGGTGCAGCAGGGTATTTTATGTATAATACCTTTGCCGAATTGCACGGAGTTCCACGCATTGAAAGAGAAAAACCCCTTGGCTATTGAAGCAATTGATGGCAGACCCTTAGAACCGGCTCAGGTTACTTTTGAAACTATGCCACTGTCTATGACTATTGGGGCACTTCACAGAGAACTTAGTACCAACTTATTAATTCTCCTCACCATGCTGTAATATTGGGATTTCCTTGGTTACAGTTACATAACCCACAATTTGATGGGAAAAAGTGTGAAATCGCTGCTTGGTCCCCGTTTTGTATGGACAAGTGCGTCATCCAGCCTATTAAGGTCCTGTGCACCTCCTCTGCTATACCGGATGTTTACCAACAGTTTGGCGATGTTTTTAGCAAAGGAGAGGCTAGTATACTACCTCAGCACAGACCTTATGATTGTTGCATTGAATTGCCTCCTGGAGTAGTACCTCCGAGGGGACGCACTTATCCATTATCTTGTGAGGAGAATAAAGCTATGGAAGATTACATTTCTGATGCCCTTGCTAGAGGGATCATACGAAAATCTACCTCTCCAGCTGGGGCTGGGTTCTTTTTCGTAAAAAGGAAAAATGGCGAATTAAGACCATGCATTGACTACCGGGGCTTGAATAAACTAATGGCAAAAAACGCATACCCAATACCACTCATCACCGAGCTTTTTGATAGGCTTAAGGGCACTTCGATTTTTACCAAATTGGACCTACGGGCCGCTTACAATCTGGTTCGCATTCGAGCAGGTGATGAGTGGAAAACTGCCTTTAATACTCGATCTGGGCATTACGAATATCTAGTGATGCCTTTTGGGCTGTGTAATGCACCCGCAGTTTTTCAGGAACTGATAAACAATGTTCTGAGAGATATGTTGCAGACATGTGTTGTGGTGTACCTTGACGATATACTGATTTACTCCCAAAACATGTCACAGCACATCAAAGATGTATCCGCAGTATTGCTACGACTTCGTGAGAACAAATTATATTGTAAATTGGAGAAATGTGAGTTTCATAGAACCAGCGTCCCATTCTTGGGGTTCATAATTGGCAATGATGGCATTGCCATGGACAAGGAAAAGTTGTCAGCTGTCCTACAATGGCCAAAACCCAAGAGTCTTAAAGCCATACAGCGTTTCCTGGGTTTCGCTAATTATTATAGGAGGTTTATTAAGAACTTTTCTTCCATTGTCAAACCTCTGTCCGATCTTACGCACAAGGGTGCTAATCCTTCTTGTTGGCCGGTATCTGCTGAGGAAGCCTTTGAGAAATTGAAGTTGGCATTTGCTGCGGCTCCTGTGATATCCCACCCCAATCCTTTACTTCCATTTACGTTAGAGGTTGATGCCTCAGATATCGGGGTTGGGGCAGTACTTTCGCAACGACACGATAAAGGTGGAACACTCAGACCTTGTGGGTTTTTTTCTAAAAAGTTGACCGTCACTCAAAGCCACTATGAGATAGGTGACAGAGAATTATTGGCCATTATCCTCGCTCTTAAGGAATGGCGTCATTTGCTTGAAGGTACTAAGAATCCTGTCCTAATCCTAACAGATCATAAAAATCTGACTTATCTCTCGGAGGCCAAGAGATTGTCCTCTTGTCAGGCCAGGTGGGCACTGTTCCTGTCCCGATTTAATTTCATTGTATCATATTTACCGGGATCAAAGAATGTTAGGGCTGATGCACTGTCAAGACAATTTGAGGCCGACAGCGACAGAGTAGAAGCACCAGCAACTATCATCCAACCCGATAGAATACTGGCTACTATACGCACGAGTATTACTTCTCCTTTAGGGGAAGAGATCCTGGCCTCTCAGGGGTCCGCTCCCCATGAAACCCCAGTGGGCAAATGTTTTGTCACTGAACCATTTCGTACTAGGTTGCTCGAAACGTACCATTCCTCTAAGGCTGCGGGACATATTGCTAGAGACCAATTGTTATGGTCCCTTTCTCAGTTATTTTGGTGGCCCTCCATGAGAAATGATTGTGCCAAATTTACGAATGCCTGTGCCACTTGTGCCCGCGCTAAGACACCGAGACATCTCCCTGTGGGCTTGCTTCAACCGGTGCCTAATGGTGAACGCCCCTGGTCTCATGTTTCCATTGATTTTATGGGAGAGTTGCCTATGTCCAAGGGGTACTCCTTTATATTCATGGTGGTGGACAGGTTTTCTAAAATGGCTCATTTCGTGTCCCTCCGTGGCCTTCCTTCAGCTAAGGAATTGGCAATTGTGTTAGCCAGAGAAGTATTCCGGTTGCATGGAGTGCCCAGGGTACTGGTGTCCAACAGGGGGAACCAGTTTGTGTCTTTTGGAGGGCATTTTGCCAACAGATGGGCATACAGCTGTCCTTCTCCTCTGCCTACCATCCCCAGACTAATGGAGCCGCTGAACCAGCTAATCAGGGCTTGGAACAATTTCTCCATTGTTTCGTTACTCACCATCATGATAATTGGTCCGACTTGTTGCCTTGGGCAGAGTTCGCCAGGAACTGTGCAGTCAATTCTTCATCTGGGAGCTCCCCGTTTCTGATTAATTACGGGTTTCAGCCCTGTTTGCTTCCAGATTCATTTCAGACACAACAAATTCCAGCTCTGGATGAGCATATCGAGCAACTCCGTTCCACATGGGCACAAATTCAGAGGGCACTTGGTCAGTCATTTCAACGTCATCAGCGCCATGCCAATCGCAGAAGGCTTCCAGCGGTTTCTTTTCAGGTTGGGGATAGAGTATGGCTTTCCTCCAGAAATCTCAAGCTGCAGGTTCCGTCTAATAAGTTGGCTCCCCGGTTCATTGGTCCATACAGAGTCATTTGCAAAATTAACCCTGTCTCCTACGCACTAGACATACCTGTATCCATGCGTTTCCATAATGTGTTCCATATGTCCCTTCTCAAGCCTCTGGTTTGCAATCGCTATACTACCACACCTGTGGTGCCAGGACCTGTTGAGGTCGAGGGTCAGGAGGAGTAAGAGGTTCAGAGCATTATTGATTCCCGAAGGCTTAGAGGAAGGGTACAGTACCTGGTACATTGGAAAGGATATGGTCCTGAAGATCGATCATGGGTGGATAGTAAGGACCTTCATGCACCTAGGCTAGCTAGGGTCTTTCATGCCAAATACCCACAGAAACCTAGACCCTATTCTAGGAGAGGGGGTCTTTGAAAGGGGGGTACTATCACGGTGCCCGTGATTGATGCATTTCCCTGTCTGTCACCAGTAGGGGGCTTCTATTGGCTGTCTGCATTTAGCCCGCCTCATATTGCCTATTTAAACCTGGATTGGGCACCCTTTGGGTGCCCTTTCGTGTTGTTTCTGACCTGTTTGCTATCACTATGTCCAGTGATGGTTGGGCCTCTGTTCCTGTGTTCCTGAGTTCCTGATTACAACTGTTCCAGTGTCTCCTGCATGCTGAGTTGTTTCAGTCCTGGTTCCGGCCTAGTTCTCTGGGGTTGCAGTTCCTGCTGACCTTCTTCTCTGCTGTTTCCTGACCTGACTGATCGCTGCTTGCTCCTGTCATCTCCTCGCCGGCCTCCTGTGATCCTGGCGACCTTCTGCTTGGTCGCGTCTGCGACATTGCTTGTTAGTCCCAGCGTGCGGATGCTGGTTTGCTCCAAAGCCTTGCGGCTACATGATTCAGTTGTTAGTCCAGTGTGCGGACACTGGTTTGCTCCTAAGCCTATCGGCTACACTATTAAGTGATTGGTCCCAGCGTGCGGACGCTGGTTTGCTCCAAAGCCTTGCGGCTACACAATTCAGTTGTTAGTCCAGTGTGCGGACACTGGTTTGCTCCGAAGCCTATCGGCTACACTATTCAGTGGTTGGTCCCAGCGTGCGGACGCTGGTTTGCTCCAAAGCCTTGCGGCTATACGATTCCCTGTTGGTCCAGTGTGCGGACACTGGTTTGCTCCAAAGCCTATCGGCTATACGATTCACTTGTTACTCCAGTGTGCGGACACTGGTTTGCTCCAAAGCCTATCGGCTATACGATTCAGTAGCTGGTCCCAGCGTGCGGACGCTGGTTTGCTCCAAAGCCTCGCGGCTATCCGATTCAATTGTTAGTCCAGTGTGAGGACACTGGTTTGCTCCTAAGCCTTGCGGCTATACGATACCTCTGTTGGTCTCAGTGTGTGGACACTGGGTTGCTTACAATCCTGTCACTCTGTCATTATCATCCGACAGCTATTGATACCTCTGGGCTGCCTTGCCCGGTATTGGTAAGGCCGGGAGAACCTTGCTTCGCGTTGCTCTTGAGGTTGCCTTACCCAGTATTGGCAAGGCCGGTAGAGCCTATATCGAGGGTTGTTGGGCTGCCTTGCCCGGTATTGGTAAGGCCGGTAGAACCTTTTGCCACATTCCATCTGAGGTTGCCTTACCCGGTATTGGCAGGGCCGGTAGAGCCTACACTGTGTACTTATTGGGGCTGCCTTGCCCGGTATTTAGGTAAGGCCGGTAGAACCTTGACGCTATTCCATCTGCAGGTTGCCTTACCCGGTATTGGCAAGGCCGGTAGAGCCTATTATTCCATTATCTCAGACTGTCCTGCCCGGTATATTGACAGGACCGGTAGAGTCTGCATACTGTCTGTGCTATTTACTCATGATATATATATGTATGTGATTGCCATTCTAGTGATCATTTTTATTATTTCAATAAAATTGAGTTTTTACCTAAAACTTGTGTCTGAGAGTCATAACAAACCGTGACAGTCTCCTACTAATAATATTGTTGTTTTTCAAATAATTCTGAAAACTGTCAGTTAGTAACCCTTATATCTTACCCGCTATGGAAGTCAAGCTCACAGGTCTATAATCTCCTGGTTTGGATCTTGACCACATTTTGAACAGCCATCTATATCAGCTTTGTTCCAGTCACAGGACATTATGCCTGATGAAACTGAATAAATAAATATTAAGTATAGTGGTCTTGCTGTTATTGAACTAAGTTCCTTAAGCACCCTTGGGTGTATACCATCAGGTCCAGTTGCTTTATACACCATAACTAGTGATGAGCGAGCACCCCAATGCTCGGGTGTTCGGGTGCTCTGACCGAGCACCCCCTGAGGCTCGAGTGCTCGGCCGAGCACCCGAGCCCCATTGAAGTCAATGGGAGGACTCGAGCATTACACCAGGCACCCCCTGCTCTGATGAGGGGAGGGTGCCTGGTCCATAGGAAAAGGGCAGAAAATGATGGAAACACCACAGAAATGGTTCAGGGACAGCATAGGGAGGATGTCTGGATGCATCTTGGACTCCAACATCGCTGCTGGGAACGATCTTTCGCCCGTAGTACGCCATTTTTACAGACTGACCGTAAAACACACAAAAAGGAAAATAAAAACGACTTTAGGCGAAAAATTGTTACCAAACAGTATTTGCTGTATATTTACTTGTATATCATCTGCAAATTCTCCCAAAAATTTCCTCGATTTTTCTGAACTGAGGCCATGATTAAGAGGGAAACGTGCGCAGAGGCAAATTCTCCCAAAAATTTCCTTGAATTTTCTGAACTGAGGCCATGATTAAGAGGGAAACGTGCGCAGAGGCAAATTCTCCCAAAAATTTCCTCGATTTTTCTGAACTGGGGCCATGATTAAGAGGGAAACGTGCGCTGAGCCGACCATCTAAAACATTATGGGTGAGGGTCTGCTGCGGAGCTGACCATCCTAAACATTATATGCGAAGGCTCGCTAGTGAGCTGACGCTATAAAACATTATATGAGAGGGCCCGCTAGAGAGCTGACCCAATAAAACATTATATAAGAAGGCCCGCTGGTGAGCTGACCTATACAAAAAGTTGTCAAACAGGGCCCGCTGGTGAGCTGGCCCTATATAAAAATTATATCACAGGGCCCGCTGGTGAGCTGGCCCTATATAAAAATTATATCACAGGGCATATGGAAGAGGAGGAGGAGGATGAGAAGATTAAGAGTCAACCATATACCCGTTTTTTGGGTGGAAGGGGTGAATGGGAATACAGAGTATTCCCATCATTGTAAATAACATATATAAAGTGAGTTTATGTTCCCCCAGGGCTTTCCTCCAGTGGAGTGGAGAAGTCAGGGGAAATCCAGGCCTTGTTCATTTTTATAAGTGTCAACCTATCAGCATTGTCGGTGGAAAGGCGGATACGCTTATCTGTTATGATGCCACCAGCAGCACTAAATACCCGCTCAGACAGAACACTGGCGGCAGGGCAGGCCAGCACCTCCAAGGCGTAGAGTGCCAGTTCATACCACGTGTCCAGCTTGGACACCCAGTAGTTGTAAGGCACAGAGGGATCATTGAGGACGCTGACACGGTCTGCTACGTACTCCTTCACCATCTTCCAAAACTTTTCCCTCCTTGTGACACTAGGCTGCGCATCAGGGTGAGGGTGCTGGCGGGGTGTCATGAAGGTGTCCCACGCCTTGGAGAGTGTTGCCCTGCCTTTGTCGGAACTGCTGTGTGCTCCCCTTTTCTCCCCTTCTCTGTTGGCCAAGGTAGCACGTACTCTGCCGCCAGCGTTGTCAGATGGAAAATTTTGGAGCAATTTTTCAACAAGAACCTTCTGGTATTGCACCATTTTGCTTGTCCTCTCCACCGGAGGAATGAGAGATGAGAAATTCTCTTTGTAGCGGGGGTCCAGAAGGGTGAACACCCAGTAATCCGTGTTGTCTAAAATGCGTATAACGCGTGGGTCACGGGAAAGGCAGCCTAACATAAAGTCAGCCATGTGTGCCAGAGTACCAACAGTCAAGATTTCGCTGTCCTCACCAGGAGGATGACTCTCAATCTCCTCATCCTCTTCCTCCTCTTCTGCCCACCCACGCTGAAGAGATGGAACTAAAGTTCCATGGCTACCCTCTGTAGCGGAGGCAACCGTGTCTTCCTCCTCCTCCTCCTCCTCCTCCGCCTCCTCCAATTGTCGCTGAGAAGACGAAGTGAGGGTGCTCTGGCTATCACCTTGTGTAAGCTCTTCCTCCCGCATTTCCACCTCTTCCACATGCAAAGCGTCAGTATTAATTGTGAGCAGCGAGTGTTTCAGTAGACACAGAAGTGGGATGGTTACACTGATAATAGCGTTATCGCCGCTCACCATCTGTGTCGATTCCTCAAAATTGCGTAAAACCTCACAGAGGTCTGACATCCATTCCCACTCCTCACTTCTGATTACAGGAAGTTGAACGGAGAGGCGACGACCGTGTAACAGCTGGTACTCCACTACTGCCCTCTGCTGCTCACAAAGCCGGGCCAACATGTGGAAGGTGGAGTTCCAGCGCGTGCTCACGTCACACAGCAGCCGGTGAGCTGGCAATTGTAAGCGCTGCTGCAGCTTCAACAGGCCGGCTGAAGCTGTAGATGACTTACGGAAATGTGCACACACGCGGCGCACCTTGGTCAAGAGATCATGCACATTGGGGTAGGTTTTTAGAAATCGCTGAACCACTAAATTAAATACATGCGTTAGGCATGGTACTTGTGTGAGGTTGCCGAGCTCCAAAGCCGCCACCAAGTTACGCCCATTATCACACACAACCATGCCTGGTTGCAGGTTGAGTGGCGAGAGCCACTGCTCGGTCTGGTGACTAATCCCCTGCAACAGCTCTGAGGCCGTGTGCTGTTTGTCCCCAAGGCAGATCAGCTTCAGCACGGCCTGTTGACGCTTCCCCACTGCAGTGCTACACTGCTTCCAGCTACCGGCTGATGGGGGAGTGGTGCTGCGTGCAGAGAATACGGAGGTGGAAACGGAGGAGGAGGAGCCAATAACGTAGGTGCTGGCGGAAACCCTGATGGAGGTAGGGCCCGCAATCCTCGGCGTGGGTAGCACCCGTGCCATCCCAGGGTCCGAGTCGCTCCCAGCCTCCACGACATTCACCCAGTGTGCCGTCAGGGAAATGTAGCGTCCCTGGCCACAAGCACTTGTCCATGTGTCAGTCGTTAAGTGGACCTTCCCAGTAACTGCGTTGGTCAGGGCACGGGTGATGTTACGGGACACATGGTGGTGTAATGCGGGGATGGCACACCGGGAAAAGTAGTGGCGGCTGGGGACAGCGTACCGAGGGACAGCTGCTGCCATCAGGCTGCGGAAGGACTCAGTCTCCACAAGCCTAAATGGCAGCATTTCGATGGCCAGTAATTTGGAAAGGTGTGAGGTTAGTGCTATGGCCTGTGGGTGGGTGGCTGGGTATTTTCTCTTGCGCTCAAATGCCTGGGGTAACGACATTTGGACGCTGCGCTGGGACAGGGAAGTGGATGTGGTCGCTGATGGTGCTTCAGATGGTACAGGTGCAGGGCGGGAGGTATGCGGGCCTGCGCCTTCGACAGGCGATTGGCCGGCACCGAAAACAGGGGAAGAGGAGGCAGTGGTGTGGCCTGCAGACACAGATGGGCGATCCAGGCGTTCCTCCCACTTATTACGGTGCTTGGATGCCATGTGTCGGATCATGCTGGTGGTGGTGAGGTTTCTAGTGTTCATGCCTCGGCTCATTCTGGTGTGGCACAGGTTGCAAACTACAATTCTTTTGTCGTCCGCACTTTCCTTAAAAAAACGCCATACCGCGGAACACCTACCCCTTGGCAAGGGAGATTTACGCAAGGGGGTGCTCCGTGGAACATTTGCGGGCCGGTTTGGTGCGGTCCGCCTTCTTTCTGTAGCCACACCACTGCCTCTTCCAGCCTGTTGCGGTGCTGCAGATGGCTCACCCTCAGGACTGCTGTCATCGCCCGGCTCTACACCTTCCCAGGTGGGGTCAGTCACCTCATCGTCCACCAAGTCCTCCTCCACTTCCTCACTCTGATCATCCTCCTCATGTCTTGATCCCACCACATACTCAGTCATTGACAACTGTATATCATCCTCCTCAACAAGGTCTTGAGACAGTAATAGTGGTTGATTTAATGGCAACTGTGTCTCATCATCATCATCATCCACTACTTCCTTTGACCTTAAATGCCGTTCACATCAGTCATCTTCTTGTGATTGGGTACCCTCTAGAGGTTGTGAATCAGGGCATAAGATGTCATGTTCCTCTGCAAGCGTGCTTGGAGAGAGGGTCAAATGAAGGATTGGTGATGAGACGAGCTCCTCACTATATCCCAGTGTGGGATCACTTCTTTGACCAGACCGTCTATGGTGGGAGGAAGGATGATCAGAGTGAGGATTATGTTGACCAGACTCTTGGCTACTGAGAGTGGACTTGGTGGAAGACAGGGTGGTGCTTAACCGACTGGAAGCAGTATCAGCTGACATCCAACCGACCACCTGTTCGCAGTGGTCGGACCTCGAGAGTGATGTCCTGCGACGCCCTGTAAAATGAGACATGAAGCTAGGTATGGTGGATGTCTTTCTTTCTTGTGCTCTGGCACCAGGCACAGTTTCTCCGCGTCCTGACCCGCGCCCTGAACTATCAGGATCACGTCCACTTCCCCGTCCCTTTTTACCCGCCTTCTTCATATTACACGGAATATGTGCTGCAAATCTGCAACTGTGCAGAGTACACAGAATGTGCTGCTAAACTGCGGCGACGCACACTGAATGGAATATGTGACTTTGATATTTTAGTTTGAAGACTTAACAGTATTTCTTCCTATTCTGCAACTGTGCAGAGTACACAGAATGTGCTGCTAAACTGCGGTGACGCACACTGAATGGAATATGTGACTTTGATATTTTAGTTTGAAGACTTAACAGTATTTCTTCCTATTCTGCAACTGTGCAGAGTACACAGAATATGCTGCTAAACTGCGGCGAAGCACACTGAATGGAATATGTGACTTTGATATTTTAGTTTGAAGACTTAACAGTATTTCTTCCTATTCTGCAACTGTGCACAGTACACAGAATGTGCTGCTAAACTGCGGCGAAGCACACTGAATGGAATATGTGACTTTGATATTTTAGTTTGAAGACTTAACAGTATTTCTTCCTATTCTGCAACTGTGCACAGTACACAGAATATGCTGCTAAACTGCGGCGAAGCACACTGAATGGAATATGTGACTTTGATATTTTAGTTTGAAGACTTAACAGTATTTCTTCCTATTCTGCAACTGTGCAGAGTACACAGAATGTGCTGCTAAACTGCGGTGACGCACACTGAATGGAATATGTGACTTTGATATTTTAGTTTGAAGACTTAACAGTAATTCTTCCTATTCTGCAACTGTGCACAGTACACAGAATGTGCTGCTAAACTGCGGCGAAGCACACTGAATGGAATATGTGACTTTGATATTTTAGTTTGAAGACTTAACAGTATTTCTTCCTATTCTGCAACTGTGCACAGTACACAGAATGTGCTGCTAAACTGCGGCGAAGCACACTGAATGGAATATGTGACTTTGATATTTTAGTTTGAAGACTTAACAGTATTTCTTCCTATTCTGCAACTGTGCACAGTACACAGAATATGCTGCTAAACTGCGGCGAAGCACACTGAATGGAATATGTGACTTTGATATTTTAGTTTGAAGACTTAACAGTATTTCTTCCTATTCTGCAACTGTGCAGAGTACACAGAATGTGCTGCTAAACTGCGGTGACGCACACTGAATGGAATATGTGACTTTGATATTTTAGTTTGAAGACTTAACAGTATTTCTTCCTATTCTGCAACTGTGCAGAGTACACAGAATATGCTGCTAAACTGCGGCGAAGCACACTGAATGGAATATGTGACTTTGATATTTTAGTTTGAAGACTTAACAGTATTTCTTCCTATTCTGCAACTGTGCAGAGTACACAGAATGTGCTGCTAAACTGCGGTGACGCACACTGAATGGAATATGTGACTTTGATATTTTAGTTTGAAGACTTAACAGTATTTCTTCCTATTCTGCAACTGTGCAGAGTACACAGAATATGCTGCTAAACTGCGGCGAAGCACACTGAATGGAATATGTGACTTTGATATTTTAGTTTGAAGACTTAACAGTATTTCTTCCTATTCTGCAACTGTGCACAGTACACAGAATGTGCTGCTAAACTGCGGCGAAGTACACTGAATGGAATATGTGACTTTGATATTTTAGTTTGAAGACTTAACAGTATTTCTTCCTATTCTGCAACTGTGCACAGTACACAGAATGTGCTGCTAAACTGCGGCGAAGCACACTGAATGGAATATGTGACTTTGATATTTTAGTTTGAAGACTTAACAGTATTTCTTCCTATTCTGCAACTGTGCACAGTACACAGAATGTGCTGCTAAACTGCGGCGAAGCACACTGAATGGAATATGTGACTTTGATATTTTAGTTTGAAGACTTAACAGTATTTCTTCCTATTCTGCAACTGTGCACAGTACACAGAATATGCTGCTAAACTGCGGCGAAGCACACTGAATGGAATATGTGACTTTGATATTTTAGTTTGAAGACTTAACAGTATTTCTTCCTATTCTGCAACTGTGCAGAGTACACAGAATGTGCTGCTAAACTGCGGTGACGCACACTGAATGGAATATGTGACTTTGATATTTTAGTTTGAAGACTTAACAGTATTTCTTCCTATTCTGCAACTGTGCAGAGTACACAGAATATGCTGCTAAACTGCGGCGAAGCACACTGAATGGAATATGTGACTTTGATATTTTAGTTTGAAGACTTAACAGTATTTCTTCCTATTCTGCAACTGTGCAGAGTACACAGAATGTGCTGCTAAACTGCGGTGACGCACACTGAATGGAATATGTGACTTTGATATTTTAGTTTGAAGACTTAACAGTATTTCTTCCTATTCTGCAACTGTGCAGAGTACACAGAATATGCTGCTAAACTGCGGCGAAGCACACTGAATGGAATATGTGACTTTGATATTTTAGTTTGAAGACTTAACAGTATTTCTTCCTATTCTGCAACTGTGCACAGTACACAGAATGTGCTGCTAAACTGCGGCGAAGCACACTGAATGGAATATGTGACTTTGATATTTTAGTTTGAAGACTTAACAGTATTTCTTCCTATTCTGCAACTGTGCACAGTACACAGAATATGCTGCTAAACTGCGGCGAAGCACACTGAATGGAATATGTGACTTTGATATTTTAGTTTGAAGACTTAACAGTATTTCATCCTATTCTGCAACTGTGCAGAGTACACAGAATGTGCTGCTAAACTGCGGTGACGCACACTGAATGGAATATGTGACTTTGATATTTTAGTTTGAAGACTTAACAGTATTTCTTCCTATTCTGCAACTGTGCACAGTACACGGA
Source organism: Rhinophrynus dorsalis (assembly GCA_037306005.1). NCBI lineage: Eukaryota > Metazoa > Chordata > Amphibia > Anura > Rhinophrynidae > Rhinophrynus > Rhinophrynus dorsalis. The sequence goes on from CM074719.1 coordinate 120,480,899, forward strand.
ATGTGCTGCTAAACTGCGGCGAAGCACACTGAATGGAATATGTGACTTTGATATTTTAGTTTGAAGACTTAACAGTATTTCTTCCTATTCTGCAACTGTGCACAGTACACAGAATATGCTGCTAAACTGCGGCGAAGCACACTGAATGGAATATGTGACTTTGATATTTTAGTTTGAAGACTTAACAGTATTTCTTCCTATTCTGCAACTGTGCAGAGTACACAGAATGTGCTGCTAAATTGCGGTGACGCACACTGAATGGAATATGTGACTTTGATATTTTAGTTTGAAGACTTAACAGTATTTCTTCCTATTCTGCAACTAAGCACAGTACACAGAATGTGCTGCTAAACTGCGGCGAAGCACACTGAATGGAATATGTGACTTTGATATTTTAGTTTGAAGACTTAACAGTATTTCTTCCTATTCTGCAACTGTGCACAGTACACAGAATGTGCTGCTAAACTGCGGCGAAGCACACTGAATGGAATATGTGACTTTGATATTTTAGTTTGAAGACTTAACAGTATTTCTTCCTATTCTGCAACTGTGCAGAGTACACAGAATATGCTGCTAAACTGCGGCGAAGCACACTGAATGGAATATGTGACTTTGATATTTTAGTTTGAAGACTTAACAGTATTTCTTCCTATTCTGCAACTGTGCAGCGTACACAGAATGTGCTGCTAAACTGCGGTGACGCACACTGAATGGAATATGTGACTTTGATATTTTAGTTTGAAGACTTAACAGTATTTCTTCCTATTCTGCAACTGTGCAGAGTACACAGAATATGCTGCTAAACTGCGGCGAAGCACACTGAATGGAATATGTGACTTTGATATTTTAGTTTGAAGACTTAACAGTATTTCTTCCTATTCTGCAACTGTGCAGAGTACACAGAATGTGCTGCTAAACTGCGGTGACGCACACTGAATGGAATATGTGACTTTGATATTTTAGTTTGAAGACTTAACAGTATTTCTTCCTATTCTGCATCTGTGCAGAGTACACAGAATATGCTGCTAAACTGCGGCGAAGCACACTGAATGGAAGATGTGACTTTGATATTTTAGTTTGAAGACTTAACAGTATTTCTTCCTATTCTGCAACTGTGCACAGTACACAGAATGTGCTGCTAAACTGCGGCGAAGCACACTGAATGGAATATGTGACTTTGATATTTTAGTTTGAAGACTTAACAGTATTTCTTCCTATTCTGCAACTGTGCACAGTACACAGAATATGCTGCTAAACTGCGGCGAAGCACACTGAATGGAATATGTGACTTTGATATTTTAGTTTGAAGACTTAACAGTATTTCTTCCTATTCTGCAACTGTGCAGAGTACACAGAATGTGCTGCTAAACTGCGGTGACGCACACTGAATGGAATATGTGACTTTGATATTTTAGTTTGAAGACTTAACAGTATTTCTTCCTATTCTGCAACTGTGCACAGTACACAGAATGTGCTGCTAAACTGTGGCAAAGCACACTGACTGGAATATGTGACTTTGATATTTTAGTTTGAAGACTTAACAGTATTTCTTCCTATTCTGCAACTGTGCACAGTACACAGAATATGCTGCTAAACTGCGGCGAAGCACACTGAATGGAATATGTGACTTTGATATTTTAGTTTGAAGACTTAACAGTATTTCTTCCTATTCTGCAACTGTGCAGAGTACACAGAATGTGCTGCTAAACTGCGGTGACGCACACTGAATGGAATATGTGACTTTGATATTTTAGTTTGAAGACTTAACAGTATTTCTTCCTATTCTGCAACTGTGCACAGTACACAGAATGTGCTGCTAAACTGCGGCGAAGCACACTGAATGGAATATGTGACTTTGATATTTTAGTTTGAAGACTTAACAGTATTTCTTCCTATTCTGCAACTGTGCACAGTACACAGAATATGCTGCTAAACTGCGGCGAAGCACACTGAATGGAATATGTGACTTTGATATTTTAGTTTGAAGATTTAACAGTATTTCTTCCTATTCTGCAACTGTGCAGAGTACACAGAATGTGCTGCTAAACTGTGGTGACGCACACTGAATGGAATATGTGACTTTGATATTTTAGTTTGAAGACTTAACAGTATTTCTTCCTATTCTGCAACTGTGCAGAGTACACAGAATATGCTGCTAAACTGCGGCGAAGCACACTGAATGGAATATGTGACTTTGATATTTTAGTTTGAAGACTTAACAGTATTTCTTCCTATTCTGCAACTGTGCAGAGTACACAGAATGTGCTGCTAAACTGCGGTGACGCACACTGAATGGAATATGTGACTTTGATATTTTAGTTTGAAGACTTAACAGTATTTCTTCCTATTCTGCAACTGTGCAGAGTACACAGAATATGCTGCTAAACTGCGGCGAAGCACACTGAATGGAATATGTGACTTTGATATTTTAGTTTGAAGACTTAACAGTATTTCTTCCTATTCTGCAACTGTGCAGAGTACACAGAATGTGCTGCTAAACTGCGGTGACGCACACTGAATGGAATATGTGACTTTGATATTTTAGTTTGAAGACTTAACAGTATTTCTTCCTATTCTGCAACTGTGCAGAGTACACAGAATATGCTGCTAAACTGCGGCGAAGCACACTGAATGGAATATGTGACTTTGATATTTTAGTTTGAAGACTTAACAGTATTTCTTCCTATTCTGCAACTGTGCACAGTACACAGAATGTGCTGCTAAACTGCGGCGAAGCACACTGAATGGAATATGTGACTTTGATATTTTAGTTTGAAGACTTAACAGTATTTCTTCCTATTCTGCAACTGTGCACAGTACACAGAATATGCTGCTAAACTGCGGCGAAGCACACTGAATGGAATATGTGACTTTGATATTTTAGTTTGAAGACTTAACAGTATTTCATCCTATTCTGCAACTGTGCAGAGTACACAGAATGTGCTGCTAAACTGCGGTGACGCACACTGAATGGAATATGTGACTTTGATATTTTAGTTTGAAGACTTAACAGTATTTCTTCCTATTCTGCAACTGTGCACAGTACACGGAATGTGCTGCTAAACTGCGGCGAAGCACACTGAATGGAATATGTGACTTTGATATTTTAGTTTGAAGACTTAACAGTATTTCTTCCTATTCTGCAACTGTGCACAGTACACAGAATATGCTGCTAAACTGCGGCGAAGCACACTGAATGGAATATGTGACTTTGATATTTTAGTTTGAAGACTTAACAGTATTTCTTCCTATTCTGCAACTGTGCAGAGTACACAGAATGTGCTGCTAAATTGCGGTGACGCACACTGAATGGAATATGTGACTTTGATATTTTAGTTTGAAGACTTAACAGTATTTCTTCCTATTCTGCAACTAAGCACAGTACACAGAATGTGCTGCTAAACTGCGGCGAAGCACACTGAATGGAATATGTGACTTTGATATTTTAGTTTGAAGACTTAACAGTATTTCTTCCTATTCTGCAACTGTGCACAGTACACAGAATGTGCTGCTAAACTGCGGCGAAGCACACTGAATGGAATATGTGACTTTGATATTTTAGTTTGAAGACTTAACAGTATTTCTTCCTATTCTGCAACTGTGCAGAGTACACAGAATATGCTGCTAAACTGCGGCGAAGCACACTGAATGGAATATGTGACTTTGATATTTTAGTTTGAAGACTTAACAGTATTTCTTCCTATTCTGCAACTGTGCAGAGTACACAGAATGTGCTGCTAAACTGCGGTGACGCACACTGAATGGAATATGTGACTTTGATATTTTAGTTTGAAGACTTAACAGTATTTCTTCCTATTCTGCAACTGTGCAGAGTACACAGAATATGCTGCTAAACTGCGGCGAAGCACACTGAATGGAATATGTGACTTTGATATTTTAGTTTGAAGACTTAACAGTATTTCTTCCTATTCTGCAACTGTGCAGAGTACACAGAATGTGCTGCTAAACTGCGGTGACGCACACTGAATGGAATATGTGACTTTGATATTTTAGTTTGAAGACTTAACAGTATTTCTTCCTATTCTGCATCTGTGCAGAGTACACAGAATATGCTGCTAAACTGCGGCGAAGCACACTGAATGGAAGATGTGACTTTGATATTTTAGTTTGAAGACTTAACAGTATTTCTTCCTATTCTGCAACTGTGCACAGTACACAGAATATGCTGCTAAACTGCGGCGAAGCACACTGAATGGAATATGTGACTTTGATATTTTAGTTTGAAGACTTAACAGTATTTCATCCTATTCTGCAACTGTGCAGAGTACACAGAATGTGCTGCTAAACTGCGGTGACGCACACTGAATGGAATATGTGACTTTGATATTTTAGTTTGAAGACTTAACAGTATTTCTTCCTATTCTGCAACTGTGCACAGTACACGGAATGTGCTGCTAAACTGCGGCGAAGCACACTGAATGGAATATGTGACTTTGATATTTTAGTTTGAAGACTTAACAGTATTTCTTCCTATTCTGCAACTGTGCACAGTACACAGAATATGCTGCTAAACTGCGGCGAAGCACACTGAATGGAATATGTGACTTTGATATTTTAGTTTGAAGACTTAACAGTATTTCTTCCTATTCTGCAACTGTGCAGAGTACACAGAATGTGCTGCTAAATTGCGGTGACGCACACTGAATGGAATATGTGACATTGATATTTTAGTTTGAAGACTTAACAGTATTTCTTCCTATTCTGCAACTAAGCACAGTACACAGAATGTGCTGCTAAACTGCGGCGAAGCACACTGAATGGAATATGTGACTTTGATATTTTAGTTTGAAGACTTAACAGTATTTCTTCCTATTCTGCAACTGTGCACAGTACACAGAATGTGCTGCTAAACTGCGGCGAAGCACACTGAATGGAATATGTGACTTTGATATTTTAGTTTGAAGACTTAACAGTATTTCTTCCTATTCTGCAACTGTGCAGAGTACACAGAATATGCTGCTAAACTGCGGCGAAGCACACTGAATGGAATATGTGACTTTGATATTTTAGTTTGAAGACTTAACAGTATTTCTTCCTATTCTGCAACTGTGCAGAGTACACAGAATGTGCTGCTAAACTGCGGTGACGCACACTGAATGGAATATGTGACTTTGATATTTTAGTTTGAAGACTTAACAGTATTTCTTCCTATTCTGCAACTGTGCAGAGTACACAGAATATGCTGCTAAACTGCGGCGAAGCACACTGAATGGAATATGTGACTTTGATATTTTAGTTTGAAGACTTAACAGTATTTCTTCCTATTCTGCAACTGTGCAGAGTACACAGAATGTGCTGCTAAACTGCGGTGACGCACACTGAATGGAATATGTGACTTTGATATTTTAGTTTGAAGACTTAACAGTATTTCTTCCTATTCTGCATCTGTGCAGAGTACACAGAATATGCTGCTAAACTGCGGCGAAGCACACTGAATGGAAGATGTGACTTTGATATTTTAGTTTGAAGACTTAACAGTATTTCTTCCTATTCTGCAACTGTGCACAGTACACAGAATGTGCTGCTAAACTGCGGCGAAGCACACTGAATGGAATATGTGACTTTGATATTTTAGTTTGAAGACTTAACAGTATTTCTTCCTATTCTGCAACTGTGCACAGTACACAGAATATGCTGCTAAACTGCGGCGAAGCACACTGAATGGAATATGTGACTTTGATATTTTAGTTTGAAGACTTAACAGTATTTCTTCCTATTCTGCAACTGTGCAGAGTACACAGAATGTGCTGCTAAACTGCGGTGACGCACACTGAATGGAATATGTGACTTTGATATTTTAGTTTGAAGACTTAACAGTATTTCTTCCTATTCTGCAACTGTGCACAGTACACAGAATGTGCTGCTAAACTGTGGCAAAGCACACTGAATGGAATATGTGACTTTGATATTTTAGTTTGAAGACTTAACAGTATTTCTTCCTATTCTGCAACTGTGCACAGTACACAGAATATGCTGCTAAACTGCGGCGAAGCACACTGAATGGAATATGTGACTTTGATATTTTAGTTTGAAGACTTAACAGTATTTCTTCCTATTCTGCAACTGTGCAGAGTACACAGAATGTGCTGCTAAACTGCGGTGACGCATACTGAATGGAATATGTGACTTTGATATTTTAGTTTGAAGACTTAACAGTATTTCTTCCTATTCTGCAACTGTGCACAGTACACAGAATGTGCTGCTAAACTGCGGCGAAGCACACTGAATGGAATATGTGACTTTGATATTTTAGTTTGAAGACTTAACAGTATTTCTTCCTATTCTGCAACTGTGCACAGTACACAGAATATGCTGCTAAACTGCGGCGAAGCACACTGAATGGAATATGTGACTTTGATATTTTAGTTTGAAGATTTAACAGTATTTCTTCCTATTCTGCAACTGTGCAGAGTACACAGAATGTGCTGCTAAACTGTGGTGACGCACACTGAATGGAATATGTGACTTTGATATTTTAGTTTGAAGACTTAACAGTATTTCTTCCTATTCTGCAACTGTGCAGAGTACACAGAATATGCTGCTAAACTGCGGCGAAGCACACTGAATGGAATATGTGACTTTGATATTTTAGTTTGAAGACTTAACAGTATTTCTTCCTATTCTGCAACTGTGCAGAGTACACAGAATGTGCTGCTAAACTGCGGTGACGCACACTGAATGGAATATGTGACTTTGATATTTTAGTTTGAAGACTTAACAGTATTTCTTCCTATTCTGCAACTGTGCAGAGTACACAGAATATGCTGCTAAACTGCGGCGAAGCACACTGAATGGAATATGTGACTTTGATATTTTAGTTTGAAGACTTAACAGTATTTCTTCCTATTCTGCAACTGTGCAGAGTACACAGAATGTGCTGCTAAACTGCGGTGACGCACACTGAATGGAATATGTGACTTTGATATTTTAGTTTGAAGACTTAACAGTATTTCTTCCTATTCTGCAACTGTGCAGAGTACACAGAATATGCTGCTAAACTGCGGCGAAGCACACTGAATGGAATATGTGACTTTGATATTTTAGTTTGAAGACTTAACAGTATTTCTTCCTATTCTGCAACTGTGCAGAGTACACAGAATATGCTGCTAAACTGCGGCGAAGCACACTGAATGGAATATGTGACTTTGATATTTTAGTTTGAAGACTTAACAGTATTTCTTCCTATTCTGCAACTGTGCACAGTACACAGAATGTGCTGCTAAACTGCGGCGAAGCACACTGAATGGAATATGTGACTTTGATATTTTAGTTTGAAGACTTAACAGTATTTCTTCCTATTCTGCAACTGTGCACAGTACACAGAATATGCTGCTAAACTGCGGCGAAGCACACTGAATGGAATATGTGACTTTGATATTTTAGTTTGAAGACTTAACAGTATTTCATCCTATTCTGCAACTGTGCAGAGTACACAGAATGTGCTGCTAAACTGCGGTGACGCACACTGAATGGAATATGTGACTTTGATATTTTAGTTTGAAGACTTAACAGTATTTCTTCCTATTCTGCAACTGTGCAGAGTACACAGAATGTGCTGCTAAATTGCGGTGACGCACACTGAATGGAATATGTGACTTTGATATTTTAGTTTGAAGACTTAACAGTATTTCTTCCTATTCTGCAACTAAGCACAGTACACAGAATGTGCTGCTAAACTGCGGCGAAGCACACTGAATGGAATATGTGACTTTGATATTTTAGTTTGAAGACTTAACAGTATTTCTTCCTATTCTGCAACTGTGCAGAGTACACAGAATATGCTGCTAAACTGCGGCGAAGCACACTGAATGGAATATGTGACTTTGATATTTTAGTTTGAAGACTTAACAGTATTTCTTCCTATTCTGCAACTGTGCAGAGTACACAGAATGTGCTGCTAAACTGCGGTGACGCACACTGAATGGAATATGTGACTTTGATATTTTAGTTTGAAGACTTAACAGTATTTCTTCCTATTCTGCAACTGTGCAGAGTACACAGAATATGCTGCTAAACTGCGGCGAAGCACACTGAATGGAATATGTGACTTTGATATTTTAGTTTGAAGACTTAACAGTATTTCTTCCTATTCTGCAACTGTGCAGAGTACACAGAATGTGCTGCTAAACTGCGGTGACGCACACTGAATGGAATATGTGACTTTGATATTTTAGTTTGAAGACTTAACAGTATTTCTTCCTATTCTGCATCTGTGCAGAGTACACAGAATATGCTGCTAAACTGCGGCGAAGCACACTGAATGGAAGATGTGACTTTGATATTTTAGTTTGAAGACTTAACAGTATTTCTTCCTATTCTGCAACTGTGCACAGTACACAGAATGTGCTGCTAAACTGCGGCGAAGCACACTGAATGGAATATGTGACTTTGATATTTTAGTTTGAAGACTTAACAGTATTTCTTCCTATTCTGCAACTGTGCACAGTACACAGAATATGCTGCTAAACTGCGGCGAAGCACACTGAATGGAATATGTGACTTTGATATTTTAGTTTGAAGACTTAACAGTATTTCTTCCTATTCTGCAACTGTGCAGAGTACACAGAATGTGCTGCTAAACTGCGGTGACGCACACTGAATGGAATATGTGACTTTGATATTTTAGTTTGAAGACTTAACAGTATTTCTTCCTATTCTGCAACTGTGCACAGTACACAGAATGTGCTGCTAAACTGTGGCAAAGCACACTGAATGGAATATGTGACTTTGATATTTTAGTTTGAAGACTTAACAGTATTTCTTCCTATTCTGCAACTGTGCACAGTACACAGAATATGCTGCTAAACTGCGGCGAAGCACACTGAATGGAATATGTGACTTTGATATTTTAGTTTGAAGACTTAACAGTATTTCTTCCTATTCTGCAACTGTGCAGAGTACACAGAATGTGCTGCTAAACTGCGGTGACGCACACTGAATGGAATATGTGACTTTGATATTTTAGTTTGAAGACTTAACAGTATTTCTTCCTATTCTGCAACTGTGCACAGTACACAGAATGTGCTGCTAAACTGCGGCGAAGCACACTGAATGGAATATGTGACTTTGATATTTTAGTTTGAAGACTTAACAGTATTTCTTCCTATTCTGCAACTGTGCACAGTACACAGAATATGCTGCTAAACTGCGGCGAAGCACACTGAATGGAATATGTGACTTTGATATTTTAGTTTGAAGATTTAACAGTATTTCTTCCTATTCTGCAACTGTGCAGAGTACACAGAATGTGCTGCTAAACTGTGGTGACGCACACTGAATGGAATATGTGACTTTGATATTTTAGTTTGAAGACTTAACAGTATTTCTTCCTATTCTGCAACTGTGCAGAGTACACAGAATATGCTGCTAAACTGCGGCGAAGCACACTGAATGGAATATGTGACTTTGATATTTTAGTTTGAAGACTTAACAGTATTTCTTCCTATTCTGCAACTGTGCAGAGTACACAGAATGTGCTGCTAAACTGCGGTGACGCACACTGAATGGAATATGTGACTTTGATATTTTAGTTTGAAGACTTAACAGTATTTCTTCCTATTCTGCAACTGTGCAGAGTACACAGAATGTGCTGCTAAACTGCGGTGACGCACACTGAATGGAATATGTGACTTTGATATTTTAGTTTGAAGACTTAACAGTATTTCTTCCTATTCTGCAACTGTGCACAGTACACAGAATGTGCTGCTAAACTGCGGCGAAGCACACTGAATGGAATATGTGACTTTGATATTTTAGTTTGAAGACTTAACAGTATTTCTTCCTATTCTGCAACTGTGCACAGTACACAGAATGTGCTGCTAAACTGCAGCGAAGCACACTGAATGGAATATGTGACTTTGATATTTTAGTTTGAAGACTTAAAAGTATTTCTTCCTATTCTGCAACTGTGCACAGTACACAGAATATGCTGCTAAACTGCGGCGAAGCACACTGAATGGAATATGTGACTTTGATATTTTAGTTTGAAGACTTAACAGTATTTCTTCCTATTCTGCAACTGTGCAGAGTACACAGAATGTGCTGCTAAACTGCGGTGACGCACACTGAATGGAATATGTGACTTTGATATTTTAGTTTGAAGACTTAACAGTATTTCTTCCTATTCTGCAACTGTGCACAGTACACAGAATGTGCTGCTAAACTGCGTCGAAGCACACTGAATGGAATATGTGACTTTGATATTTTAGTTTGAAGACTTAACAGTATTTCTTCCTATTCTGCAACTGTGCACAGTACACAGAATATGCTGCTAAACTGCGGCGAAGCTCACTGAATGGAATATGTGACTTTGATATTTTAGTTTGAAGACTTAACAGTATTTCTTCCTATTCTGCAACTCTGCACAGTACACAGAATGTGCTGCTGAACTGCGGCGAAGCACACTGAATGGAATATGTGACTTTGATATTTTAGTTTGAAGACTTAACAGTATTTCTTCCTATTCTGCAACTCTGCACAGTACACAGAATGTGCTGCTAAACTGCGGTGACGCACACTGAATGGAATATGTGACTTTGATATTTTAGTTTGAAGACTTAACAGTATTTCTTCCTATTCTGCAACTCTGCACAGTACACAGAATGTGCTGCTAAACTGCGGCGACGCACACTGAATGGAATATGTGACTTTGATATTTTACAGTTTGAAGACTTAACAGAATGTGCTCTAATCTGCAACTTTGCACACTAAACAGAATGTGCTCTAATCTGCAACTTTGCACACTAAACAGAATGTGCTCTAATCTGCAACTTTGCACACTAAACAGAATGTGCTCTAATCTGCAACTTTGCACACTAAACAGAATATATGAATTTTTTTTTTTTTTTTTTTTTCCCCCCCACACAAAATAAACTGCTGCCCCCACACACAGTAGTCCTAAAAAGGACTTTTGGGTCTTTTTTTTAACAAATTTGCTTGTCTTCTCCCTACACTGACTTTCCCTTCCTATCCTCATCTCTCCCTGGCTAAGACTGAGCCGAACTCGCTGGTCAGGTGCTATACAGCACCCGACCACGGGTTCTGGCCGGCCAATCAGTGTAATGCCAGCAGCCAACATGGCTGCTGGCATTACACTGATGTCAGAGCCTCCCTGCACGTTTATTGGCTGCGCAGCAGCCGCGAAACGTGCGGGGAGGAGACCCGAAAATGGCGGGCGAGCACTTGCGGTACTCGTACGAGTACCGTCATGTGCCGAGCAGAGCGATGCTCGAGCCGATCCGAGTATCGGCCGAGCATGCTCGCTCAACACTAACCATAACCTTTTCCAGTCTATTTTGGAGTTTGTCCTCAGTACATGATAGAGGAAATTCTGTGATTTTTCACAGAGCCTGTCATGATTGTTTCATTTATATATACAGAAGAAAATAATGTGTTAAATGTGTCAGCCATAGCTTTAACCTCACTAATCAATTCACGTCTCCTCTTTAAGAAGACCAATATCAATCTTAATCTTCTTGTTATTTATATACTTGTAGAATTGTTCAGGATTTTTCAGGATTTTTCTTGCTCTCTTTTGCAATACTTCTCTCATTTTCCATTTTAGCTAGCTGTAACGGTTTGTTTGACACACAGACACAATGGTTTAGGATAAAACACAGTTTATATTGAAAACACAGTAATATAATAACCCTCACAGGTCCTGTAGTATTTTAACAGAATAATACAGACACAAGACAGGTTACATATACATATGCCTACACAGGTCCAGTTTAACCATAGAGTCCATAACAGAATATACTGACACAGGTCAGGCGGAATAAGAAGGATTCTATCACGGTCCACTTGATCCTTTTAGCTGTCACTCTCAACTGTGCTGCTCCCTGATTGGTTGAGCTGTGTTGGTCCGCCCCTGGTGACCTGTTTTATTCTGGCCATTGGCACCTGTCAGGTGCCCTTTCGTGGTGTTTCTGAGCCAGTATTGCTGTTGCCGTGTTCCTGATCTCCTGTGTACCGACTTGGCCTGTACCGACTACGCTCCTGTGTTCCTGTTCCGTGATTGACCCGGCCTGGCTGACTTCCTGTTGTTGCTGATCTGGCTTGTCTGCAAATCTTCTCCGTGATCCGACCCGGCCTGGCTCACGTTCTCGCTCTATTGCTGATCCGGCTTGTCTGCGAATCTCCTGCGTGTCCCTGATCCGGCCTGGCTGACTACTGACTCCTGGATTTGCTCCTGATCCTGCCGCTCCAGTCTCCAGTTCCTGTTGTCGCCTCGGCGACATTCTGATCGCTGCAGTGTGTGATCTGAGCCTCCATTATTTCCTGGGTTTACCATTGCTGAGCCGTGTTGTTTGAGCTGAGCCTTCCATCTGCATTGTCTGGTAACGTGTGCTGAGACTATTAACATTTGCTGTGCCGTGTCGCTACTGTGAGCCTAGAACACTTGTGTTGCTTCCATTTACCTCACTGCCACCTTTACCATCGTTAGCCTTAGCCTGATACTCTGCTTCTGTGAGCCGGCCGCGTGTGGGCCTCGGTAGTCGGCGGCTCTTCACATCTGCAGAACAGTAGTTCCGTTACCCCCGTGGGCTATTGGCAAGCAGTGCAGCAACCGGTGGTCTCCGTTACGCCGTGAGGCTGTGTTGGCTCAAGCGATTCATTTACTGTTGGTCTCCGGTATACACCTGCGGGGACTATAGACTCTAGCTATCACGGTACTGTTGGTCTCCGTTACGCCCGTAGGGCTATTGACTCAAGCTATCACGATACTGTTGGTTCACGTTACACCCGTGGGGGCTATTGGCTCAAGCTATCACGATACTGTTGGTCTCCGTTACGCCCGTGGGGGCTATTGGCTCAAGCAATTCCAATACTGTTGGTTTCTGTTACGCCCGTGGGGGCTATTGGCTCAAACGATCCCAGTACTGTTGGTCTCCATTTACGCCCTAGGGGGCTACCACATTATCACACTGCAGCTTCAGTTTCAAGTCGCAGCTCTTGTCTACAGCATCACATATTGAATGGACTTAAAGGGATAGTAATACTTCATTTTAACTTTATTTTATTTTGTAGGCATTAAAAAAACCTGAAGAATGATATAAGTCTTATCTCTGAAACCTTTATGGTTTAAGAGATATTCACAAACAAAGTATCCCCCCCCTGTTCAACCAGATCAGAAGGGAGATGCCCAGGTAGACTGCAGAGAGGGACAATCTTCAATTAAGATAATGGAAAAAGCTGAAAAACTTGTCAAGGGGGAAGGGCTTTCATTGTTTTCATACAAAGAAAATTGTCCCCTTCTGTTATCGGTACTGTCATACAACCAGACTCACATCTGAGAAGAGATGGCTTACACTAGGTAAAAGGGGCGGGGAGGGGAACTTTGCTTGTGAATATCTCATAAACCATAAAGGTTTGAGAGTTAAGACTTATATCATTCTTCATGTTTTTTTAATGCCTACAAAATAAAATAAAGTTAAAACAAAGTGTTACTATCCCTTTAAGGTGTTATCACCTAGCATTTATTGCAGTCTAGTTCACCAAGGGCGTGCCTTACACCACATTTGAGACTGATTTCCCTTGTAATTACCATTTGTCTTCTGTCAATATTTTGCCTACTACTAGAGAAATATTCCCTGTTCTGTACCTGGCATTTCAGTCCATCTTCTGCTATTCTCAGTACTGCCCCTAGGGGGCAACCTTGTTATTATTTTTTGCTCTAATAAAATTGCATTTTATTCTAACCCTCTGTCTGAGTGTCCAAAAACCGTAACAGATTCCCAGGATATCGGTACTGCATGGGTTAATGGTCTTCAGCGAGTGTAAACAGTCCCATGTGAAGAGAGGTCTGTGATGGAGCACACTCAAGATAGAGAGCTTAAGGATAAGTAACGCCCAGTAATAGGTTAGCAGACAAACGTGAACTGCCAGAGTAGTATCAGAAACTGAGCAACCTATAACACTGCCGTAGCAGTAATGGAGACCAGGCAACTAGTGTTTTTGCCGAAGCAGTAAACGGAGATAGGCCACTTGCACACTGCCGTAGCAGTAACGGAGACAAGACCACTTGCACACTGCCGAGCAGTAACGGAGACTAGGCCACTTGCACTCTGCAGGGGCAGTAACGGAGACAAGGCCACTTGCACACTGCTGTAGCAGTAATGGAGACTAGGCCACTTGCACTCTGCCGTAGCAGTACCGGAGACTAGGCCACTTGCACTCTGCAGGAGCAGTAACAGAGACAAGCCACTTGCACACTGCCGTAGCAGTAACGGAGACTAGGCCACTTGCACTCTGCAGGAGCAGTAACGGAGACAAGGCCACTTGCCCACTGCTGTAGCAGTAACAGAGACAAGACCACTTGCACACTGCCGAGCAGTAACGGAGACTAGGCAACTTTCACTCTGCAGGAGCAGTAACAGAGACAAGGCCACTTGCACACTGCTGTAGCAGTAATGGAGACTAGGCCACTTGCACTCTTCCGTAGCAGTACCGGAGACTAGGCCACTTGCACTCTGCAGGAGCAGTAACAGAGACAAGCCACTTGCACACTGCCGTAGCAGTAACGGAGACTAGGCCACTTGCACTCTGCAGGAGCAGTAACGGAGACAAGGCCACTTGCACACTGCTGTAGCAGTAACAGAGACTAGGCCACTTGCACTCTGCAGGAGCAGTAATGGAGACAAGGCCACTTGCACACTTCCGTAGCAGTAATGGAGACTAGGCCACTTGCACTCTGCAGGAGCAATAACGGAGACACACAACTGAGTAATGCCGTGACACGAACGTACTGGGCAACTGTGCATCTCGCCCTGAGGTTGCAACCAACCGGGAGTGTCATGAATGCCTAACCAATAGGAATGTCGCCAAGGCGACACAGAGGCAGCCAGAGCAGGAACGTCAACCAAGCCGGGTCGGTACACGGAGCAGGAACGTCAGCCAAGCTGGGTCCGTACACAGAGCAGGAACATCAGCCAAGCCGGGTCGGTACACGGAGCAGGAATGTCAGCCAAGCCGGGTCGGTACACAGGAGCAGGAGAAGAAGAATGGTCAGGCAGTCCGGGTCGGTTCACAGACAGGAAACGAGATGCAGAGTAGTCAGGCAGGCCGGGTCGGTACACTGGGAATACTGAGAGCAGGAACAAGCACTGGTACAGGAACACTATGAAAGGGCACCGGAGGGGTGCCAGAACCCAGTATATAAAGGCCATGCTGGGCAGGACAAGCACAGAATAGCCAATAGGAGTAAAGCACAGTGTAGACTGACAGAATGTCGCAAGGGGAGCACAGGCACCGTGATACTAGCCCAATCACTTGTTTGAAGAGTTTATTATATGATTTATATATTTTTAAATGATGCATTTGACCCTTCTGGCTTAAACACTTTAAAAGCCTGCTTCTTATTTCTCATTTCCCTGCAAACCTCATTATTAAGCCACATTGGTCTAAATTTCCTCCTTATTCCCGTGTTGTGTATATATATTGACACGTATATTTGTCTAAGAGCATTTTAAGCAAATTCCATGGTTCTTGTGCATAATTATCTTTGAAGATTACATCCTAAAGAATATTCTTTAATACTGTATATTAAGAGTCAGAGATGCTCAACTAGGAGCGAACCTGCAATGCATAATTGCTGGTTATCTAGGAATGGTCTGCTACCCAGGGGGCAGTCTCTTTTAACCCACTAGTGCCTTTTACAGAGAGGAAATATCCTAAAGCACATCATATTGGTCCTGCCATTACAGCAGTCCAACCATGAAACGCCATGAAATTCCTCTCTGAACAAGAGAAGAAGCCAACCCCAGACTTAGGTTTCGGCCTTGTTGGGCCTCGCCAGTGAGGTGCAGCTGATCCTATAGAGCCTGCAATACATTTTGTTTGTATTGCAGGCTCATTCCTAGTTGAGAGTCTCTGACTCCCAATCTACATATGCAAATTATCCTTGTGATTAGTCACCCACAGGATAATAGGGGAGTCCAGAATTGGACTCCTTGCTCACAGCGCTTAGTGAGATCAGCTTCACCTCACTGACGAGACCCAACAAGGCCGAAACTGGGGATAGCTGCTTATCTTGTTCAGAGAACAATTGCCTGACATTTCGTGGTTGGACTGCTGTAATGGCAGTACCAATATGATATGCTTTAGGATATTTCCTCTCTGTGAAAGGCATTAATGGGCTAAAAGAGACTGCACCCTGGGTAGGACACATTCTTACAGAGCCAGCAAATTTGTATTGCAGGCTCTTTACTAGTTGAGTGTCTCTGACTCCCAATCTACATGTCCTTTAATACTGCTTTTAGCTTTGTGTAATTAGCCTTTTTAAAATTGAATGTTTTTGTGAAACCTTTGCTAATTTCAAATGATACCATATTGTGGTCACTGCTGCCTATATGTTCTTTTACCTGTGTACTGTTTAGCATGTCAGAATTATTAAAGAGCACCTGGAGAAGCAATGCCTCTTTTCTAGTTGGCTCCACTACTAGTTGGGGCATGAAATTGTCATTAATGATACTAAAAAATAATTCCCTTTGTTGTGTTAGAAGTTATATTTCTCCAGTTATTTTCAGGATAGTTGAAATCTCCCATTATGATTACATTTCCGGACTGAGAAGCCTTTCCCATTTGTAATAATAGTTAGGCTTCCTCAAACTACCCAATATTAGGTGGCTTGTAGCAAGCCCTCATTAACATCTTTTTTATTATGGATGCTCCCAGTGTGTATTTGAACCCACAGGGTCTCTACATTCTCAGTGGACCCTTTATTTATATCTTCCCTTATACCTTATACCCCTCCCCATTTATTAACCCTATCCATCTTAAAAAGTGAATAACCCTCTAGATTGACTTCAAAGTCATATGTATCATCTAACCAGGTTTCAAACACATGAATTAGATAACACTGCTCATCACACTGCTTGCAATAATTTCTAGTTCCAGGCACACCACAAGCATTTACATGCATACATTTTATCTTATTGCCATTCTGAAAAATTATATTCTTTGAAATATGTATTTCTCTTTTTATCAGTCTATAACACTGGTACATCCCTATTAGATGAACTAGCCCATTCCCCCTCTCCACCCTATGTTCCTTCTCTAATCCAATTTCATCAGTTATACTGTCTTCCACATTCTATGTTTTATCACTTCCCCCTTCCCTAGTTTAAAGTCTCCTCCAACCCTCTAACCATCTTAATCCCTAGCACAGTGGCACCCTTTCCACTATAAAGATTGCCCTCAAGAGAAAATACCTCCCTCTTGCTTACATTAAGTCTTTATCCACGCATTTAATTCCCTAATCTCCCGTTGCCTTTGTGATGTAGTGAGTGGCACAGATTGTTTTTTAGAAAATACTACCTTAGAGAGCCTTTTGCTTAAGTTTATAACCTAAATCACTGAAATCCTTCTTAAGGGACCTCCATTTTCCACTGATTTTGTCATTGTTAACAATATATACCATGACAAACGGGTCATTCCTAGCCCTTCACAACAATCTATGAACCCGTTCTGCCACATGTCGAACCCGAGCACCTGGGAGACAGCAAACTGTACTATTGTTGTGATCTTGGCAGCAGAGTAGCCTGTTTGTCTTCCTAATAAAGGAATCCTACTATCACCACTATCTGTCTAGGTCTGCCTGAGCCCTAGATCCCATGAGCACTAGAAGGGCTCTTCTCATGGCTGTTAGAGAGAACTGTAGTCTCCAGCAAAGGCATTCCTGTGTGAACATTCCCAACATCATCAGTCAATGTAGCAAATATGATAGGGTTAGTAAATACAGGAGCGTCCTCCCTATTCCTCTGCCCTCCCTTTCTATATCTAACTGTAACCCATTTAGCTACCTGTTCTTTCTTTGTACAGTCTCGACTTCCAAAACTTCCAACATCAGCTAGCTTCTGCTCAGTGAGCAGCAAACCCTTCTCAATGTTGTTTGTCCCCCTTGGCGTTGCAACTTGTTTCTCCAGATCTCTAATCTGAGCTTCCAGAGAGGCTACTTGCTCACATCCTCAACAGAAGTATGAACCCTGGAACGGTTGTTCCAGGTGTGCAAAAATATGGCAGCTTGTGCACTGAGGACAATCATGTTACCACTCATATTATGCCAGTTACAGCAAATTAAAAAGCAGGCAGAAAAAAAAATCTGCACAATAAAATTAATAAATATTTGCTCACTTGTAATTCCCTGTGTTAGGTTCACCTACTATTTAAATTCCCAGCACTTATGACACTTTTGCTCTTACACACTGATGCAAGATTCACACATTCAAGTATTCACTCTCTCTGCTTTATATAGCAGAAATCCACCAATTACAGCCCAGCAAACAACAAAACAACTCCCACCACAGACACAGACTGCAATCAATCACTTATAGAATTGCAAATACAGTGAAGAAGACTTTTGTTTTTAACCCCTCACTTATCACACTACATACACTTCCTCACTTTGTCTAGAAAATATTCCACACTTAGCTTATTTCAGCTTTCAGCCTTGTTGCTCTGAATCCTGTTAGTCACAGACCCCTACATACCCACTCTGACCTCTCTCCCCAACCTTGTTCCACTGGTAGTCATGGAATCGCAACTGCCTCTTCCTCCGTAACCCTGCTCCTGGCACCCACTACAGTATGTCAACCCATATGAAAGGGTACCATATTTCTTGGCTTAGCATTAGGTACTGAAAATTACAGGAAATTACACGGTGTTAAAATATTTTAGTATTTTTGAAATGTAAAAATATCTGTTTTCTTTTTTTTTCCCCACAGCACCACATTCTGGAAAGAGTTGGACATATTAGCCTATTGGTAAAAAGACAAATGGCCTCTCATTAGATGCAGGTGAAAGTAAAAAAGAAAAGTGCCAAGTGTAGATTAGTGCTTCTGACACTCCCTACCCATACCAATGGGGTACCATTTTCTTGGGCTGGTAGACAGTAGCGAATACAGCAGGAAATGCCATGGTTTTCAAATATTTTACTATATTTGAAGTTGTGGAAATATTAATAAATGAAAATAACTGTGCACGCCAGCCTAGAGTTAAAAAGGCAAAAATACCCTTATTTGATGTGGTTGAATGTCTACTTTCCAAAATTGTATGTCTTGCATACCTTTCCATGATAAGCAGTACCATTTTAGTGCAAACAGACTATTAAAAGAAAGGAAATAGGCATAATTTTATGCTTCTGGCACCCCCTACAGTATGTCAGCACATCCCAATGGGGTACCGTTTTTCTTGGAGGAGTATAAGTTCATCAGTACAGTAAGAAAGTACATATTTTTCATAGATTTTAGTATATATGAAGGGGTAGAAATGTAAAAAAAGTGTTTTTTTTATTTAAGTCACATTATGCAAATATTTGTGCACAATAGTTTAGGGGTAGAAAGACAAGTGTCACTTAATTTTATGAGGTAGGTTATTTTATTTCTTTGTCTACCTTTTCTTCAGTTCTGTAATTGGTGCAGCAATTTTAGTACAGGTAAGTCAGTGTGCATTCTTCATGTCAAGAAGAGATGGCAAGTGTGACTGTAGGGGACCCTCTGTCACATTTGTCATAATTTCCAACCAGTGTGACTCTCATAGAGCAGCAGCAAGGAACTGTTGATGGTGGTGATGAGGGTGATGGTGGAGGAGCTATGGTGGAAGAGCTATTAAATGGCTTTTTTAGCAGAAAGCGAGAAGAAATGGGAAACAAATATGCAAATGGGTTGGGCATCACTACCAGCAGTGAGATTGAGGAGTTTGCTGCCTCTGTAAATCCTGATGCTGAGTTGCAAGGACAGTAGGTTGATGAGAAGCAGGCTAGAGTGCCACAGACCTCTTTGGCCACTGTGGGAATACAGTCCAGTAGTAGTGGTTATGCGGGACTAGGACAGGTTCCACTTGCCAGCAGTACTCCGGGTCCTAGTTGTATTTCTGAATCTGAGGCAGCAGCAACATCTTCCTCTGCCCCAGCCAGTGAATGCCTGTGGGAAATCAACAAAAATATGCTTCACATTGGTTTTAATGCAATGAGCTGGGCGAAATAAGAGGAAAAACTACTTTTCAAGGAAAATTTCCCACTAGGAGAAGTGCCATTTTTCCACTATTTCGGTTTGAGGCAACATTTTTCTCCAGTCCCTAGCAGTAAGATATCTACTTTCAGTATATATATGCTTTTATGTTGTTATTGAGCTATTTGTGGGCAGTTTTACCAATGGAATGTGCATTTTAGTTCAGAAATTTGA
Organism: Rhinophrynus dorsalis; assembly: GCA_037306005.1. Lineage (NCBI taxonomy): Eukaryota > Metazoa > Chordata > Amphibia > Anura > Rhinophrynidae > Rhinophrynus > Rhinophrynus dorsalis. The sequence goes on from CM074719.1 coordinate 120,501,100, forward strand.
AAATATAATTTTGTTTTCCTGTTAATTAGGGATCTATGCAGGCCATGTTTCTAAGTGAAATTATACATATTTGCTATTTTTGTACTGAAAGAATTAAAGGAACTAAACAGCTGCACCATAGGGAACAAATACAATTTTACCACACTCCTAGTGATTGAAATTGTGCTTTTAACACCTTGAATGCTAGAAATGTCTCTAATTGCTTTCAGATGTTCTGAAGACCACTCTAGCATTCAAGAGGTTATAAGCCCTATTTATAGCAAAGTTAATTTACATTTGTCCCATTCTGTGCAGATGGTTTGCCCCACAATCGCTCCATGTTTCTTTTAAACACTTGTTTAGGTGGATATACCTCAACTTCAGCCAGGGACACATGGAAAATGCATACTACAGGGCCGTTTTGATTCCAGTGCAGCCCTGAAATATAGATATTTCCTAGGTGTTCCCAGCAATATGGGAGGTCTGGTCAGTCTGTATTGGCCCTATATTTTAAGGGCTTCTCAATTTGAATCTTTGGGGCACCCCAAAAGTACCCAACAGTTGATTTTGTCAGAGAGGAAAAACTGGCAAAAGGTCAACGTGTACATAATTTGAGGAGAGAAGTTGAAGAGTGGAATTAAACAATTCCTGCAGTAGCCATGCCTGCAGGCAACAAGAATATCAGGCATGATAGAAACTATGTGAAGAAAATCCAACAAGCATTCAAAGGATTACATTGAATACTTGGGATCTTATTATTTGTTCACTTGGTTTACTCCAGAATTACTCAGGTTCTACTCAGTACAACAGCCCCAGTGACCACTTTGTTTTCACCGTCCTGTAAGTCTCTGTGTAAAGTTAGAGAAACCTTTGCACTGATTAGTTACATGACCATCATTTTGACTCCCTTGTACCATATTTCATGCTATACTGGTTTACAAGGAAAACTAGGAGAGTTAATAGGTCTTCCATTGCTACGATCACAAAGTTGAGTAGTGCCGAATAATTGCTAATATCCACTGACATGTTTTATGTTGAGACGGACCAGCTCAAATGTCCATTTAATGAAGTAAAAAAATTGTCAGTTTTTTTTAAACATAGCCACATCACATTTCTATCCAAGAGAAAGCTCTTTCTGCACGAATAGCAAATAATCAGGCCTGGAAGCCCACAAACCATTTCTTATCATTTCCATTTCAATGGTGATCCTTTGACAGAAGGATACTGGACATCAACACCAACATATTTCTGCGGGCAATTTATAATATTTCAGATTTGTACAATTGAAAGTAGAATTATAATACAGGAATAAGAAGCTCTTAACATCTGCAACATGAGGATTCACCTAGGGTGATGTCCTTTAAACAGCTACAGCAGTCAGTTATATCTATATGCCTTTTATTTTGCATTTGCTCTTTGTTGTAGTGTACAGCTAATTGTTTTAGTTTATAATTTGATATCTGACCCTTGCGATTGATTAATATCTTTGCACAGCAGCATTATAATTAATTAATAACTCCAGACCACACACCAACAAAAAGTATAGTATCACCACCGATGTAACACCACAGAGATATCGTAGTCAAATAATTTTGTACAGCTAATTACACTTGTTATAAAACCAATATATTTAATGATTACAGCTCCATTGTAAAGAAAAAAAAAACATATCTCACCGCTTCATCGCAACATCTTCTCCAGTAGATACATTTGTTCAGTCCAAATAATTGTGGAGTGGAACATTAGTATGTTGCCACTCTTTCCTAGGTACTTTGAAGTATAAACCTCCAAACTTTAGGAAAACAAGTAGGCAGATGAGATTCAATATGAAAACTGCAGGAATATTAGGGAGGTACTGGTGTCAAGGTAACAGTATAAAAAAAAGCATATTATAGTTACAAAAAAATTTAAAAGTTTAAAATTTCATTGTGTTCCTCATCTCTCTCCCATCTTTTAATGAGTGCTCCCACTGGTTTGGGGCTCTCGCACATTTCCTTGCGGAGTATGCTCCTACTCCCTCTTCCCATGCTGATGTACCCCCACCTTTTCACTACTGCAGATCCCTTGTGTGTCAGCTACCGTCAGCCACTCATGGTGTGTGTCTAAACAGTTGACACCTGTACTCAACACCTATCAGTTTGTAATTTGTAATACTTATATAATATTGTTGATGTTCTATTGCACCCTGTTACTGCTGCAATATGATTTTCACATGCTCCTTCCATTTTGTCCATTCCCCACCGTAGCCCCCTCTTTTATTTGCCCTAGGCAATTCTCTGATAGATACTGCTGTTTATGCTACAGCTATTTAGTTAAACATAGTACCCTATGCATTCTTATAAACACATTACCAGGCAGGCAGCCTTACGCCCCTTCACTGAGAAATTTCCCCTCGCTGTCCTCCACTCCCTGATTTGTTACCTTGCGTATACGGTGTATCCCTCTACCTGTTGCATACAGACCCTTGCTGACAGGCTTCGGTCAAAACTTTCTTAGACTAACTCATTCAGATCCTTCCCCCGCATTTCATTATTATTCTTTCCTCTGCACACTTCCACTTTCTACTTGCACTTTCCAGAGTGGTTCCCATAATCCACCACATCACCCGGTGGTCCGTTAGAGTGTCCCCTCTATATCACATCTAACACCAGCACCACACTTTTTACACACTACCCACCTTGCCTCTCTTTCTCCTTCCTATCTGTTCTTTACCTTTCTGAACTGTCCCTTGCTCTTACTGACACAGCATACCGGGTCTTTGAGACCGCTGTGCCCGATATTCCTCTCTTTGCTTTCCTTTGGTACCTAACACCAGCACCACACTTTTTACACACTACCTACCTTGCCTCTTTTTCTCTTTCCTATCTGTTTTTTACCTTTCTGAACTATCCCTTCCTCTTACTGATGCAGCTTACTGGGTCTTTGAGACCGCTGTGCCCGATATTCCTCTCTTTGCTTTCCTTTGGTACCTCTTGTCCCTCTCTACTGACTTCTTACTCTCTTATCTTTCATTTCTCCTCCTCCTGTCCCTCTTACCCTACTAACATTCTTTCCCCATTTTCCTCTCTTCCTACTCATCTCCAGACTTATACCATCTGACTCACTAGGTCATACAGGCCTGTTTTCTCCTAATATGTCAGACGCTTCTCTCACATTTACCATCATCAATGCCCGAGGATTGAATATCCTTGAAAAACGATCCCAGATCTTGATTAAAGCCTCTTGTTTACATTCTAATATACTTTTCCTCGAAGAAACACATTTTAAACTTAACTCTCATCCCTCCCTGAGTTATTTTCATTTTCCACAAGCTTGGTATGCTTCCTCCGATTCCAAACGTTGTGGAGTTGCCACTCTAATTGATGCCCGCACCCCTTGTACACATGAGGATAAACCTATCGATCCAGAAGGCCGATATCTGTTTCTCAAGGGCAGTATTTATGGCACCCCTTTTACTCTCGCTAATATATAATCTCCAAACTCCAAAGCTATCAAATTTGTCATTAAGATTCTAGGTCTTCTGGAGATATTCTCTCATGGCTCTGTGATATTGGGTGGTGACTTTAATTTGGTACTTGACCCCTCTCTAGATAGCTCTTCCAACCGCTCTCAGTACTCTCTTTCTTCACTGAGACATCTAGACTCTAGACTCTCACAATCCCACCTTCACGACATCTGAAGGATGCTCCATGCCTCTACTAAAGACTTTACCTATTACTCCTGTCCTCATAGTATGTATTCTCGCCTAGACTATTTTTTATTGGACCAATCCTTACGACACATTGTCTTGCATTCCTCCATAGAACCATCATTCATATCTGATCATGCTCCGGGTTGTCTGACACTCTCTCCCCTCACACAAACAGGGCAGACCCACATGGAAGTTGAACAATACTCTGCTGAACCAAGAGCCAGATGTTTCTCACCTCCAAAAACATCTTGACGAGTTCTTGGAGTTTAAAGATACAGCGGATGTAACACTACCCATTTTATGGGAATCTCACAAATGTTACAAGAGGGATGAGCTGATCAAACTCGGTGCACACAAACAGAAACTCTTTAGGATTGAGATTTCCAGGCTTTTCTAAGTCATCTGAACCATAGACCGTTTACATAAATATGATCTATCAGCTGCTACCTTGCTCAAACTTACTTCTGCTCGTGCTGAGCTCTCTTCCTTACTCAAAAGTCGACAAATCAAATCATATCAGTGGCTCAAATATAAATCTTACATGAATGGCAATAAATGTGGAAAGACCCTAGCCCACCTTGTACACATCTGGCAGTGCTAGCGTTGCATATTTAAACTTGCAGCTGCTCCACTCTTTACCATCGATGGCTACTGCTTTCCGGAATCTCTAAACTATACTATATTATATTCCATTAACCCTGGTACAACAGAGGTGCTCTTCTTGGCTCTCTGATATTGAAGACTTTCTGAGATTTTCTACTTCTCCCCGTTTGCCCCCGCATGCTATCGCTGAACTAGAAGGCCCTATTACTTCAGATGAGGTATCTCTTGCTTTGAAAATATAACCCTTAGGGAAGTGCCCAGGTCCCAAAGGGTTCACTATATCTTATTATCGTAAATTTAGCCCTACACTTTTACCCTTCTTAACTAACTCCTTCAACTACATTGCCTCCGGCAACTCATTCCCCACTCATGCTCTTGAGGCCCATATATCAGTCATTGCAAAACAGGACAAAGATCCAGCACACTGCACCAGCTACAGACCTATCTCCCCACTAAATACAGACATCAAGCTATTTGCCTCAATTCTTGCCAACCATCTGAAACGCTACCTACCTGGTCTCATTTATCCTGATCAGGCAGGCTTTGTACCAGGTTGGGAGACTCTTGATAACACGACCAAAGCAATTGCATTATTACGAGGGTGTGCTGATAAGTATTGAGCCTTACCCAGAAAAAATTGAGCTAGGAAGCTGTAAATTGTAGGTTGTACTGTCTATTTTCAATGGTGAAAAAAATCAACTACCTATGATTTTAACTTCTTTATTTGTAAGGTCCAAAGTGAACATGGCAGCACCTCCAGAAAAGTTCAATGTGGAAGAGCATAAGGCCATAATTAAGTTCCTGTTTCTGAAAGGGAAAGGTGCGAAGCAGATCCATGAAGAAATGTCACAAACTTTGGGTGACAGTGGCCCTTCATATGCAACAGTTAAATGTTGGGTTGTCCATTTCAAAACTGGCCATTTCTATTTTGAAATTGAGAAACCCAGTGGAAGGCCTGTTTCTGTCTCTGTGCCTGAAAATGTGAAAGCCATCCATGACATGATCATGGAGGACCGCCGAATATCAGCCAAACATATTGCTACATATCTGGGAATATCAAGTGAGAGAGTTGGTGCCATTATCCACAACAACTTGGAATTGAGAAAGCTTGCAGCAAAGTGGATCCCAAAACTTTTGACAACTGAACAAAAGAGGAGACGTGTGGGGACATTGATGGCTGTTTTGGAACATTTTGCAAGAAATGAGTCAGATTTGCTGGACAAACTGGTAACTGATGATGAGACATGGATCTACTGTTACAATCCTGAGACAAAGGAACAGTCTAAGGAATGAAGGCACAGTGGTTCCCCCAGGCCAAAGAAGTTCCATGTGCAAAGGTCAGTGCAGAAGCAAATGGCAACAGTTTTTTGGCATAAGAAGGGAGTTCTGCTGGTAGACTACCTCCAAAAGGGTTCAACCATCAATACAACATATTACTGTGCTTTATTGATGAAGTTGAGGCAAAACATTAAGGAAAAACATAGAGAAAAGCTCTCCAAAGGTGTCATCCTGTTGCATGACAATGCCTCATCACACACTGTAGGTGACACAATGGCAAAACTGACCTCCTTAGGATTTCAAGTGATGCCCCATCCACCCTATTCTCCCGACCTGGCTCCTTCTGACTATCATCTGTTCCCCAGTCTCAAAAAACACCTAAAGGGACAACAATTTGGGAGTGTTCCGGAGGCAACTAATGCTGCAAATGATTGGTTACACCAGCAGTCGGAAGAATTTTATTTGCAGGGACTTAAGAAGCTGCAGGACAGATGTTGCAAGTGCATTACCTTCCTGGGGGAATATGTAGAATAGTGTGTCAGTTACAGCTTCCTAGCTCAATTTTTTCTGAGTAAGGAAGGTATACGTGTAAGCAAGTGAGAGAGGGAACATCCAACTAGGAAACAGGATGTTTCGGGAGTGAGGGACAGAATAACGTGTAAGAGGAAGTGTAGAATGTGAAAAGAATGACGGGGAAATTGCGGAAAGTGTAACCGGTCATACAAATGAATACAGGACAGGTACTTATAGGTAACAATCACTTTATTAAGCACAAATAATAAATCAGTAAAGCATGTATCAGCAATAAATAGTAAACGGTGGGATTTGTAATCAACGGAGCAAACGCCACCTATCGGAAGTCAGAGACTGCCTTCGTGAGAGGCACTGTTTGTATGGCCCAGAAGCTGACATGAATGCATAGTCTTCAGAGCCACAGGTCCACACCTGGAGGATACCAGACTGTATGGAAAGGAAATCAGGAAGTATAAAGGTCTGAACCCCAGGTCTGCTCCTGTAAGGAAACCAGACGTAATCGATAAGCAGCAGTAGTAAGGAATGTCTGAGCCTAGGTCCGCACCAAGAGGATTACCAGAGAAACCCAAAGTTAATAAAGAACGGATAGTTAACTAGAGCTGCAGATCCTCACCAGAATGGTTGTCGGACATGCCTAGGGTCATGCACAGAGCTGGTAGTCGGACAGAGCCACAGGTCAGCACCATAACGGGTAGTCAGACAAGCCAGGGGTCATACATGGAACAGGTAGTCAGCCAGAGCCGCACGTCTACACCAGATTGGTTGTTGGACAAGCCTAGGATCATACACGGAGCGGGTAGTTGGACAGAGCCACAGGTCAGCACCTGATCGGATAGTCAGACAAACCAAGTAATACACAGAGCTCAGGAAACACAACCGCACTGGAATACCACAAAAGGGCGACTGATGTGGTGTCCAGGCAGTGTCCGGAAGGTGGAGCAATTAGGGTCCTATGCATTTAAGGGCCGGGTCGCGACATCACAGGGGAATCCCTTGATGCGTGCCCGCATTCTGCTGGCTAAACACAGCACTGAAGGAAGCAGGAATCAAGAAGCTGGGTGTCCGCCAGGAAACCAGGCAGCCGGCTAACAGGGAATAGACGCTGCAAAAGCCGTGAGGCATCACACAAGAGACCGACCGCCCACACAAAAGTGCAGATTTTCCACTTTTTTCTGCTTTTTCGCCCATTGAAATCAATGGGAACATGGAAGTTACACACAACACTTTACAAATAATATTTTATTTCCCAAAGGCACAGTATAAAAGGGGCATGAGGGTACCTGTGTTGGTGGGCTGTGGGGAAACAATCAGTTGAACAGGGGATGATTTTTGGGGGGTTGTTTACTGGGATTGGGGGGGCACTTAATAAAAAAGAAATCCTAAATAAAATGAAAACCATAAGACATGGTAAAAAGGGGTCTGAGGAGGGTGCCTGTGTTGGCGAATGAATGAAACATTTGAACAGGGAATTTGTTTTTGGGGGGGGTTTCTTGACTGCTATTGGGGGACAGTTAATTAAAAAATAAATCAATAAAATAAAATAAGACATTTGAATTTAAAGTGACAGAGACAGGAACCCCCTGACATAAGCGGCCACTGGGGTGGACTGATACTTGACTTGATAGATAATTTTGTAGAGGATGATTTGTTTGATTGTTGTTAGATGCCTTTGTAGGACTTAGACTTATTAGAGGCACAAGCCCTGAAGAATCATTGATTTGTAGGACTTACGCTTGTTAGAAACAAACCCTCCAAAAATTGTTTATTTTTTTGTAGGACTATTTTTTATTTATTTATTTATTTTTAAAACACAAGCCCTTAGAAAAAAATAAAAATGCCCTGCTGGCCTAATACCAGCAGGTAATGTTGGCCAACGGCCACTGTCAAATGTCCTCCTGAGTCCTGAGTTGCAGCTGCTGTTCATACTGCTGATGCTGAGTTGTTTAAGCAGCAGGATGATTAGGAAGCTAAAAGGGAATGGGATCAACAATAGCAGTAAAGTATAAGATGGATGATGAAGGTTCCATTTACCACGAATGGCTCCAGTGATGCGCCTGAGGCAGTAGCAGCAGAATAAGTAGCCCCCAGTATTTGTGGAACAAAGAACAAGTTGGCCATTAAATCTTCTCCACCTGCCCCTCCTCCAAAATCATCATGGATGTGTTGTTATTAGAATATATTTTTTTCCCTTGAGAGCAGGATCAGTGCGTCTCCTCAGCAACTTCAATGTGCACAGTATGTGTGTGGTAAATAACATCTGGGGGCACAACTGTATCTAAACACCATGACACCCGAAACCAAGTACTGCTGCTGTCACTGTACCCCTTGTCCTGACCCCCCTAAGGACACATGACAACTTGCTGACAGTAATGATGAACCCTCCCTGCCTCAATCTTAGCATATTCTGCGGGATGGAATCTCCTCAGATGCCGCTTGATGGCCTGATATCGATTCTCCTCCACCACACTGGCATGTGTGGTCAGTGCGCCACACTGTGCAATGGGTAGAGACTAACTGCCGTATCCTAACATCAAAAGAGTGGCTATCATTTGGCGGGGGAGGTAATGATGAACGAGGTGGATTGGCATGAGATGTACTTGTTACCCTAGAGGAAGAAGCTGATGTTGATGGAGAACTAATTGTTTCGCTCACCATGGAACTTCCAGTGTATTTCTGGGTTTCTTTATTCTTCCTCATCTTTGATCTCCACCTTTCTGGAGAGTCAGGGGGTACAGTAACAGCGGTGCTAGATTTCTGTAATGGGTGTTTGGCTTTAACGTGTTTGACATACATGTCATGGTGTCTGCATTTCATGTGTGTTATCAGGGAGGTTGTGCCAAGGCGTGTTCCCTACTTTCCCCTTCTCACTAACTTGTCACAAATTTTGCACTGTGCCTGCCATAAGAGACTAATAGTCCCACACCCATGACTTCTGGGGGGGAGGGATAGGGAACAGGTGGAGAAGAATGGCCTCTTTCTTCTTCTTCTCCACATTCCCCTTCACTTTTTGTGGCAGCAGATAATGTTGCTGCTACTGCCTCAGATTTAGCACTGCAACTAGGACCAGAAATGTTGCTGGTGCTGGCAAATAGAACCTGTCCTAGTCCCGTATTACTTTTTGACCCCATTCCCACTGTGTCCACAGTGGTCTGTGGCACACTAGCCTGCTCCTCAGCACCATGCTGCCCTTTCAACTCAGCAGCAGCAGAAATTAGAGCAGTTGCAATTTCTGCAAATTCCAATAGCTGATTGCTAGTGGTAGTGGTGGTGATGGTGATATCCATCCTCATCCCTGTCTCCCATTCCTTCTCACTTTCTGATAAAAAGGCCATCAATGTCTCTTCCACCCCAGCTTCTCCAACACCACCACAACCATTAGTCCCTACATGATGGTGCTCTATTCCAGACACCTCACTGCTGCTTGGAGGAGGTGATGAGCAATGTGACAGAGGGTCCCCTGCTGTCACACTTGGCATTATTTTCTCCTTCCACCCCTGAGTACTACAAGAAACAGTAGCAGCAGGCAAAGTATTGGTGGCAGCAGGTTCAGCAGATACAACACTAGTGGCAGCACATCTGGCAGCAGGTACAACACTAGTGGCTGCAGGTACAGCAATGGTGGCACTGGCAGCAGGGGCAGCACATCTTGCAGCAGACAAAGACAGCTGATCTGTTCTGCTCTCACTAGTACTACCCTTTTCTCCCTTCCTTTCCATTCCCTTTTCTCCCTTCCTTCCCTTTTCTTCCTTCCTTTCCATTCCCTTTTCTCCCTCCCTTCCCATTAAATTCCCCAAGATCCCTTGGGGTGATTTAGGGGGACTGGACAGCATTGGTTCATTACTGCTAGTCAATTCCTCCTCCTCCTCCTCCTCCTCCTCCTCAGACTCAGTGGACACATAAGGGTCCTTCTAGCTCCTCCATTGATTATATTTTACCTTGCCCATAGTGAAAGCAGTCACTATGAGCCTTTCCTGCCTCAATTTTGACAAAATATCACAGCAGAACAGCACAGCACATCTATCTCGCTCTATAACGGAACTGCGAAAACAACTTAAATCAATGGGCAGAAACTTTCTAACCATTGAAAAAATGGCGAAAAATTTTGGCCAATGGGCAAAAGCTGCGAAAATTTTAACCGCTAGTTTTAAAGCAGATTTTCCCTTGAAAAAGCGGATAACAACATGGTTTTTGCAAAATTTCCCTCGGGAACACAGAAGCAAGTTTCAACCACCCCTACTAATGAATACAGTTGGAAATTGCATGGTTTTCACAGATCTCAGGACATTTGAAGGGGTAAGAAAATGCCAATTTGTTCCTATAGTGCCAACTTCTGGAAACATTTGGGCATCAGGCTTGGGGTAAGAAGGCAAATCACCCCTCATTTCACCTGAATACAACACTATTGCATAATGAGAATACACCAAGGTTGACATTCTAAAGAGGACAAAGGGGCAAATACAAAATTCAGTTCATTTCAATAGGGCTATTACCCCTTGAATACTAGGTAGGTCTTCAATGCATTGAAATTAAAGCTGTTGTTTTTGTTTACTGTGTCCATGATTTGGCTTTTAGATTACAGTCCTGTGCTGTTGTATAGTGCTATGATTAACAAAACTAGTTACTTGAAGATTACAGATAATCAACTGTCCATACACACATACACTACACTGCTCAACACTCAAGTCTTGGTCCATTGGTATCCATAGTACCACACTACAGAGTTTCAGACCCTAGGCTTTATCACTGGCATGAATGGTTAGATAAATGCATGCACGTTTATAGTTTATTTTTTAAAATATTAGTTGTGAAGATTATCTTACTAGAACAAGATGCTTTGTTTGTTTTAAATTGTTTAATTTTATGGTTTATTTAGGTGTAGTAGCAATTAATTGGAGGGCCCTGGTGCAAAAAGTTTACATGGCCCATTATTTAACATCTTTTTACAGAGCTGTGAGTAGAATTTATTAGACCCTCTGTCAGGTGGTGTCCACTTTGGGCTCCAGCAAAACTGTACCCTTTGCACCCCCTGTAGCTAAGCCTGTGGTTTGTTTCCTAATAAAATATGCAAAAAAATCACATAGGCCCATATTTATAAAAGCAAACTGGAGTTATTCTGGCATCAGGGCCGGATTTGCCAATAGGCAGATGAGGCACCTGCCTAGGGCGCCTGATTTTCAGGGGCGCCTGGCAATGGCCCTGTCACACCCACCGGCCTGCCCACTTTAAAATTAAATGCCTGCAGCCGGAATGTAAATCAAATACTACCTTTGCAAGCAAGCGCCCTTGTAGCAAGCCGAGGCAAGCACTAATAGTAACTGTTTATGCTGGTTTGTAACTCAGCCGCCCCATGTGACCCACTGCTGCGCCTGCGGTCTTGTACTCCTGTCTGCTAATGATTTCTCACTGGATGGGATCCCCTGTAATGTGACTATCATCACGTCAGGACGTCACTTCGTATAATCGAAAGTAGCTGCTCACTACACCTTGGAGCTTGCGCGGCTGCATAAAAAACATTGAAACCAGCTATGCCATTAGATTTGGCAGAGAAGCTGGCGGGAGAGTGTGAGAGCTATGCAGCAGCAGACACAGGCTGGCGGGGGCGGCGGCAGCAGTGGTAATATCATCAAACTTATTACTCAAAAACAAGGCAAGTGTAAATAAGTGTTCAGCTCACACCAGGCAACATTCCATGTTTTGCAAATCCCTACATCATTTGTAAGGACTACTCTCTCTTGCAGATTCTGCACTGTATAATTTAGAGCTCCCTGATGATTTTTCTTTGGTACCAATACCTTCCCATTACTTGGGTTGTAAACATGGGGAAAGAGCAGGCTACATTTCTAGATTATTTATGCTGTCTTTATATAAGCTGTACATACCCCTTTCCTATTTATAACATTTTCATTTGCATCTGAAAAACTGCCACAGTACTGTAAAGAATAAATAAAAAAATAGGTTTGACCACAAAGGGGGTGTGGTTAAGCAAAGGGGTGTGGCCAAGCGAAGGGTTGTGGTTATGGGTGGGACAAAGGCGGGGATAGGGGCACTGGAGGTTGTTGTGCCTAGGGGCGCCTGAGATGTAAATCCGGCCCTGTCTGGCATAAACCAACTGCACCATAGAGGACACATAAACATTCCTGTCACATTCAATTGGGCTTTTAACTTCTTGAATGCTAGCGAGGTCTCCAATACATTGACCTCTTTAGAATTCAGGTTGGTTAAAGAGCTCTATTCAGGTTCACTGGAATTTAAGAGTTTTTATGTGTAGTGCAGTTGGTTTAATCCAGAATAACTCCAGTTTGCTTTTATAAATACAGACTGGCTTACTTACCATAGAGCTGCTTTTCCCCCCGTGTATAGAAGGGTATAGACCAATTATAGCAAACAACCACAAAAAGTTATTATTACACAGTTTAAGGACCCTTACCAAGTGCACTACTGTTCTCCTAGGGACTTACTGGGTTCACATGGGAGGTTGTATTGCTGGAGTGGACACTATCACCTAAACAGCACATTCGCAATGTACAGATGTTCATTAAGAAATTGAATTGTATCTTGCATAGTTCAAAGTAATTCTTGTTATTATAACATTGCATAAGTGATACCTTGCCATAATATACAGTGGATACCATTTCCTTTTAAGGAAATTCTTATTATGTCAGTCATTATTCAGTTTAGGCATCCTATAACATAAAGTCCTAGAATGCGTCGCTCACTGTGTGCGTAACCGCATATGTGCAGTAGGGACTCGCAGAACGGGCTGATCCAGAGCGGGGAGCTCCAGAAGGCTGACAGCCTGTCTGTGCTCCCGGCTCCGGGGCAGCAGCGGAGGCGGCTGGGTGACAAACTGTAACCTATTGCCACCACTGCTGCCCCGGAGCCGGGAGCACAGACATGCTGTAAGCAATCCAGAGCTCCCCGCTCCGGATCAGCCCATGTGTACGGGCTTTGTAACTAGTAGCTCATATTTTCTTAGCTGGATAAGTTTGCTGGTAACTCCAGATATCCCAGCTAAGTGGAGGCACTGTATCATTGTTCTCAAAAGATGCCCATTCTCTCAAGAAACCACAGAGGCTCAGGGCTACCTATTAGTGCCAGTATGGAAGTAACCAAGCGGAAGACTAGCTCTGGATCCAGGTTAGTCCAAAAGGAGGTTACATGTAGAAAGCAAAATATACCATACTGGACCAAAACTTCACCTTAGGACACATTTCCATTATGTTAAACTGAGCTGTTAACCCCATGAATGATAGAAAGGTCCCCAGTGCAATACAATGTAATGCATTTAAGAAGACTGCTCTAGCACTCAGTGGGTTAAAAGACCCATTTAAATCAAAGAGAATTGTTAGGCCATCCCCCTCTGCTAGGGATGGTTTGCACCAGAGTTTCTCCATTTTAGCTCCCTGAATATGGCTCCTAATATTATGATTCAAACAAAATATCAGGCTTTCACTGGTTTCATAGAATTTTTCCTGGTCCATAGTTCCACCCAGTTTAGTCATCTCTATTCAGATCCAAAAACTGGAGCTAGTTATACACAAAAATACCTTAGATGGACTATTTTTTGATAAATACATGTTTAATTGCACAATTGATCTTGGTTTTATACCTTTAACACTAGATACATCTCCCAAGTGTTGTGAAGTATGCTTTAGATACCTTTCTATTATTAAAGAGATATGATCAGATGTGATCCTTTTCTTCTTGGTTGGAATAAGGACAGAGTATTTAATCTCCTCAGTATGTCTAGAATCCCCCCAGCAGTTTCTGCTCCTATGCATGGTGGGAGGTCATCACTAACCTAATTAATAGAAATTAGAAGTAGTGAAGGAATAAAACCCCAAACACCATCTCATTAAATGCCATTAGTCATCTGAAGGAAATGCTTTTATGATAACATCTGTTATTTTACATATCCATGAAAAGAACAGCAGAGATACTGAGATGTCTCTGCTGCTAAATTCATTTTTTTTATCAAATCACTTTAATTCCTTATTCAAGAAAAAGCCTGGGAGCTGCCACTGTGCCTGGTTTGGCATCCAGCCCGCTGTGCTTCTGCAGATCTGTTTACCAAGAAGGTGATTTAATGGAGGAAGTTTCCTTTGAGGTGAAATTGTCTGGCAGTTATGCATTCAGCATGAGAGCATAGGCACCATGAAAATAATAAATCCTGAATTGTGGCTTTAAAACAGCCATGTGTGTATGTGTGAATGTTTATTTTGTTAACGGTTTTGGAGGTTGATGTACAAAGAGACAGAATAATTTTGAAAAAATAATTGTACCAGAAGGGACAAATGAAAAACAAATCAGCAAATTCTCATTGATTGTAATATGTTTTAACCCCTTGTATTCTAGAGAGGTCTTCAGTGCATTGTGGAGCAAAGTACTGAAAGACCTCGCTACTACTGAATGGGTTAAGGCTCATCTAAATAAATGAGATTTTATTACTTGCTATGGTGAATTTGCTTTACCCAAAAATAGCCCAAATGAGTTCAACAGCTTCTATGTCTAAATTTCTAATGGCTTATTTATTAACCTTTCAAGTGCCATAGAAGTATACAAGGCATTGCATTGCAATGTCTAGGATGCCTCTCATGCATTCAAAGGGTTAAAGGAAAGCATTGTATTGAAAGTCCCAGTCATCACTATGTAATTTATTATATCATTAGTTTGTGGGGGAACTTAACCTGTATTCCCCTGCTTTTTTTGCATTTGAATGTGGTTAAACCATATGCTGAGTGGCAATAGCATATGGCCACAAAGTAGTGGTCAATGTTAAGAACTAACTCTAAAGAGAAATGTAAAACAAAACTTTATTATAATATGAAAGTAGTGGGAAGGAAGGGAACAATGCTGATGATCTAATTATTGATGATGATGTTGAAGCAACTATATCCAACCATTGTTCTCCCCTTTTTGTGATACAGATAAAATGGAAAGTAAGAGTAATGATGATATGGCCAGAAAATTATCGGAAAGGAAAACACTCAATCATCCACCAATTAAAAGGAGCACTATAACTGGTTACAATCTTTCTGAGAAATCATTTGGAAACTCTGATGCTGAACAAGTCAGTTTGCAAAAAAATAAACAATCATCATCATCACAGTTTTCATCATCATCAGCAGCATCACTACCACTGAGTAACACTCTCTACCCTATCCAAGATGAGTACAGTACTTTTGCCACTGTTCAAAGTGCAATGCCATGGACACCTACTGCTAGTACAATTGCACACCTAGCCCATGTAGTAGTAGTTCCTCAGGAATCCCTTAGCCTATGAATTTTAAAGAATGAAAATACCTCCCTCACTATCCAAATGCAAAACATGTTGTTATCTTTTGTCTATATAAAAGCACATGTGAGCAAGGGGGAAAGAAGGATCCCATCTAGGCGCATCCTCATTGAGATCCCACCTGAAGCACAACCATTGATCTGATTGGGAAACACACAAGTAGCACATCATAGGTGCCACAACCAGCAGCAGTAGTATTGCTGTGGGAATTTCTTCAGCCATACAAAGCATAGGCAAAAAGTTCTCACAGAAAAAATCACTAGCAGTGGTGAAATGGAGGACATTTTATGCATTTTCTCTAGATAGGAAAAGCAGGAAATTTTGTTTTATCAAGAAAATTACTTGATACTTTTTGCCCATCCTTGATCAAGACCTGTTCAGACACCAACACAGATCTTTGACTGGTGCATATTTTGTTGTTGCCCCACCAAAGATGCATCATTTAACCCTCCATCTTCATGTCTCCTGTTTGTATATTACTTCTATTTTCTCCCTCCATCTCCTGTAAGTCTCAGTCTCTTGTCTCTTTCACACATCCTTCTTGTACCTCTCACCTATCCCTCTGTTTCCTGTATCTCTCACCCATCCCTTGTCTCTTGTACCTCTTACTCATCTCTCTCTCGTACGCTTCACCAATCCTCTAGTCTCTTTTTCTTCTTTCCTATGCCCCTATTTCTTGTACCCCTCTTTTAACCTCTTATTATTAATAATGACACCCCATATAATCACAGTTAATAAATTTGCTCCCCACTTTCATTATTTGTCATGAAATAGATAAGTATAGTTTGGTATAAAAACAATAAAGAAGTAATGAATACAAAAGAATACACCTGTGCAATCAGGAATATATACAACAAGTATCCAACAAAAACTGTCAGCCCACAAATAATGAGTGCAAAAGAGTACACCTGTACAATCAAGAATATATACTGTAGGTAGTCCACAATAAATGTGAGCCCAAATTAACATCAAGTGACTGAAGGCTTTGCACAGAAAGCTGACAGGGAGGACAAGAATACCAATCCCAGGGTATATACTTGGGAGGCTCTTACGTCTTAGAGGCAGAACAAGAGCCTCATGCACAAGTGAGTACAATACTTTGAGAGCAAAAGGGCGAAAGTGAAGGTCAAGCAATATACTTTACTACTACACTTAGAGACATCTGCATTGGCTGTTTTGTTTTTATAGTTTGGTATAATCAGCACATGGCAACTCTGGAGATGTAAGCAAACTGTAAACATAACTAAAGAAATAAACACAAAAACAAATCTCATTAGCAGCTGCAAGTAGCCTACTACCTTTGCCACAGGCAAAGAAATATGCAGTATAATACATTTCACAGATATTTAGAATAGCATAAACTGCACATACAATAAAGGCAGTATACAATTAAGCAGATGAATGAGTAAAGTTGTTCAAGATACTGTAGTCAGGAACAAGTTGCTGTCTTCTCAGTCATCTAAGAAGTTAAATAACCACTGAGTGGTAGAAGGGTGTCCACACACTAGGCAGTGGAACTTAGGGAGTACAGTATAAGAATAATGCCATCTAGTTGTATACAGTATCTCACATAAGTGAGTACACCCCTCACATTTTTGTAAATATTTTTATTTTATCTTTCATGTGACAACACTGAAGAAATGACACTCTGCTGCAATGTAAAGTAGTGAGTGTACAGCCTGTATAATAGTGTTGATTTGCTGTCCCCCTCAAAACACAGCCATTAATGTCTAAACCTTGGGAGCAAAACTGAGTACACCCCTAAGTGGAAATGTCCAAATTGGGCACAAAGTGTCAATATTTTGTGTGGCCACCATTATTTTCCAGCACTGCCTTAACCCTTTTGGGCATGGAGTTCACCAGAGCTTCACAGGTTGCCACTGGAGTCCTCTTCCACTCCTCCATGATGACATCACGGAGCTGGTGGATGTTAGAGACCTTGCACTCCCCCACCTTCCATTTGAGGATGCCCCACAGATGCTCATTAGGGTTTAGGTCTGGAGACATGCTTGGCCAGTCTATCACTTTTACCCTCAGCTTCTTTAGCAAGGCAGTGGTCCTCTTGGAGGTGTGTTTGGGGTTGTTATCATGTTGGAATACTCCTCCAAAGGGAATGGGATCCTGCTCTGCTTCAGTATGTCACAGTACAGTACAAGTTGGCATTTATGGTTCCCTCAATGAACTCTAACTCCCCAGTGCTGGCAGCACTCATGCAGGCCCAGACCATGACACTCCCACCACCATGCTTGACCAGGGCCGGATTTACATCTCATGAGCCTGTAGTCACAGATATTTGAAGCTCCCCCCATTGGCCATCTCTACAATGCTCCAAATCTCCATATTGCCCCCATCACCTCCACATTGCCCCCCATCAGCTCCACATTGACCCAGCAGCCCCACATTGACCCCATCAGCTTCACATTGACCCCATCAGCTTCACATTGCCCTTATATTGCCTCATCATCTCAACATTGCCCCCATCAACTCCATATTGCCCTCACATTGCCCCCCATCAGCTCCACATTTCCCCATCAGCTCCACATTGCCCTCTCATTGCCCCCATCAGCTCCACATTGCCCCCATCAGATCCACATTGCCCTCACATTGCCTCCATCAGCTCCACATTGCCCCCATCAGCTCCACATTGCCCTCATATTGCCCCATCATCTCAACATTGCCCCATCAACTCCATATTGCCCTCACATTGCCCTCCATCAGCTCCATATTGCCCTCATCAGCTCCACATTGCCCTCACATTGCCCCATCATCTCAACATTGCCCCATCAACTCCATATTGCCCTCACATTGCCCTCCATCAGCTCCACATTGCCCCCATCATCTCAACATTGCCCCATCAACTCCATATTGCCCTCACATTGCCCTCCATCAGCTCCACATTACCCCCATCAGCGCCACATTGCTTGCCCTCCGTCATCCCCATTTTGCTCTCACATTGCCCCCATTATCTCCAAATTAAGCCTCACATTCTCCCCCCCCATCCATTTCCTACCTCCCTGGTGGTCCAGTGGCAGGAGAGATCTGTGCTTCTGCACGGACCTGCAGTTGCTGGAGCTCCCGCGCGATCTTCTCTTTAGTAATGCAGAGCGCTGGGAGATTATGTCATCTCCCATCGCTCTGCATTACTAAAGAGCCAGAAGAGCTCAGCAGTTACAGGTCTGTGAGACACAGCTTACAATGCTGCGGGTGGAGCGGCGTGCCACGCTACTTAAAAAAAAAAAAAAAAAAAAAATATATATATATATATATATATATATATATCCATTGCAATGGCAGGCGCCCCTCTGTAGGGCGCGCCTGTAGGCAGATGCCTACTCTGCCTTACAGAAAATCCAGCCCTGTGCTTGACTGTAGGCAAGACACACTTGTCTTTGTACTCCTCACCTGGTTGCCGACACACGCACTTGACACCATCGGAACCAAATACGTTTATCTTGGTCTCATCGGACCACAGGACATGGTTCCAGTAATCCATGTCCTTAGTCTGCTTATCTTCAGCAAACTGTTTGTGGGTTTTCTTGTGCATTATCTTTAGAAGAGGCTTCTTTCTGGGATGACAGCCATGCAGACCAATTTGATGCAGTGTGCAGCATATGGTCTGAGCACTGACAGGCTGACCCCCAACCCCTTCAACCTCTGCAGCAATGCTGGCAGCACTCATATGTCTATTTCCCAAAGACAACCTCTGGATATGACGCTGAGCATGTGCACTCAACTTCTTTGGTCGACCACGGCGAGGCCTGTTCTGAGTGGAACCGCTGTATGGTCTTGCCAACCGTGCTGCAGCTCAGTTTCAGGGTCTTGGCAATCTTCTTATAGCCTAGGCCAGGGCTTAAAATATGAAGTCCTTTGCTACTAGCCAGACCTGAAAAGTTACTCGCCACTTCAAGCCATAAGATACCCACCAGGGCTGAATTTCTACTCGCCAGGGCTAAATTTTCACTCGCCATTGGCTAGTGGCGAGTGGAAATTTTGAGCCCTGGCCTAGGCCATCTTTATGTAGAGCAACAATTCATTTTTTCAGATTCTCAGAGAGTTCTTTTCCATGAGGTGCCATGTTGAACTTCCAGTGACCAGTATGAGAGAGTGTGAGAGCGATAACACCAAATTTAACACACCTGCTCCCCATTCACACCTGAGACCTTGTAACACTAATGAGTCACATGACACCGGGGAGGGAAAATGGCTAATTAGGCATTTCCACATAAGGGTGTACTCACTTTTTTTTGCCAAGGTTTAGACATTAATGGCTGTGTGTTGAGTTATTTTGACAGCAAATTTACACTTATACAGGCTGTACACTCATTACTTTACGTTGTAGCAGAGTAGCATTGTAGCAGCCATTATGTTACTCTGAGAAATTCTTCTGTTTTTTGTACTTTAATAACGCTGGTTTTACTGATTCAATTTCCAAGTATTAAAAAAGCATGCAGTACTCAACCTTTCTTCCTAACAACAGTGGTGACAATTCATCAGCTAATTTGGGCTCTAGGCATGACTAACATTTTTTATAGTGCCAAATGGAGAAATGTGGGTTTTTTTTCAACAGCTTGGTACTTCAAAACTTGAAACATGCAGGGTTTGAAAAGACTGTCAGTCTGACATGAAATCCAAAGCCCATTGCTGGCAATCACAAGTTAAAACAGAAATGTCAAATAACATAGACCCTTCATTCAAATGTAATTCTAAAAGCCCTTCTGAGCTTCCATAATATATTCCCTTAGCATCTTGACTGACATCTTCAATCCTTTGTAGAGCAAGGCCCTGATCAATGCTCTAGCATCCAAGGGGTTAAACTGACAGCTTCCAAAAAATCATATTTCATTGATACTCAGAGCTTGTTCAATCTAGCACTGCATACACATGTATTTTACTCATTATCTTGTATATTTCATACTTGCAGCATTTCTCCATGAGTTTAAATTACTTTAATATTAAGGTAGAGTGTTATGGATATTTCTTTGAAAAAAAGCATTAGCAATCTGTTACGATATAGTGAAAAAGCAATGTTCTTTTTCACACTGAACACTTTTTTTGATCTGTCATCAAGGAGCGAGTGCTAAGTGGATTGGCTGTCATATTCTAGTACTGCTTAACTTACATTTACCCTGAAATGTATGGTACCATAGTATTTTAATGGAAATAGATGGATGTGGAGCCTATTTTAGATTTCCTTCATAAGCAACAATGTTTCCATTTTCAAAGGACTAATATCAGTGGAGAGAAATCATGCAGCCAATAAAAGAACTGCAATATGGGCCTTCAAGGAAAATCATTTAAAACATTAACAATATCCTCTTTAGAGATTATTTACATATACATTTATTAACTGTTTATTGGTCAGTGGGGTGCCCAATGCATTATAAAGCAATGCATTGGATACCCCTCTGGTACTTGAAAAGATGAACAATAACATAGGAAACAATTGCTTGTAAGCCTTGAAAATAAATGCATTTTAAAACCCTTTGATTGCCATAGGGATATGCCACACATTGCAAAGCAATGTGTGGCATATCCCCTGGCACTCAAAGGGTTAAATGCACAATGCTTCACAGTCAAGTATAAGATATAATTGTGGTGATATAAACTTGTGGTTTCACTATATTACTGCCCCGTGATTTCCAATCACCTATCTGAAAACAGTGATTAAAATCAATTCTTTTACACTGTTACTGCATAAAGAAAATTGAATATAAAAGATACCAGGGGCTGCTTGAACAGAACAATAAAATGACATCATCTTATCATCTGATAGAAAGCACATAAGGAGAGCAGCACATTCAGACTGAGATATTAATCTTTCAAACAAATAATTAAGGCATACATTCTAAAGGACATGAAGGGGATGTTTTAGATTTTTTTTATGCTGACATATTTGGGATTTATAAAATTGACATAATGGGTCATATGCAGGGATTGGCAGACAATTTTACCCAAGAAGAAAAAAGTGAGAAAACTTTACATTTTGTCTTCTATAGGAATTCATACAAAAGTGCAGTTTTTCTGCTTTTTTCTGCTGCAAACCCCAGCCTTGTTCCACTGAGCTAGAGCCACACATACTGACTCCCAGCCTTGTGAAACCACACTGGTTGCCTTTGAATCAGGGCCGGCGCTACCATTAAGGCAGGACAGGCAGCTGCCTTAGGGCGCCACAACGGAGGGGTGCCGAAAAGGGGGAAGGTGGGAATTTTTTTTTTAAATATATCTGCTGCGAGGGAGCGCTGATTTACACTACCAAGTGCTCCCTCGCAGCGTTTATGTGACGCTCACAAGGCAGAGTGACCCAGGCTCTGTAGTAATACAGAGCACTGGGAGATGACATCATCTTCCAGCACTCTGCATTACTGAGAACAGCGCGTGGGGGCTTCAGTTCTGTGCCGAAGGAGGCACAGAGCTCTCTTATGGCACGCCGCTAGACCATCAGGGACTCAAGGTAGGGGATCAAGGGGCATCTGGAGATTAAGGGAGCATTGTGGAGATGAAGGGGGCATTGTTAAAGGGGCAATATGGAGATGAAGGGGCATTGTGGAAGGGGCATTGTGGAGATGAAGGGGCATTATGGAAGGGGCAATGTGGAGATGAAGGGAGCATTGTAGAAGGGGCAATGTGTTGATGAAGAAAGCATTGTGGAAGGGGCAATGTGGAGGTGGGGAGAGTGTGGAGGTGAATATGTGGGCAGGGCAGGGAATTGTGGCAAGGTCGGGGGGGGCAGATGGATTGTGTCCGTGTTGGAAGGGGGGGCATCAAAATGCACCTTCGCCTGTGTATACAAAAATCCTTGCACCGGCCCTGCTTTGAATAACACATAGTTACCCCCAATCTTGTCCCACGGTAGCCATAAAACCATGGTAACCATGATAGGCAACTTGAGGCCTTCCAGCTGCTGCCAAATAACAATACCATTTTTCCCCTCCAGCAAACAGCTAAAGGAGACTAATGGAAGTTGTAATCTTGCAATAGCCAGAAGGTCTCATATTACCAGCTACTGCTGTGACCCTCACCCTTATCCCATGGTAGCCATATAACCACATATACTAAACTACACTCCCCCAGCCTTGTCCAATGATAGCAATAGAACCACACATACTGACCCCCAGCATTGTCACACTTCACTGGTAGCCATAGAACCACAAATATGAATCTCCGATCCCTGTCCCACAATAGTCGTAGAACCACAAATACTGTCTATCCAATCTTGCAGCACTATGTGCTAGCCAGGGAGGGCAGCAATGTGCTTTGATGTTTGGCAGCAGCTGGAGAGCCTCATGTTAATAACTACTGCTTTACCAATACCCAGACATTTCCCATGGTAGACATAAAACCCCATATATGGGCCTCCATCCTTGTTACTCTGCACCGTTATACGCAGAATCACACATACTAATCTCCGGCAACCTCGTCCCATAGTAACCATAGAACACCACATACTGATCCTCAATATTGCCCCACTGCACTGGTTGTCATAGAACCACAAATACAACCCCCCCTTGGCATAATTCCCACGTACCACCAGAAATACTGATCCCCAGTTTTCTCCCACTGTAGCAATAAAAACACAAATACTGACACCCAGTCCTGATGCATTGTCTGGCAGCCAGGATGAGCAAAATGGGGACCTCCAAATATTGCCTTACTACAGCCTCCATTGTTTTCTGCCAGCCAATAGATGACTGAGAACAATGGGATATATAGTCTGACTGCAGCAGCAAGAGAGCCTCATATTAACCACTACTGCTTTACCAACCTCAAGGCTTGTACCATGGTAGCCATAAAACCACACTGGCCACCAGCCTTTTCCGCTGTACTAGTAGCCACAGAACCACACATACTAATCTCCCACAGACTTTCCCACAGTAGACAGAGGACCACACATATTGACCCCCAACCTTGTCCCACCATTCTGCTTTCATAGAATCACAAGTTAAACCCCCTGTTTTAGTTCCATGGTAGCCACGGACCACATATCCCAACCCACAGCTTTGTCCCAGTGCAATGGTAACCATAAAATCATGAATACTGGCCCTCAGCCTTGTCCCATTTCTGGTGTAGCCAGAACCACACATACTGAGTCTAAACTAACCCCCCCAGGAAATTTATTGGTTTATTGAAAAGGATAAGCGGGTGCTTAGGGCCTCCACTTCCTCAGAGGGCCCCAAAGTGCTTATACAGTACCACTTCTACATGTAAACACAATGAGATGGCAATGTCTTATTAGAAATACAAAGCAGGAGTAAAGGGGGCCCCATATGAATTTGGGCCCACATGAAGCTAGTTTCCCCAGCCAGGGAGAAGTTCAGACACATGGGAAACACTAATAAAAACAAGTTTAAAACAATATCTACAGCAAAAAAAAAAAGGTTTTAGCATTGTCAGAATCTATAAGTCATACACTACAACATAGCATTTTTCATTATAACATGATAGTTATAAATACACACACAAAGGACAAAGACAACACAAGACAAGGCAGAAATAAGCATTCATGAACATATATATTGTTCACTCTCTGGCAGCAATGCAATGTCTCACTGAAACAATAATTTAAAGCCAGGTATGTCACAAACATCATGAAATAGGAACTGTTGCCTTTTGAATGTACATGCATTTTGATCAGTGTGAAGAAAGCTACAAATTTACTAGCATAAGTAGCATATTGCCCCAGTTTTCCACAGTCAGTAATTCAGGCCACAGATTTTTGTGAAGTCATGGCCAATTGTTCCATGCATTTCCATGATGGTAACTCTGAGTACAACATGAAGTAGACTTGCCAAATTAATCTATTCCGCCTTGATTTACATGCAGATTTCCACACAGTGACCAATGATAGTGATATCTACTTTACCCCACCATGTTTATGTTTTCAACCTCTGGTCTGGCTGAGTAAACCTGTAACTAGGCTTGTGCAAATCAGTTCATCAGAACTGGGAATTCGTCGACTAAGGGGTCATTAAGGACGACCGAAAGGCAAGAGTTGTTCGTAAAAAAAAATTTGAATCCGAACAGCCATGGTCCGAAAATTTCAGAAATTCGGCAACGACTACCCGCATGCACAATACTTTCACTCCATATTTTTCTCCCTCTCTAATCCAATTACCTTCTTTGTTTCATGATGGGGGTTGGACTAATGACACGTCAGACACCCAGACAGCCTGCATTTCCTGTTAGTCCATTGTTGGAGCTCAGAGAGAGAAGAAGGAGATAGAGAGTGTCCAGTTGTTGTGTAGGCAGGCAGGTAGTATTAGGCTTAGCCAGTCAGCCAGCATTAGTGCCTTACTGCCACTGCAAGGGAGAGTCATTTGTTCCTGTGCAAAATATTAAAAATATTAGCAATGTGTTTTAATAGTTTTCATAGTGACACAGCCAGTCTCACAGTTCTGTAGGTAGACAGACATGCCTAGTACCTTATTGCCACCGCAAGAGATAGTCACTTTTGTTCCTGTAAAATATTAAAAATATTAGGAATCTGTTTGACTAGTTTTCAGAGTGACACAGCCAGTCTCACAGTTGTGTAGGCAGGCCTAGTAGTACCTTATTGCCACTGCAAGTGAGAGACACCTTTGTTCCTGGAGGACTGTCATTAGTACTAGTAGTCAATGTCATAGTCAGATTCAGAAGCAGCACTCCAAACCAAAAAATAAGAAGGGAACTGCAGGTCGTTCTACCTCTACTAGCAGGGTAGAGAGGTCCAGGTCCTCCTATGAGACCACGGAGCAGCCGTCAGCTGTCTTGTCAGCAGTTTTGTGATGATCCCCCCAGAACCACCTGCACAATGACTAGTGCCACTGCCAGTTTTATCACCACCTCTGATACAGCCACTTCTATAAACCTGGGGACACCTAGCGTGTGTAACACTACTGGTCGGACACTACAGGCAGTATCAACGTAAGATTTTTACAGCGAATGTCATTGTAAGCAACCCCAATGGAAATTATTGCAGTAGTTGGATAACATTTTACTGCCACCACTGTCACTGCCACTGAGAGCATATCTTCTCCAGAAACGGTTAGTGAGGGAGATAGTTTACCATTTCCCGGTAGCCACCAGACAGAAGAGGGAATTCAGCAGGACTCCCCAAAATCTGCTGATGATGATTTTTCTTCCTGTCCAAGCCTACAAGTGGTAGAAGAAGAATATGAGGGATCAAAGCCTCCTAATCTTGATTTGTCCCCTGAGCTTGATTTTTCCACTGACCTTGATTATTTCCCATAGCTTGATTTTTACCCTACTTCCCATAGTACTCCTCCTGTTTCTCCAGCTACAATTTTGTTTCTATTGAAAACTCAACACTGATTCTTCAGTTCCAGTTCCAGCAAGGTAGTAGCTGCTAGTGTCTCTGCCACCAGTACCACTGTTACTCCACTATTCTCCTCCAATCCCAGTCCCAACATCCCTGCTGCCATCTTTAGGTCTACTAGTACCCCTGTAATGGTATGGTGGAAGAAAAAGCAGAGTGAGGTTGCTCCAGCATGTGAAGATCAATAAAGTGTCACCTCACTTTATTCTTCTCCACCACCTTCCAATTCAACTGGCAGAGTCATCCGTCTCTCCAAAGCATGGGAGCATTTTGTGACACTTGGCGATGGCCGGCTAGGGAAATGCAAATTATGCGTCAGGGAAGTCAGCCGTGGGAGGGTGCTGGGACATCTAACCACCTCCTGGATGAAACACCTGAACAACTACCACAAGTCAGTGTTGCTAAGTGCAGATAGTGGTACTATTGCAAATACCAGTGTCACACTCACCACCAGTAGGCAGGAGAAAGTTCAGGGGGATCACACCACATATGGTCCTAAGAGCTACTTTTAATTTGGTGGATGGGGAGCCCTTCCAGCAACTTATGGAGGCTGTCGCACCCAGATATAAAATTCCATCCCGCATCACATTTAGTAGAACTATAGTACCCTCACTGTACCGGTCATGCGTTGGGCTTTTGAAGGACATGCTAGGAAAGGCTGGTGGCCAGTCAGTGCCCTTTACCACTGACTTATGGAGTGCTCTGAGTGTCCAGCATGGCTTCCTGTCATTGACGGTGCATTGGTGGCAGCCCAATGTGATGCAAGACACATCAATATCGACAATAAGTTCAGGTGCAATAGGCAAGCAGGGGCACTGCTCTTTCTTCCTCCATGCTGAGGTAATGGATCAGCAGTACACCTCAGATATCATTCACAAAGCACTGCAGAACATGGTGGTGCAGTGGCTAGGGGAGCAGGCAGGCACACAGGCACAAATGGGACTTGTGGTTACTGATGGCGCAGCTAACATGATAAAGGCTCTCTGGGATGGCAGATTTGTGGGTGTGTGCTGCTCTGCACATGTCCTGCATCTGGTAGTGAAGGTTGCTCTTGAGGATGGCAGTAACACTGGAAGGGTGCCAGCACTTCTGGACTCGTGCCGACAAATTGCTGGCCACTTCCATCAGAGCATCGAAGAAAGCCAGCTCCTCAGAGAGGAATAGAAAAAGGAAGACCTCCCAGAGCACCGCCTAAAACAAGATGTTGGGACCAGGTGGAACTCCACCTTGGATATGTTAGAGCATATCCTGGAACAGAAAAAGGCAATTTGCGCAATGTCATGTCACCATTTCATTGGCAGTAACAGAACACTGGGCAGGGCTGACTGGGCCCTAATGGAACAGGTAGTTACAGTCCTCACACCTTTCCGTGCTTTGACAGAAATTTTAAGCAAAGAGAACGGTAGCCTGGCTAAAGTCATTCCCCTCTTCACACAAATGTCCTTAAAAATGGATGATTTCCTTGCCCATAGGGAACGCTTCCCTGGTGCTGAGGGTAATATACTTCCCGATGTTGCTGAACTTCTAACAAGGCTCAAAAAGGAATTGACTTGGTGCATGGAAGAGCGCATGGACAATTGTCCCAAGTTAATGCTTGCCACAATTTGCGATCCTCGAATCAAAAGCAAGATGGCACTTAGTTCCAATTCCCTCATTGCCTAGAGGGAACAATTGATAGCAAAGGTGCGTGACAGGCAAAGAAAAAACAGGATGCAGTCACAGGAGGTGGTAGAAGATTCTGCAGATGAGCTGGAGGAGTGTAGTGGTCTTCCGGGACCTATCAGTAGCAGCACCAGTAGCAGTTCATCTTGTTCCAGTGGAGCAGCTGCTGCTTTTTATACTAAGGCAATGGACAGATTATGCTTCTGACAAAAGAAAGAGTTCCCCATAAACAGAAAAAAGTGCTGAGTTTGAGGCTAAGGCTTACTCTGCTGAACCTTCTTTGCATCCAAGTACAGATCACTTGACTTTCTGGGATAATAAGAGGGATGTGTGGCCTACTTTGTTCTGGTAGCCCAGAAGTTGCTTTCTTGCCCCCCAACCACTGTCAGAGTGAGCAGGTATTTTCCATAACAGGAAATATACTTAGCCCCATCGCTCTCAATTGGCCCCCAGCTCATGGAGCAAATTACTTTTTTAAAAGTCAACCTACCAAAGCTGGATTAACCTGTTCTCAGGTTCGATGTAGATTAGAAAAAAAAGGACTTCATCTACAATCATCCATAGTACCATAATACGCTGAGCGATCCAGCTTACCCAGCTCTAGAATAGTGGTAGGTTGAGCAGAGGACACCCCCCTGACTTGGTGGGACACAGGGGAAAATTAAAGTCTACATTGTTGTCCCACTATACAGGTTGTTCAGTCTTGCTCTATTGTTTTTCATCTCTTCTAAAAAAGTCTGCAGTGTCTATCTACTGAGTCCTGCACCAGTTCTGCAGTTTGCTGCTGGCCACAACTACAGTGTTGCTGTCATCCTGAGTCCGCCCTGCACCAGTCATCCTCAGTTTTGTAGTCTCTTCTAACAAAAGTCTATATACTGAGTCCTGCCTGCTGCAGTGTTCTGCAGTTTGCTGCTGGCTACATCTACAGTGTTGCTGTCATCCTTAGTCTGCCCCGCACCAGTCATCCTCAGTCATCCTCAGTCTTCCTTCTTGGTTCGAATTTAGCTACATCCATACTTCATCTACTTCATCCATAGTGCCATAAAGCTAAAGCTCCACCTTACCCTGACCCACTGTCTTCATATAGACCCTGAAAATGGTTCCATTTATATTTATTTATTTAATTAAAAATTGTTATTGTATTTTTTTAAAGCATTTTAAATTCAACGAACATGTTGTATCCTGATATCTAATGATGTATAGTAGCACATTGTCACAGCTGAACAGGGGAGGACTTGTCACAAGCAGACAACAGAAAGGCAGGTATAGAGGACAGGCCCCGAAATGAATGGTTAATAATGGTGGAGCCCAAGGATGCAAGTCCAATAGAGGAAAAGCAGGAGTAAACCGAAGCAGCAGATCCAAAAGGGTGGATCCAGAAGAATGGTTAACAAGCCAGAGGTCAGGGCAGGAGACAAGGAGAATGGTCAGACAAGCCAGAGTTCAGCGCAGGTATCAAGTAGGACTATAACCAGTGGTCAGGGCAGGAGACAATATGGATAATCAGACTTAGCCAGAGGTCAGGGCAGGCAGCAATAAGGATATTTGGTTAAGCCGAGCCAAAGAATCAGGTAGGAGATAGGGTAGGAGATATCAGAAGGGTCAAAAGTAGCCAAGATCAAATACCAGTAGACATAGGATAATAACACTGCACTAGACAATTGAAGAGGACAAATAGACTGAGCACTGGGATGTGACATCATGATATTCCACTTCGCAACAGCACATTGATGTCAGCTGAGCCAACTTTATAAGAATGCGGAAGCAGACAGACAGGTGGCGCGGCATACAAGAGGGTAGAGTCGACGTGTACCAGCAGGCCAACGTGGAGGCGCTCATCAGGTAGGAAGCTCATGATGCGGCGGAATCTGACACCCTTCCCATATAGCTGCACTTGAGCTGAGGAGTACTAAAGTCTAGTAGACTGCACAGACTAACAAAATGTTAATTTTAAGAGAGGATTAAATGGATTAAGAGAGGATAAACATGAAATTCCAATGAGAAGAGAATTAAAGTCAAAGATCAAATAAGGTTCAAAGTTTAAAAAAACCAGTAAAATTGGAAACAATTTGTTATTTCTAGTAGTTTTATCCAGTAAAATGTATTTTTAATTTAAGCAAATAAGAGTTCCTTTAATTCCATACTGGCCAATCCAGCAACAAGGACATTAATCTAAAACATAGATCAGCAGGGTTCAAGCTATTAGCATCCAATTTGCTCAAATTTGAGAATAATTTAAATTGTGATGAAAATACATTAAGAACTCAGTAGACAATGAAATTAACATTCTAATTAATTGGAATATGGGTCTAAAAGAATCCTTTTCTTTTCTAATGGATATGCTTACAATGAATGTTGCAATATAAAGGAATGCCTGGTAAAACCCCATAAATTGTTAATGTAAATGTGTGGATAAATAAATGACTGGTATAATAGTACACTGATGCATTATATAAAGTCAGAGTTATGATAATAGAACTTCATGAAACGTAAAGTTGAAAGATACAAATGAAACATTTAAAGTATCTGAATTAGAAAATATTGTTTAAACCTTTGAGTACCAGAGGGATGTACAAAGCATATCCATAACCTCTTGTACTCAAGGGTTTACCTGCTCTCAGTGTACATGTCACAGTCTATACTGTTCTGATTGGTCCACATTCAGATATTCACTGGATTGCGGACTTTCATGTCTCCCTCTTTTCAGATAGTCTATATATCTGTCTTTCTAAGTAATCTATTACTTGTTTTCTCCCATTCATCAGTGGATCTAACAATGTTTTGTTATTTTCCCTTATCCTGTAAGATGTGGCTACTATCACATTGGGTTGAACGTACAAGTCCACCAGAGGAGCTCTATTGGCAATGGCATCAACACCGGTGGTGCTTCAGGGTATGTATCAAAGTGTATAATCTCTGTAGCAATACCAGCAGATACATTCTGTCATCATTAAGATTTTAATGGCAAAAAGTCACTTACACCTTCCTCATAGTATGAGCATTTCTTCTGTGTTCTGTTTAAAATGTGGCATTGAATAAGGCATATAGGAAAGGAACACCACAAAATGCCCAAAGACTGCCAATTACCTTGGCAATAACAGTGTTAACCCTTGCAAAGCCAGAGTTGTGTTCAATGCATTGGGAAGCCCCACTGGCAATCAAAGGATTAAGGAAAGAATTTTCATCGGGCAGGTGTAGGACTAGGAGATGAATTCCAGTGCCTGTTTTTGCATGAAATCATATTCATACACACACACACACCTATAAAGCCAGTTATACTAATGAGAACTGGAACAATTCCAGAGGAAACTGAATGCAACACAGGGGTCAAATAAAGCTTCCTATTGAGTTAAATGGGACTTTTACCCCATTGAATGCTAAAAATGTCTCCTGTGCATTTTATCACCATGTGGTGTACACTCCTGTATGATTCAAGGGGTCAAAGGGCCTGGTATCCTTTTGAAATGTTGCCCACTATTGGGCAACAAAAAAATGGTGCATTGAACTTGTCGCCACAATGAAAAGGCTGATATCAGAATCTCGTCCTCATCGAACGGCAAAATTCTGATATCTCAGGCTTAAAGCTTCACACAGGTTAAAGGGTTAGTAATGTCGATATCTTAAAAAAAGGTAATATTGCAGCTATTAGAAAATAAAACTAAACAACCCCAGTTCCATCTCTCAAACCTTTATGGTTTGAGAGATATAGAAGGCTAAAGTTCCACCCTCCCTCTGCTTTCCCTGATGTCAGCTGTAAAGCTGACAGCAGGAGATTCAAGTCGGCCGACTCGAGGCGGCTCTTCAGCAGAGTCGAAATAGCGCTATGTAAAAAGAAATATTTCATCAGAATGGTCTACAAAGTGTGCCTGGTTTGCAGGCACATTTTATAGACCGTACCAATGAAGTATTTCTTTTGACATTGCACTAATTTGGGTCTGCTGAAGAGCCGCTTGCTTGCCCCAAAAGCAGGATATCCTGCCATCAGCTTACAGCTGACGTCAGGGAAAGTGAAGGGAGGGGGGTACTTTAGCCTTGTATATCTCTCAAACCATAAAGGTTTGAAAGCTGGGATTGGGGTTGTTTATTTTAATTTTCTAATAGCTGCAATATTACCTTTTTTAAGCTGACACGTTGAAAATGATAACCTACACACAGCACACTGTGCTTGAAGTCATAGCGATTCAATGCAACAATTTATTTATTTAGAAAATGTTTTACCATGAAAAATACATTGAGATTTCTCTCGTTTTCAAGTATGTCCTGGATAGTTTTCAATAAAGGGTTACATATTTACACAAATTGAGAAACATTATACATTACATATGATATATACATACAAACATACACACATATTGAATATTAAAATTATATACAGTTACACATTGTTTTTAGTTATAAACAAAGGATTTACTTTTAAGGATTGTAATGAATGTAGGAATCACACATCCAAGCACTGCTACTGCTTACATCCTTTTATGTTAACCCTTTGAGCGTGAGAGTGGTTCCAGAGCAAGCGTACCCCTCTCGCACTCAAAGGGTTAGCAAACATGGATATAAGCAGTGCTTGGATGTGTGATTCCTACATCCATTAAAATCATTCTTGTACTTAATCGCTATGACTTCCAGCACAGTGTTCTGTATGTAGGTTACAATTTTCAACGTTAAATATTACAATGTGTGAAGCTTTAAGCCCGTGATATCAGAATCTTGCCCTTTTTGATGCAGCGAGATTCTGATATCGGCAGTTTCATTGTGGTGACGTGTTTAATGCTCTGTTTTGTTTGTCGCCCAATAGTGGCCAACATTTTCATAGTGACCCAAAAGGCCTTTAACAATCAAAACAATTTGGGGAAATTGTATTTGCCCCCATGGGGTAGTTGATTTGCTTCAGAAATATTCCAGTTTGTAGATCAACATCTACTGCATTAAGTGCATTGATTGTTGGTAACTAATGCTGAAAGCAAATATATAAGTACAAATAAACTGATAATGAGCATTAACCACATAACAGTCAGACCACTAGTTCCTTTAAGACAGCGGTTCTCAACCTTTCTAGTGCCTTGACCCTTTGATTAAATTTCCCAAGTTGTGTTGATCCCTAACAGTAAAATTATTTTCGTTGCTCCTTCATTGCTTTTAGGCGACCCCTGGCAAACCTTCATTCAACCCCTGAAGGAGTCCCGACCCACAGGTTGAGAACCACTGCTTTAAGGCTTTTTACACAGTTATATGTAAAACCAATATACAGGAATTCAAGTAAAATAGAAACGTATTCAAAGTCTTAACCCTTTGAGAGTCAGAGGGGAATCCAACACATTCCTTTGGATACCCCAATGGCACTCACAGGGTTAAAGGAACTAGTGATTGAACTAGTGGTTAATTATCTTTACCTATTGATATGGCCAAGGTAGGCAACAGTTTGCTCTCCAGCTGTTGGAGACTACAACTTCCATCAACCCCAACAAGCCACCTGCTGTTTGGGGATGATGGGAGATGTAGAGGGAGATTATCTAAACAGGGATAAAGTGGTAATAAAGTGGAGATGACTTCTCTAGTGATATCACTTTTCCAATTCCTATGTTATTCTATAGAGTCTATGTACTAAGATCTCCAAAGCTGAAGAAATCTTAGTGTATAGGCTCTATAGAATAACATAGGAATTGGAGAAGTGATATCACTGGAGAAGTCATCTCCACTTTATCTCCTCTTAATGAATGCATAGTGAACTTTCCCCGTAGTCTTCAACAGCTGGAAAGCCACATTTTGTCTACAAATGATCTATAGCATAGCCTTAAATCATATTTATTCCTCCAGTGTATCTGAAAACTACATATTGTTTTCAGCATTAGTTACCAAGAACCTAATATATGTCACACATAATGCAGTAGATGTTAAAGGGATAGTAATATTTCATAATAAAAGCAGCTCTAATTAATCATCATAGTATTTGGACTTTGGAGAGTGTTGTTTCAATTCTGTCAGAGTTGTAGTTCAAGAGTAATTCAATGACAAAGTATCCCCCTCCCACCCCTTTTACTGATCTAACACTGTTCAACCAGAGCAGAAGGGAGGTGCCCAGGTAGACTGCAGAGAGGGATAATCTTCAATTAAGATAAGGGAAAAACCTGAAAAACTTGTCAAGGGGGGCAGGGCTTTCATTGTTCTCATAGGAAGAAGATTGTCCCCTTCTGTTATCTGTCTGGTCTATGGACTGCATTCCACATCTGAGAAGAGATGGCTTACACTAGGAAAAAGGGGCAGGAGGGGAAACTTTGCTTGTGAATATTTCTCAAACCATAAAGGTTTGAGAGATAAGGCTTATATTGTTCTTCATGTTTTTTTTAATGTCTATAAAATAAAATAAAGATAAAACGAAGTATTACTATCCCTTTAAACTTAAGAAAGCCAATAATTATGCATTTAACCCTTTGAGTGCAAGATTTGCGCACAAGGCATTGCTCAGCAATGTGTTGCATACCTTTCTGGTACTCAAAGGGTTAAATAAAATAGTCTCCTACCGAACTCTGTGTATTGATCCTCTGTAATGTATCTGCAAGTCTGCACAAAATAAATCAGCTCTCTTGAACAGAGACAACAAATTACATTTCCTCTACTAATAAATGGTGTATTGGAAAGGGAAATAAATCATTATTGTTATGTCTGTGTCAGCTCCATGCTCATTCTATGATACTGATGAAATGTCCATAAGCATTGAAGCGTGGGCTTTGCTGGTTCAAACTGCTGAAAAGTAACCTCCTTACTATTGGCATGTTTTACAAGGTTCCATCTGCAATAATGACGTTTTTTCACTGAAGCAAATTCTATCTTTTAATAAAATCTCACGAACCATCTACCAGTGGTGTGCAGCTCCCATCATTGCCATTCAGCAAAGACGTAGTCAGGCAGCGGCTGGAGGGTCTCATGTTGGCCAACCTTGATCTAATTACTGTAAAATCTCACGCAAAATACTGACAATTTTGCCCCTTTTCACCTTACGTGAAGTGGGGGGGTGCGTATTATATATATATATATATATATATATATATATATATATATATATCAATCAACATGTCTGCTCCCCTTCCTCCATCCACCTCAATATCCTGCTACCATACCCTCCCTCTGCTTACGCCCTGCGGAGCCATCTGGGAGGTCTGCGCAGCAGATGGCGTGCTTGCCTTTGCATACCTCTATCCCCCTGTGAGGACCTGTGTAAATTCAAGATAATGGTATTGCCCTTTGAAGACCTGAAGGTCCTTGCAGGGCACTAATGTAGTTTCAGTGTGCAGAGGTCTATACATTGGATTCACTAATGTTGTTTTGGTGGTTAGAGGGAGAGTATTATACAAACGCACATTTGTTTTGCCCTTAAATCTTGGGTTAAATTTACGCCTGCATATTATACACAGGTGCATATTATAACTGGGAATTTATGGTATTTTATGGTATTAATTTCCCTTACTCCACAAAAATTGTTTATGCCATATTGGCATAATGGAACACAGTGAGTTTGTGTTGCGGTCTGGAGCAAATTAACTGCAACACAGAGGACAAATGATAATTCACATGATTTAAAGGGATAGTAAGGTTTCAAAATAAGCAGATCCAATTAATCTTCATATTATTTGGGCCATGGAGATTGTTCTTCCAGTACTGTCAGAGGTGTAGTTCAAGAGTAATTGAATGATAAAATATCACCCTTCCGCCCCTTTTACTGATGTAACACCGCTCACCTCAGAACAGAAAGGTGGTCTCCAGGTGGATTGCAGAGAGGGACAATCTCCAATTAGCATAAGGGAAAAACCTGTGAAGAGGGGCAGGGCTTTTATTGTTGTCACAGTAAGAAGATTGTCCCTTGCTGTGAGCTGTCTGGTCTTAAGACCAGATTCTGCATCTGAGGAGAGGTGGCTTGCGCTAGGTAAAAGGGGCAGGAGGGGGATCATTTATCATTCAATTACTCGTGAACTACAATTGTGAAATAACACTCTCCATGGCCCAACTACTATGAAGATTAACTGGAGCTGCTTTTATTTTGAAACATTACTATCCCTTTAAATGGGCCCTTTAACCCCTTGAATTCTAGAAAAGTGTCTGTGAGTTTATTATTTTACACATGTTGAGATAATATTCATTATCTTATAAACTTACAGAGCCTTCTTGGAAAAGATTGTGATAAGAACAGTAGTATGTTAAAGGGTTAAAAATCTTGGATTTTATTTTTATGCTCATATCTCTTATTCAAATAAAAATATATCTAACACTTCTTCTGATGCTATGGCACGATGATAGGCTCTATCACTTTCTTCCACTGCCCCAATCACACCAAGCCTTCTTAGCTCATGCTGCTCCTTAAAATTGATTTCAATGCTGTTGGCCTTTGATCATCAGAGGAAAACACTTGTAGGAAAATGGTGCAGAAGAAGAGGAAACTAGCTGAATTTAGATACTCCAGATGAATTTGATAATGTTGAAATTAAATATGCACGTTTATTTGGCTACTAAGATATATCAGGAGTAGGCACCCAGTGATTTATTTATCAAGAAAAGTATTTTTTCTAGGAGGCACTGCCCTTTAAAAGAGAGTTATCATTAGTGAGTTTCCTCTAGGCATGTCTGCATGTATAAATTGGTCACCAAATGTCTGGCCTCTATGTGAAAAGTGAGACTCCCAACCACAACATGTATTCCATTATCCTGCTAGCTAGGAGGCAGATAAAGGTTATGCATGGTTCTTTTACTTCTAGTAGACAGTGGAACAAAGTTCAGTGTGTTAGACAGTGTGTGTTTCTGTAACTTCCAGTGGATAGTGGAACATGATTTGGAGTGACAGACAGTATATGTGTTTTTCTGTGACTACCAGTGGAACAGTGTGACAGAGAAACAAGGCTGGGGACAGAAGAACAAGGCAGACAGTTTATGTGTGCATCTGTGACTACTTGTGGAGCAAGGCAGGGGTGTCAGATAGTGTGAATGTGGTTCTTTGTCTACCACTGGACAGTGGAAAAAGGTTGGGGTGTCAGACACTGTATGGGTAGTTATGTGTCTACCAGTGGAAAAGGCTGTGGTGTCAGACAATGTATGTGTGGTTCTGTGATTAACAGAGGGAAAGTGGGACAGGGTTGGGGTGTCAGACAGTATATTTGAGGCTCTCTGACAACCAGTGAACAAGGCTGGATTGTCAGATAATATATGTGTTGTTCTTTGACTAAAAATGAACAGCAGAACAAGGCTGTGGTGCCAGCATAGAGTAGTTCCATTGAAACAAGGTTGGGATGTGTGCGTGGGTCTGTGACTACAAGTGAAAGTGGAACAAGGATGGAGTATCAGAAAGTGTTTTTGTGGTTCAGTGCCAATAGACACAGAAACGAGGCTGGTATGTCAGATGGTATATATGTGTGGTTCTGTCATTACCAGAGGACAATGGATGCGGGTTTGCCAGACTGCATACGCATGCTTCTGCAACTACCTGTGGGCCCTTTATGTCCCAGTCTGATGCTGGTGGTACATGGGGCCCCCACAGCAAAGTCTGATGGGGTGGGGCTAGTATTTTTTTTTTTAAATGTCACTGGCTCCATATTCTACTATGGAAGCCCTGCTTAAATGCCTATTATATATATTTTAAAGAATAACAGAATTTGCTATATTACAATACTTATTTTAATTCATAAGTATGTTTCCAGTGTTAGGTTTACACCTTTTTTATTGTGCCATTTGAAATGATTCTGCATATGTTCGATCATTAATTTTATAATGATGCGCATGACATAATTAATTAAGCAAAATAAATTTGTAGGAAGCTACTCTTAAGAGTTTAACCTTTTCAGGAACAGAGGGGTATGCAGTGCATTGCATCACAAAGCAATCCCTTGAGCACTGGTTCTTTATATCTTAATAGCTTACAAATGTAATATCCCACTCAAAGGCAGTTTTCTTGAACAATAAACAATCATCATTTTGTCCCTAAGTATGGACTCTCTTACTCATGGGTAAAATCTCTGACTCTTGCTGGTCTTCTTTTCACTTAAAGTGATAGTAATACTTTGTTGTAGCTTTATTTTGTAGGCATAATGTTGTAGACATTAAAAAACATGAAGAATGATATAAGTCTTATCTCTCAAACCTTTATGGTTTGAGAGACATTCACAAGCAAAGTTTCCCCTCCTGCCCCTTCTACCTAGTGTAAGCCATCTCTTCTCAGATGTGGAAATCAGTCCATAGACCAGACAGATAACAGAAGGAGACAATCTTCCTCCTATGAGAACAATGAAAGCCCTGCCCCCCTTGACAAGTTTTTCAGGTTTTTCCCTTATCGTAATTGAAGATTGTACCTCTCTGCAGTCTACCTGGGCACCTCCCTTCAGATCTGGCTGAATAGTGTTAGATCAGTAAAAGGGGTGGGAGGGGGATAATTTGTCATTGAATTACTCTCGAACTACAACTCTGACAGAATTGAAATAACACTCTCCAAAGTCCAAATACTATGATGATTAATTAGAGCTGTTTTTATTATGAAACATTTCTATTCCTTTAAGACATTTTTTTTTTTCAAACAAAAGTTTTATTTTTTATTTTGAACAAAGAAAACAGAGAAAATAAGGAAGTACAACATATAACTATCTGAACATCAATAAGGAGAAATATAGAAAATTGTTATAATCGTGTTAATCGTGGAAAAGACAACAGCTTAATTTATCAATGACTGAAAAGCTTGTCGTATCTCATGTATCGGTTGTAGGATATAAGTGGAGTAGCAATCTGACTTCCAACATCCCAATTTCTTTATAATATGAACAGGGATGTTGTTACGTGAGGCTGCAGATGCCGCTCCTATACTAAAGGAATGACCCGAAAAAGCTCTAGGGTTATATCCCAGTCTGAAATGAGTATTCTTATGTAGTACATGAATTTAGCAGTCATGAGTGACTTAACTTGGGAAATGAGCAGTGGGCTAGGCATAGGTTTGTGTTGCAAATGTGAAAAATAAGTGTTGCACATTTTTACTGGGCACCATGGATTGCCAGAGGAGTATAAGGGAATTTCAGTAGCTGGTCCCACTTGCCTGGTTTTTGAGACTGCCAAGCAAAGGATGTAATGGTCAGATTCTTTAACAAGATCTCTCACCTGTAGGTAATGACTTGAGGCCGCTGACACTGTGAGCTCTCCCGGTCTGAGGAAACCGTAGAAGGCTAAATATATAGCCATGGATAAGGTGAGATTTACTTGTGGTTCAAAGGATGCTGACAATGATAAAATAGCTATTTGACGGAATATTGTTCCGTCTATGGGAAGTCTATTTGGAGTGATGGGAGAGATAGAGCTTGCTGTATGGATGTAGTATTAGGCTATGATGTTGGATTCCTGCTATGTAGGATTTGATGGTAGCATGTGATAATTTTAAGTCATGATAATAGTGTGAAATGAAAGCCAGTATGGAGTTTATGATAAAGGGATGTGGTGGATGGAACAACCTAATGTATCTTTCGAAAAGGATCCTGGCTCGGTCATAAAGTCTTCTGGTATTCTTATACACAGTATCCATCAGGGCACTGGCTCTTTTATGAAGCTGCATCTTGGTTGTCTTCATAAAATATGACTGTCTGGCCTGTCTAGAAATGACCCCATGTGGTTGCCGCTGCCACTATAGGGTATATCGCAAAACATGGGGAAGTAGTTAGGAAATCTGACCAAGCATACACCTCAGGCGGCTATGCGGCTGCCAACCAGTGATTCTAGTATATGGCCGCATACCCTCCCGAGGCTGCGGCATTGATGACCACGAATGGTGATGCCACTGTGGCTCTTGGAATGAACATTGAGCGTCCGTTCCATTGTTTGAGGAAATTAGACCACATGTTTAAATCTGAAAGAACAGAATCATCCAACTGGATATGTCTCTGACTCCTGGAATCTTTACCTAACAGGTTAAGCAAGTGTGAAATGAAAGAACACCCTTGAGGCATAATACGCATAGCATATACTAATCTACCTATTAAGGATTGGAGTTCCACTTTCTGGCATGTTTCGATTTTTGTGAACCTACAGACTTCTGGCTGAATCTGTACCAGTTTCTCGAATGGAAGACTGGATTCCATGGCTATGGTGTTCAGCTGTATGCCCAGAAAGCATAATTTTGTACTGGTCCTACTGTTTTCTCTATTGCTACTGGAACGTTGAGATCCCGGAATAGATTGTGTATGATCCCTACACCCTGCAGTGTACCTTTTGGAGACTCTATAATGAGAAATGTATGATTAAAGGGGTTCTGGATACATTCAACAAAATCGAACATAGGGTCTCAGCGAATATGTCGAATAGCTTGGGACTGCTTTTTGCCCCAAAAGTCAGACATGTGGAAAAATAATATTTATCTTTCCATCTAATACCATGCAAGTGCCATAGACATGGATGCAATGGCAAGAGCTTGAAAGCATCACTGATATCCGTTTTTTACAGCTGTGACCCCTGACCTGCCTGAATTATTTATGGTATAGTGGCATCCACAGATGTGTAGGATAAAGAAAATTCATCTGATGGTATTTAAGAATTTACGCTAGAATAAAAGAGGAATGTGGTGCCAACAAGTCGTAGATTAAGCATTTTTTATTGTTCAATTTCCCGGTTGCTAAGCCTATGGGATTAACTCTCCATAATTCATACAGGGGAAAAAGGAAAGGACCTGTGATGAAACCCTTCTCTAATCTCTCTTTCTAACATGGAATCTACAATGAGTGGTTCTTTTAGAGTGGATACAAGATTATCACATTCTATAGTAGCTGATGGTATGTTATGAGACCGCTGTTGAAACCTGATGTAAAACCCTGTACAAGGAAATCCACCAGACTAGGTGATGGGTGGGTGTGGAGGTATGTAACCAGCATAGCCACACCCCGTCTAGTCACAGTTTAGGAAATAGCATCTTGTGGAATATGGTTTTGGGGTGAGCCCTGTGGCATGTCAGACAGATGTGTAAGAGGCGACATCCGTTAAAATAGCAACTGGATGAGCTAAATTATCGCAGATCGGTGTTTTCCTTATAAATGCTATAGGTCTTCTTAATCTGTCTACAGTCTTGCGAACTGGTAAAGGTTGGGGTAGCCCCATGGGCGCTAAATTCTGCTGGTTTGTACAGCCAGAGGGTGTGGCTGCATATGAACACAAGTTAGTGCCGTGTTCTGCCATCTGGCACACCTCACACACTGGGGTTCGTAATCCTGCAAAATGGCGGCAAAACAGCTCAGTGTCCAACCTGCTCCAATCTGTAGCAAGGTTAAGCTGAGCCTGAGCCGCCGCCTTTGCCGAGAATGATCAGTGGTAGTCATAGAAATCCTGGCCACCATACTTGCGTACCAGCTCCACTACCCTAAATAAGTATAGGTCCAGCTCTTCCCTGTGCTGTGGGTAAACGGAACATAAAATGTCCCTATATAGGCTAAAAGCTATGACAACTTTGGCTATAATTAGCTTCTTAATCAGCTTAGGGTCCCTAGCTCTGTGAACCACAGAGACTTGCTCACATTACAAAGATCTAGTTTCTACACCATCTTGTGAGGACACCAATAAAGACACCAGGTTGATGTCTTTACCCTCTAAGATATCTCTTTTTTAGGTATGCTGGTATGAAATGGGCTGGAGAGACCATAGGTTGGCTACCTGCCATAGGATACTCAGTTACCATACCCTGAAAAGCTGACTGTGTGGTTTGTAGGATCATCAGTCTGGGCTGAGTTGCCTCCATGATATCCATCCGAGTGTGGAGTTAGTTCATTGATGCTGCTAGGCTAGTTAGGGATGCTTTTATGTCTGCTAAATCAGTGTTCCCAACGGATGGACTGGAGATAGGTCAGCGCATAGGAGTGCTCCTTGGTGTGCGTCTAGGATTTCTCCTAGGAGTCTGGGTGGAGTGGAAACAGCAGTTCTGCTTTCCTTGCAGAAGCTGAAAAGGGGACGCTTCTTCTGTGGAGTTCTGCTATGATTTTTGATATTGTCCATGTTTAGTAGATTACAGGGCTTAGTTGTTCTGATACCGGGTTTGGTATTGTTGAGTCTTCCAGTAACTCCACTGATTCTGCAGTGATGGACATATCTGCTTCCATATTATAGATCCTATAAGTAAAACTTATACATGAGTCTCAGGATGTTAATTCTAATGCTGCTGATTCGTAAACTCTCCCCCCCCCCCAATTTAGTGAATAAGAGAGAGAAATTGTATTAAACTTGTAGGTGTATGTGACTTGTGAGTCCCTATCGAATGCCAAGCGGCTGGTGTGAGATGCTACCTGATTTGGACCAAGGGGCATGTGGCCTATGTGATAGGCTGTGGGTGTTGGTCTCGAGGTGACTATAAGCTAGATAGAAAAGGACCCTATGCCTAATGAGTGGGTATGACTGATGATGCCCTGTCTTAAGATGCATAGATAGGAGAGGATCTGTCTATGATTTGGCCCGAGGGAAGATGATGTGGGGTGGGACTAAACTGAAGCCTCCCCCTATGCTATACTAAAAGACGAACCAGCAGTCTTACCCGCTGTCTAACCTAATTCTCATTTCCCAAATTTTACCTATAGATATATATATATATATATATATATATATATATATATATATATATATATATAACAATCTCATGCACCTGTATTTGGCCTGTTGACTGATGAGGCTGAAAGGATACAAGTTTGGTATTCGCAGATAAATAACATGATATTGTAATATTTGACCATGTATGATTATGATAAATGAGCTTAATTTTAGTAACATACCATAGTTATAGAACTTAGACATAATAGGGCTAGATTCTATTACAGGTGCTAATTTTACCTCTATGTTTATCTCCAGTTTTCCCCATAGACTTCAATAGTAAAATGTTTGATAAAACAGGTGTTAACATTTAGCACCTGCAATAGAATCTAGCCCATAGTGAGGTATGACGCTGATTGACATTAGTGAGATAATGATATGTGGGACTGTAAACGGTTGGAGGTCTGTTTATTTCGAATGGAACACTGATAACTTATCACGACATGGTTAGTAATGATACAGGTTAGTAATGATACATATGGACTTCCATGAATATAACAATTAATACCTTATACTCTGGTATGTTCTGTATATATGACCCAACTTTCTGAGTCTCTTAGCAGGTTTAGTGGTATAGATGGTCTACTAGAAAACACATACCATCATAAAACAAACCATGCCCTTTATATACCCGTATCCCTATAAATTGAACCAAAATACCTGAAACTGCCTGTAGAAGGCACCAATTAAGGATAATTGTTCGACAGACTTGAGTCTACTGGAGTCTGTGGTGGACTGAGGTATATATAGCACAACCATATTAACATAACGGTTACATTTTGACTGTTATGTTATGAAATGAATGCTTGTGGAGATAGCGCACCTTTAGTTTGACTAAATGGTGAGAAACAATTTATATATGTGTAGTTTAAGATGATGAGAATGGAAACTGTAAAGACATACAGTGAATCATTCACAGTCTCCCGTATTGTCATAGCTCTGTGCTGCGGAACGCAGTGGAGACCACTATTGCACAAAAAATGTTATAAGATCAATAACTAAAGTGTTGATATTTGTTATCTTATTATGCTACATAGAATGTAAGATTGCAAGTAACTTGTTGCTATTTGTAACCTGATGCATGATGTGCTAGAGATTACTAACAGATAAAATACATTCTCATATATATGATACAAAGCAAGGTGCAATTTCTCTTATAATTATATAGTGAAAGCTTAAGTGCCTGACCTTAGGCAGCAGCCACCCCGCAATGAGTATGACAAAAAGGGGGGGGGGGGAGGCAAGTATAGTGCAGTCCTGCCAGTCATGCTTATTTAAAATGCTTTTGGTGTAAAGAG
The DNA here is from genome assembly GCA_037306005.1 of Rhinophrynus dorsalis. NCBI lineage: Eukaryota > Metazoa > Chordata > Amphibia > Anura > Rhinophrynidae > Rhinophrynus > Rhinophrynus dorsalis. The sequence goes on from CM074719.1 coordinate 120,544,326, forward strand.
CTTTCTGAACATTTATGAAAGCAGAAAGTCTCTCTAATATCAGTGAGTGGGACGCAGCATGCAGCAATGATACATATGATGAGCTAGCGAAGCAGAATTATTAACTTAAATTAACTTTATATTCAGCCTGCTTGGGACCTAAAAGGGGTGGGAAAGCTCAACATTCCCCTGTTACTTAGATCAGGAAGATTTCTTAAAACTTTACTTTACCAGGACTTGGTGACTGATCTAATAGTAGCAGCATCTAAGTGGGTCCACATACTGTGTTCCAAAGAGCTGCATGACGAATATGCTGTTTCACTTCTAATTGCGACAGCCTAATCTACAACAAATAGCCATGTAACTCATATTATGTGAAAGGAAGCAGGCTTATTTCCTTTCCAGCTCCTACATATTGTAACTCTATTCATCACCTCTGACCCTATGTGCACACGTTCGGCGGAATGACGCTACCTGGATGTCATGGTGTAGAAGGAATTTGACAGCTGATTAGAGTAGGAGCAACTGTGTTCTTCTATACAACTGGCAGGAGCTTTCCTGGGAAGGGAGGGAACGGCAAGGGACAGGAGCTTGAGTAAGTGTGTAACATAGTGGGAAATCTATACAATTGACTTTATGCTGAGAACCAAGTGAATCTAATCTGTGACCATTTGGATGGTTCAGACTCAGATAGTGAGTATGAATTTCCCACCTGCCCTATCCTACAGGCCTGCTAAGCTGCTGCTGTTGCTGCTTGTCTGCCATGCTGAAACTACCGTTTCAGGATGACTTAATCGTGACCCTGCTAATCCTCGATCGATAACAAAGCTCTGTTGGAGCTCTCGTCAACCTGGTGGAGGGGCCGAGGCTAAGTATACATACCTTCCGCCGGCCATCCCACAACTCCAGGCTAACCAATAGTCTTATATTTACTATGTTTGCGGCACAGAGTCTCATTCGTTTCACACAGTGTAAGGCATATCTCTTCTACTGGGATATGACCTTAAACATATAATTATTATGGGTCCGAAGGTGTGCTCCTGCCCAACAAACATGGTACAAGTGGTACAGAAGCTGTGGAACAATCTCCGGAGCACAGATGCTGACCTTTTTGTGGACCCTGGAATATTTCTGTGGGGTGAGGCTAGCCCTCAACCTCTTCAGGGTCTGGACTTTGGTCCAACGTGGAGAGAGTGGGGCATCTTTACCTTGGGACAACTATATCAACGAGGTATATTCAAATCATTTGAACAACTGCAAAAGGAATTCAACTTGCCTAATAATCTTTTTTACACTTACTTGCGTTTGAGATATGCCGTGCAGGCCCAATGGAGGGTCCAGCCAGTGTGCATTTGTCAGTCTCCTCTTAGGGAATTGCGGGATTTCAGATATCCATGTAGACCTATCTCTTTCATCACTGAATGGTAGATTAAGAACAATTTTACTGACAATAAGGGGCTGAGGTCTAGGTGGGAGATGGACTTGGGACCGCTAGAGAATTGGGAGTGGTCCATGGCTAGAGAGTCAGTTGAAAATATTGCATAGATCTATTATACTCCAAGATGATTGTTTAGGATGGGGCGGACTAACAATGACAAATGTCGTAGATGTGGAGACCCAGGGGGTGACTTTTACCATCTACAGTGAAAGTGTCCAGCAGTATACTCCTTCTGGAAGCAGAGTATACTCCTTCTGGAAGCAGATAATGGAGACAATTTCTATGGCCCTGTCTGAACTGGTTCCCCTCTCTCCAAATTTACGTAATCTGTCTATAATGCCAGACTCCCTTGGCAAGGGTCCCAGTTATAGGCTGGTTGGGGAACTGTTGGTGATGGCAAGAAAGGTGTTGGCTACATTGTGGATGGCTAAATCTCACCCGGAATATCAGGCATTGGTCAATTTAGTTAATCATAATCTCCCTCATTATAAATTCATATATATACATAGAGGTACTGCAAATAAATCTGGTGCTATTTAGGATCCATGGACTAAAATGAATAATAGAACTGGAATGGTTTCCTGGGTGATTGATCACTAATCATTGACCGTTAATCAATACTCATTGAGCATTGGTGGTTTCCAGCTGGTGGTCATTGACAGTCTTGAATAGACTGATTATTTATTTCTGCGGGGGTGGTGCTCTCGGGGAGGAGGGGAGAGGAGAGGGGAGTGCCTGACCAGTTAGATAGTTAATTAGTTGGGGGTTTGTTAAGTTATGTGTTAAACTTATAACTAAAATCTAAAGGATTTCAGCAGGGAATGGTACTTTGTTCCACTCTAGATGAGATCAGTGTATCTTGGACATCTTTATGTGTATTGAAATATTTTATAATTAGTGCTGACAAATGTATGTATTTATTATTTAAATCCAATAAATTACAGATCCTGTGAGACAAACATACATATTACATTCAAGACAAACAGACTGGTATAACCTGACATACTGTACAAACGAACACATTCACTTATCCATCCACATATAACAAGCTACTAATTCTGAAGCTCACTGGTCTATACTGTATTGTACTGTACAAATGAATGCTGCAGTCCATGGAAGAGAGAAAAAAAATGTGTAAATGTTGACATTAGCTACAAGCAAAGAATGGGAGCTAGAGTTGCTTGTGTGGTTGTGATTTGTAGAGACTGACAGTTTAAAAACAAACAAATGTTTGACATGCAAGAGATCTTACACCTGAGCTGGACTGAAAGCTAGAGACATACTTCATACAGTGCATTATTTTTAGACAGAAAAGAATCACACCACACTATAGCAGCTCTGTCATGGGCTTTAAAGTAAAAAAAACAATAATATTATCACTATGTACAGCAAATGTGCTAGGAGTAGGAGCAGAGTATGTAAGTATTGGTGGTAGTAAAGTAGTACTACAAAGTCTTCAGCCAGAGTTGCTGCATGGTTGCAGCCATGGGTGTTGCAGCTTGCACAATAAATAATGATGATATTCCTCCTCCTTAGTGCCACATCCAATAGTAGTAATAAACCTTGAAACACCAGTAAAGACAAAATGTAGCATTCTAGTGTCATCAGTAAGACCAGATGTTGCATCAGAAAGTGACAGTAACAGCTCCCTGTAAACTAATGGTAACTGTGTGCTTCGGTTGTTGTCAAAGTGCAGTGCTACTTATACCTACTGTTATTATTATTGCAGCATCTATCACATATAGTATTGATGCCTTAGGATCCATGCAGGCTGTGAAATCACCAATATAAAGACACTTGTCAGGAACCAGTCCTCAAGGTCCAGTCAACTTTCCTATGTCTCCCTGGTTTCTGCTCCTAGATTTCCCACCTCTTCCCCCTTCATATCCCTCCTCTCTGTGTGATTCTGCATGGATTCCTTTGTGCCTCTAGACTTATTTGCCTCTTGATCCTGTGGCTCTTCATTGCTGACCTGGATTGCCTCCAACTATTCTGCCTATTGCTGATCTGACCTACTGCCTTGTTATACACTCTTTGAACTTGTGCTTCCTGCACTGACTTTTGACTTCCTTTGACAATCCTTTGTGTCTCCTGATTTGGCACTGTACCTTTTGAAATGTTTCATGCCTTCCTGTGTTGCCTGTTTTTTTTTTTATTCAGCACTTTTGAATTTCCTTCCATTGTTAGGGATGCATTCCCATAGCAACCTTTTTTCCAGCTCCTCTGCTTGGGCTGCAGTTGGAACTGCAATTCTGTTTTATGAGTGCCTTTTCTACCATTCTACAAGTATTGCTGTAACTGCTATCCTGATCCAGTCTCAGATCAATTGGTTCTGGTTATCCAGCCTTGAGGTTGGTAGTTTAAACTTATAGCTATGACCACAGCACGGTTCTCCTCATGGATCTCTGGTGGGTATTGCGCTTAGTCCTATTCCTACCCCCTTGGCCTAGGAGTCTGATAAGTGTTACAATATTTCACTCACAATGCAAAAGCTAAACATGTTGCTATCTATAAGAAAATAAAAACATATGAGTCGGGGGAAATCAGGATCTCACCTGGAGATCCCACTTAAAGGACAACCACAGGTCTGATTCTGATCCACTACATCAGTATTTCAGAGGTGCAATAACTAGCAGTAGTACAAAGACTCCTAAAAGCATGTGAGGCTGAGGGACACATAATATTAGACTTGTAAATGTCTTAGAGTGGGACAATATTCTCCACAATAATAACATCCTTGTCTCCTATTTCTGTTGTGCAGTAGATGACTTAGCAGTGGCTCCATCAAGGATGAAAATGAGGGACTGTTATCCTCAGAGCAGATCACATAGGGGTCCTGGGCCCATCTATATCACAATTATGGGACAGCCAGAAGACAATTAGCTGTTTCCTCTATACAAGGAGAATCATGAAGGTAGCCTTGCATTAATGTGATTATGAGCCAAACTCCTACCTCTCACTCTATCTGCTATGTTATGAAAATGAGAGATAAGTAAGGTCCTCTGGCTAAATGTTATTTCTCTGCTAGAATGGATATGGTGCATCTGCAGCCTCCATTGACCACATCATTATTCAGTTCTGGTCTACTGTGGCTGGTGGTACTGTAATGCCAACATTCTTCTCCTCTATCACATTCTAATTCCCATATTATACGTCTGACAAAGTACAAAATGTTGTTGCATCTTTCCTTTATCTAAGAGATCACAGTATATTATAGATAGATAGATAGATAGATAGATAGATAGATAGATACATTTTTTTGGGGATTGTGTTGTTAGGCATAGCTACCTATACCACCCCATTATATACATTTTTTTTCTAGCTGCTTCTGCTGTATGTTAATGCCAACTCTTGTCTCCTCTGTCACCTTTTAACTCACAAATAATACTTCAAGTTCCAAAACATTCAAAGATGCTGCTGCTTCTTTACTCTCAGAGATCAATGAATAGCTGATATTTTGGTGGGACTTTACTTATGGGCATGCTTTTTACTTAGGCAGTACATGTACACATATGAAATAAATCAGGTAATTATTATTTATACATTTTTTTTATTTTTGTTCATATACCCAGATGAACATCCAGATAGAATGGATAGCCAAGTTTTATACATTATATTTGAATGAATCTTGTTCAAATGTCAGTTCAGAGAAGGCGGCAAGGGCCTCCACCATTGAAAATAGTGGTGAACACATTTTGTTTGTGAAAGAAAGCATTCAAGGCAATTCTGATTAGCTGAACAATATGGCAAACAAAGTTCAGTTTTCCTGAACACGTTTACATTTTTTCCATGAATAATCTGGATGAAAGAAATGTTCTTACTGTGCACAAATCTAATTAAAATCATGTTTCGCAAAGGCAGTTTGTTGACTGGAGTTAATAATGCAGGCAAAATTGTGTCTCATTCTTTCCTTTAAACAATATGAACTTTTGCTCATGAATTGTGATTTGTAAGTTTTGCAAGTGGCTAAATAAATAGTAAAAGTAGTACAAAATAGTAATTTGTAACCCCTTAATGCCCAATGTTGTGCCAGGACCATCACGCTGTTTGGCACTTAAGGACCAGTGACGGTCCTGGCACGTCATGGAATTCATGGCTCCCCACGTAGCTGCACATCGCTCGGGGAGCCCTGAATCGGATACACAAAAAAATGCCCCGTGGTCCTTGAAGGGATTGTAATACTTTGTTTTATCTTTATTTTATTTTGTAGGCATAAAAAAAAAAGAATAATGATATAAGTCTTATCTCTCAAACCTTTATGGTTTGAGAGATATTCACAAGCAAAGTTTCCCCTCCCGCCCCTTTTACCTAGTGTAAGCCAGCTCTTCTCAGATGTGGAATCTGGTTGTAAGACCAGACAGATAACAGAAGGGGACAATCTTCTTCCTATGAGAACAATGAAAGCCCTGTCCCCCTTGACAAGTTTTTCAGGTTTTTCCCTTATCTTAATTGAAGATTGTCCCTCTCTGCAGTCTACCTGGGCACCTCCCTTCTGCTCTGGCTGAACAGAGTTACATCAGTAAAAGGGCCGGGAGGGGGATACTTTGTCATTGAATTACTCTTGAACTACAATTCTGACAGAATTGAAATAACACTCTCCAAAGTCCAAATACTATGATGATTAATTAGAGCTGCTTTTATTATGAAACATTACTATCCCTTTAAGTGCCAGCCTCGTGTGCGTGTGCTGGTCCTTAAGGGGTTAAGTTTCATGGTCAGAATGACCAAAACAAGCATAGTTGTATCTATAAATGCATATTTGAAACTCAGCACACTTATTGTCAAAGTCCCTAAACTTGTGCCCATGGCACACTAAAGTGCCACAATATCATGTCTGAGACCACTGATTTAGAGTCGTGACAAGTGAATAAACCTTTAAGGCTTTATTCATTAGGATAAAGAGGTGCAAACCAACTACGCCACAGGAGATCTCTCTAGCATGCAAGAGGTTATAGAACCCATTTCAATTAATAGAAATGTTGGAATTTAGTAATGTGTTTCCAGCACAGAGAATCCTAAGACTACATGATTGGTTTATATAGAAACTAGTTGAACAGACCATTACACGGGCCACAGTGCCACTGTCACCCGGTCGCGAGGCAGTCACGCACAGTGGAGACTGGCCGCACCGCGGCTGATACAGAGCTGGACGCTCCTTCGGAGCGCCCAGCTCTGTATCAGCCGCGGCGCGGGCAGTCTCTACTGCGCATGACTGCAGCACGTGCAGCAGTGTCTACTGCGCATGTCGTGCGTTACACACAAATTACCAAATTATTATATAGGATTGTATTGACTGAGGCCTACAGCTAATGAAAGCTGGGTGACAAAAGTAAAAGAGAAATAGTAGTGAATATTATTGTGACAAACTCAATTCAGATTGTCAGTGTAGATACAATAAAGTTAAATATGTGACTTATACAGATTAATATCTCCATAGATATACAACCCTTCCCATATTCCCACTATCCCATAAAGAAGTTGGTGAAAAATGGAAAATGAATTGTTCATTAGGGCTGCACTCATCTGAAGGTAGTAAACACCATAAAAAAATAATAATCAGAAGTGAATCATGCAAAGAGTAGTGAATAATGTTAAAAGTGTTGTACGGGGCTATCTGCTAATGTGTGTGAGAAGTTGGACTTATGTGTTATTTATGGATGGTGAGAAATTGTGTATGGAAGTTGCCAAGTGAAGGATTTTAATATAAAGAGAATGACTGAGCTGTCCCTCAGATATCTAGGTAAAACAATAAGAAAAGGACACAACTAAAACATGATCAGTTCTAAAAGGGGCTCATTAAGGGATGTGCGGATAAAACTAAAAACAGCAATTTGTTTTATTTTCTCTCCGTAACATGCTACTGTATATCTGTCTTTTTTTCCCTAGAAAGCATTGCCCCTTTTTAAATGAATACTTATATAAAATAAATACATTACTTTAGAATAATTTCCTTGTTAAAAATATTAGTTTATATGCCAAGCTTATATTCAAGGCCATATGTTTCCAAAGGTTATGAGAAGGTTATGAGTAGTACTGCAAACAATGCAATTTCTGACTGGGACCTCTCTTGTCTATGCAATGAATCTAGCATTTATATTGCCCAAAGATGTTACAAGCTCTATGTGTATAGGATATGGTTCCAAAATACTGTAGCACAAATGAAAAACAAGCATGGAATGATTGTGTACACGTTACAAAAAAACTGTGTTGTTCAGAAGTTAATACATTTTTTTTGTTTTTTAAATCCTATATGTGGAACTTTCCTTTTCAGTAAAAATATAGGATGCATTTATTCAGCTACATAATTCTAAGGTTACTTGCCTCAGGTAATGACAATTACACACAGTATGGAACAAGCCGAACGCCATATGGAGGAAGTTATCATTCTTTTTAGATCCATCTAACGCATTATGCTCTCTGAACTATAGCAATTATTTTACCAGCTGCTTAGGGCCAAAGATGTGCCAGCTAAGCAGTTATTTAAGGATGCTTAAAATGCTTTGAAATAGGCTCATATCAGGCCTAATTATTTAAGGCTAAATGAAAGAAAAGTAATTTTCTATTCAAATATATCACCTACTCCTCTTGATGGAGTTTCACCACTTTGCTGATTGAGGAGTTCACCTCATTTGCCCTGTGGTTGAATTATTATGCAGCCTGAAACTTATTTATTTCTCTATTCAGAAATACTGAGCAAGAGAAGTGGAAGAGACAGAGAACAACTTCTTAAATTAAGTGTGGGGACAGACAAAACAGATACAATTTAAATGAATGAAAAATCATGAAGAGTGATGTTTTCTTTAGAACCCTTATGGTTTATGTTGAGTTAGGTAGGAACACATAGGTTTAGGAATCCATATACAAACACACTGACATTTGTTCAACTGTTTTTGGCATTTTACATTTCTTTAAACCTGTTAAGGTCCAGTGGGTTGTGTAATGCATTGCAATGAGAGTGGAGTGGTTTGAGGTTGCATGATGCTGATCAAGAAAACATACATTGTTTGAATCATCTAATTTTAGGTTAATGTTGAATAATTACACTTATTACCCTTATGCTTAGAATACCTAATGTGGAAGAAATAATAGATGTTTGCAAATATCACCTTCAAATAAAAACATTTAATTGCAAAGTCTTGTTAATGGTTCGACAGTTTGCAATCTACTTGTGCCTAAGTGCTTCTCTGCCAAGTGCTTTGCTAATGCAAGAATGACATCATCTTAAAGCAGTGGTTCTCAAGCTTTTTTTGCTCAAAGCACCCTTAACATGCAGTCTGGCATTTTCGAGGCACCCCTATCATTTTATGTCATTTGTCAAGGGTGTAATGAAGGTTACAAATACATTAATATAGAGTTATTGTTAGACCTTACAACTAAATAAACATATTGTGCATGGTAATAGCCCTAAATATACAGTTGTAAGTCTACATTCACATTTTTGTCATTAAAAAAATGAATGTAGCATACGAAAAACATTTTTACCTTATTTATTTTCAAAACTGGTAACATTCAAAGTTTATTTTAATAGTAAACCCATGCTGGGCCCTGTATATGTCCCTGTATATATATCCAGATCATATGGAGTTTTACATCTTGTCAGTCCGTATGTTCCATTCTTTCTCTACTTTACTACTGTATGACCAGGAATATCCCTGAGGAGGAGTCTCTGTCTTAGTTAAATTCAGTTTTCTTAGATCAGGCAGATATCCAGATGCTGATGCAATTGAAGGCTTTGAATCAGTCATTTATATCCTGTACAACTCTTTTAGCTCACCTGATATGTGGCATCCCCAAACCCTCATATCCTCAGGGGTGGGTGATTCATAGGACTATCAATTCTGATAATGTTATGGATTATATTATATTACATTACATACATAACCAGCTACAATACAGCTGTCAAACATGTGCAGAAAGCACCCAGAAATAATTCCCCCATGGGGACAGAGATCTGTGGTCAATACTGCTAACAAGACAAGGAAAAAGTCTTCAGAAAGTGCCAAAACCTCAAAAGCAGCGTGACTCCAAGCATGTTAAGTTAAACCAAAAGGAATTAAGAGTGCAATCCATAATCTGAGTGTCAAATGGGGGCACTCTTTATGTGTACATATTTCAGCCATTTCACAGCAGAGCACAATCACTCACAACTTCCATCACCAGAGAGAACTATCCAATAGTGAGATTCTACATCTGTACCATGGAATACATAATTTACCCCCTTAAAGGCTCTATATAAAACAATAGCTGGGAAGAACAATATGTCCAGTAAAAGACAGAATTAGACCATAGGGGCAATATTCTTAAAGAAAACTCCAAACTACAGCAAGATATTTTGTGCAACATAATGGAGATGTGTAAGGACTACATACAGTAGAGTAACTATCCACTGGAAGGCCCCAGTAAAAACATTATTGGGCCACCTAACAAAATTTTTTCACAGATGCATAACTTGAAGATATTTAACCCTGGGACAGATGGGGCCCCCTTGGATGGTTGACCCCATTACAAATGCATCCTATGCACCCATGTAGTTATGACCTTAACTAGAAATAACTATTATTGATCACATCTCTTACCAATCCACAGGAGGTGACCACTTCCAAACACCTGCTAGACAAGACAGTCTCTTGAATTTTAAAGTGACAGACTTCATCTCCAGAAGGCTTCAATAAAGAGTTAGACTTATGATGTCTCTGAATATTTATGTGCAATCTCTCTTCAATCCAGTCTCCTAGTTCTTATTCCCACTCTGACTGGAGACCCTCAGTCCCTCATACCATTTGTGACCCTCTATCTTCATCCAGGTCTCACGTTGCATAGCCATACAAATTCTCCTTTCATCATTCATCTTCTACTCACAGAGCCCTAATATGAGGTCCTTCATTGTTTTATTGTCATCTTAAAGGTTAGTAATACTTCGTTTTATCTTTATTTTATTTTGTAGGCATTAAAAAAACATGAAGAACGATATAAGTCTTATCTCTCAAACCTTTATGCTTTGAGAGATATTCACAAGCAAAATCCACCCCCCCCGCTCCTTTTACCTAGTGTAAGCCATCTCTTCTCAGATGTGGAATGCAGTCCATAGACCAGACAGATAACAGCAGGGGACAATCGTTTCCCTTATCTTAATTGAAGATTGTCCCTCTCTGCAATCTACCTGGACACCTCCCTTCTGCTCTGGCTGAACAGTGTTACATCAGTAAAAGGGACGGAAGGGGGATACTTTGTCATTGATTTACTCTTGAACTACAACTACAGAATTGAAATAAAATTCTCCAAAGACCAAATACTATGATGATTAATTAGAGCTGCTTTTATTATGAAACATTACTACCCCTTTAAGTCATCCCTCCCTGCTCTTGTTTGTCCTCCAATCTGCCCCAGTGCACGTGTTATTCCATCCCTTTGCACGGATCCACTGATTTTATAAGGTTCCCCCTTTTTAGGGTGAGATGATCCCCCTTCATATATCTGAAGCCTTGCACATTGCTCTGTATCTGGTTCAAGCCCAAATACCAAGCCTGCCCCCAGCCCTCAATGGGTTCATACAGTCTGTATGTAAACGCCTACTTTGGTATTTGTTTTACCAGATGCATGCTGTACTTCTATGTATCACCTTTATTGTTGTAATCACATTCTAATTGTATAGAACATTTTCTTTTACAATTTACGTAGTATGTTCTGGGGTTGAAGTGAAACTCTTCCACTGATATTGGGACCATGACCCTACTATTTAAATGGTCTAGAAATCTTCTAGTAGGGAGAGGTAGTGAGGTGTCCCTCTCAACGTTTACACAAAGGCAAGGCTTTGGTGCCAAACATGTAGAAGAGATGAGGGGTCCACAAGTGACAGAAAAGAAAAGAAGCCGTGATTGCTGCAGATGACAGCAGTTACAGTGCCAATGGATGCATCACAGTGGACAAAACCTTCACATTAAAACCAGACAAGACACATCTTAATTCTTTTGGCATTTGATAGTTTAGATCACTGCTGACTTTCTATAAGCTTTCATTGCCTGTTATATATTTCTTTGAGAATTTAGATGTATCAAGATTTCCTGTAAACAACCACTGCCTATCATATGCTTTTATCAAAGTGGGGTGCCTCCTCATTGGGGAATCTTCTTCATTGACTAAGGACCACTTAAGTAGTAATATACTCCCAGAGTCATGGCACAGGGAGAGCTTGATATTTTCTCGTATTATTGTGTAATTTCAATTTGATTGTACATTATTTGTATTTGTGTGTTATTCATCATGTAAGTACAGTATATATTTTTAAAAACTATTACTATAGTGTAAATCGTACATTGATGTTCTTGTGCCCCAATTGCACCTTGCTTTTAGGCTCTGGAGTCCTGAGCCCTCCCCCCCTCGATGTGCAGGGCCTCCATTATGGTGATTCTCAAACCCAGCAAGGACGTAGTGTATTGTGAGTCATTTTGCCCCGTATCTCTGCTCACTTTTAGTGAAAATACTGGCAACCCAATTGAATTCTGTCAACTCTAAATTAGTACATTCGGATCAAACTGGGTTTATTCTGGGGAAATCAATGGCTCATAATCTCAGGCAATTATCCACCCATCTTCAGTTGTCTCATGATATTCGGGTAACAGGGCTATTGCTTCCTTGGATTTGGCTAAGGCCTTCAACTCTGTGGAATGGGAATACCTATAGGCGGTACTTGATGGGTTCTGGACCAACTTTTGTGGGTTGGGTCTGCACCTTATATGCCGGGCCATGTGGACTCTGTCCACACTGGGATGCCTCCTCTCCGGAATTTATGTTGCATAGGGGTATTAGACAGGGTTGCCTGCTGACACCGGGCCTTTTCGCCTTGGTGTTCAAGCCTTTGATGGTTGGTATACAGGCTAATCCTGCCATTTCTGGTCTGAGCCTGGGGGGACATGTTGAAAAACTGGCACTCTATGCAGACAATGTGCTCCTTTTTGTGGGAAAGGCTGTTCGCTACTTTATCGGCAGTTATGGGAAGACAGATTCCTCCCTACGCGAAGAAGGGCATTCTTTCTATTTTTCCAGATGACCTAGACCCAAGGCTTATCAGAACTCTCCTGAAGAAGGCCCTTTTCATGCCACGTAAGGTGGTCATGATGGCTTGGATGTCTGCTGCTTCTCCAGCACATGAACAATGGACTGCACTAGTCATTCAGAATATTCCGCATTATCGCCTTGTTTTTCCACACCAATTCCATAGCATCTGGGGTTGATGCATTTTGAAAACAAACCCTCTCCTTGATGGGGTACCTCTATCTTGTCCACTTGAATGTAGGGGCAGGTGTGCTGGGGGGAGGTGTTCCCACTGATGTGAGAAAGAGTTATCTCCCTTCCCTATTCCCTTCCCTTCCCCCCCCCCCCTTTTTTCTTATCATTCAGGGTTTTTTTTTGTACCAATAATCATAAAATGAAGGGGGATGCCTCGGGGTACTTGTTTGGTACTTGCCTGCCCCTGTATTTTCATTATTGTTCATTGTAATGCTCTAATGATATCCATGTTTGTATCCTGGATGTGTTCATTATCAGTCTGTACTTTGAGGTTGCCTTTGTTAATAAAAATAGTTTTACAAAAAAACCTAACTATTACTACTCTTACGACATGTTTGCACTGCCCTTTCACATTTGTTTATAATGAACACACACTATCTGGATATTATTGAGATAATATTACTGGACAAGCAAGTCGACTTCTCTGTTGGGGCTGTAGGACTAGAAAACTATATAATCTTTAATTGGAATTCCAGACTTTTTTTTCCTTCCAAAAGCCACAAGAGCCCAGGTTTCTGAGACTTTATAAGCTGTCCACGTCACCTTTTATCTTCTCTCCACCTATGCAATGGTGATTTGGATCAGAGTGCTATTAAAAATCTATTGTTATAGATCTCCCTTCAGATTCCTGGAGAGCCAGCAATGAAAGCATGATGTGAATGGGGGTCAAGCCACTTATATTTAAAGGATTGTAATGTTTTCTTATAATTAAATATACAGAGAAAACTATGGTTGGGGTCTGTCCAAGAGGAAAATGTAATATGTGGTCTCAACACCAGGTTTGCGCCATTTTGCCTTTCCAATTACATAGAGCTCCTGTTTCGTTCAGAAGGAAAAGTCTGAATCCCAAATTCACTTAAAATAAATTATTTACTCCTCCACATAATGTAATTTTGTTTTCCTTGGTGCAAAGGTCTAAACAATACCAAAATAAAGGTGGAAAGAGGCAAAAAGTAGAGAAATTATTGTTTCAACATTAGAACTCAGAAAGTACAGTTCACTGAAACTCTTATCTCTAATGTGTTTGTTTGCCTTAATCACACATTGTCCTTATCATTTTAGATTTTGTAAAAACAAACAGGAATCAAATGGTCATGTACAGCTGCCTACATATTAATGGGAAAAAACATGTTTAAAATATATTTGGGGGCTTACTATCCTAAGAAATATTTTTTTTTAAATGCTATGTAAAAGGTTTGAGCCCAGAGGGGAAAGGTTTAACCATCCACCAAGATAGATGCAAGCTCTCAATAGATCTATCTAATTTGCTGGTTTCACTCTACTACACACTTCATAATTAGCTCAATTTGTGACCGGAAGGAAGAGTAGGGGCAAGAAAAAAAAAAGCAAATGAGACTCAGTTCTTATTACTTCTTACCTGCTGTTCTGTGGAATTGGAATCCCCTGACAGCTACAACATTTTCTCCAACAGCTTCAAGCAGGTCCTCATAGAGCTGACAGTCTTCTCTTATAGATAGATACTGCAAATAAGTACTCCAGCATGGCAGTCTCACAATACTGCACTAGGGCTGATCTAGCTAACTTGCCAACTAAAAATGACATAAAGGGATAACAATACAAACAGTCAGATCTGAGCTGTCTAATCTCAAGAAACAGCTAACGCAGATTGGGCAGTGTGTTGTGTACCTAGAAAAAGAAAAAAGATGTAGCAGTGATACATACTCAGACTTAAGGTAAGCTGTAGTACAGCAAGAAAAAAAAACAATTCAGATGCAATATACATACTAGGAAACTGCCAGGTCGAGACTTGATGGCCTCTCTGCAAACAATTTTTGGTGCTACATTTAACTCCACAGAAGAATCCCCTATACTAATAGAGAGGACACATATGGTTTTACAGCCAAGAGAAGCACAAGAGAGTGCCCTAGAGACATAGGCCTCAATTTAAATGTCCCAGAAGCTAAAAAAAACGGCTAAAGGCATTTTTAAAATCACAAAGGAAGATAATGTTAAGTCCATTGAGAACTGTGGAACAGCTATCCACAGAACCCTTCAAATATGTGCAGTAGCGCTAAAGCCCTTTTTACTGAGGAAATTCTACTTTTCTTGGCCGCAAAACACACAACGGCTAAAAGCCCACCATTAGACAAAACAAAGCAGAGAAACAGCAGCTCACACATAGTACACCTATGTCAAAATTAACCCGTGCAAAGTCAAGCAAACACACCATCATTGCCCATGGCCCACAAATAAGTGTTGGACAAACCACAAAAACCTAGCAACCGCCCAGGGACTAAGGCTTCAAAAAGCATCCCAACACAAGCCATCACAACATAGTCAGGAACAATGGAGGTTAACACACAATACGCACACCTGTCAATCCAATAGCAACTCAAGTTCACATGTGCAACATCAACAGCTGATGGAGACACAACCTGCACTTGTCAACATCACAATGCACCTGAAAGCTACACAGCAATCAGAACGGATCAGAAAAAAACAATACACACATACAGACAAACACTTACCTTGACAACAAACACCTTCCCATTGGTCACTACCTACCTCATGAACACACCTGGACAACACCCCGCCACTGTCTTAAAAGGACAGCTTGCCGTCCTCAGACATGTCATGCTTACAGTGAGACCACTGAGAGAGAGACAGAGACAAAAAGAGAGATTATAACCAGTATGTTTGCATACCTATTAGTGGAGATGAAGGCATGTGAGGGCTAGGGATCATCATCCTCCCCCAAGCACACTTGTTGATGCTGATACGAAACTAAGTTGATAGCAACCTCTACTGAACCGTTCACATATTAACAGAATACTCAAGTATATGTGTTGACTAAGATAATGGAGGACAACCTGTACAATAATAATACTCATCCTCAGAGTTAAAATACATTTTGGAGATCGCATGTGTTTCTTCAGTAGCCAGTTTTTGTGATAAATGGACCTGTTGGGTGCTTCTACAAGTCTGCAATGCATTTTGTGACTATACAAACATCTTTATGTTTCAGTGTATTGTTTGGCATATTAAATGAGGCCCATCTCTATCCAATATGTGTCTGTAAATATTGATGTCATATTAGCCATATCACCAAATGGAACCATAGTTTTGGGTTATGTATAAGTTATTCTTAGGGAGGCATGGCCTTAATCACAGGAGTCTACTGATTGATGTGATGGTGATGTATTGATGCAAAGAGATGATGGCAGTGATTCACTAAGGTGTGTTGAGGAGATGATAAAGAGGTGATATGGTGGAGATAACTTCTCCAGTGATGTCAAGTCCCCAGTTCCTATATTATACTCTGAAGCATATGCAATGAGATTGCTCTCATTTGACAGACCTTATGCTTCATAGAATAACATAGTTAATGGAAAAGTGGTATCACTGGAGAAGTCACCTCCACTTTATCAAATTATTACCACTCCTTACTGGCTAACTCCTGATGTTCTCCCTGTTTGGAGTAATCAATTGGCCAGAATAGTGGCTTCTAAATGTTCCTGTCTTGTACACAGTCACAGCATTAATCCCAATAATCAACCAAACATTTCTAGGTGTGTGATGTTTGTTTCTCTATCAGAGTGTGAATCCCATCCTCTTTTGTTGGATGATCTATCTTGCAAGTAAACTAACCCAAATACCTGGTTGGATAACACCTTTAAAACCACACCAATGGATGGAACTGAATAGGGACAGCCTGACGCCTAGTATTCTAAGGGGTAGCTGTCAGTTGTTCAGGTTCATCTCACATCATGGCCAGACAACACGTTCATGTTGTTTTGCTTTACAAGGTGTATTGTGAGTTGTAATTAGACAACAGTGTTTGTGCTGTGTGTGCTTATGTATGATGCAACTTCTTACAACCAATGCATTGGAGACATTTCTGTCACCTAACCTGTTAGGAAACAGAAACATTCACACACATAAATATGATGAAGAAGTGCTTTTTTATATTAGGGAAATATCACAATTGGTGCTTTTTATTTCTTTTGGGGGGGCTTTTGAAGGGGCTGCGGAGGTGGATGCCCTCAAAGACTGTCTTATGACCCTGTGGGTTTGTGGTGTTGGTGCAGGGGTCATATTAGAGGGGACGGTGGTTGAAGTGGACCTCACCATGAATTGCTGCTCCCCCTCTATCCACAGTTTCTCCCTGCTGCTGAGTTCATGCAATTTGTCAAGAAGCTGGCCCATCATGTCCATCATGCCTGTGTGGAATTGCCACATCTCAATGTTCAGAACTGCCTGCTGTGATTCCAGGACACAGAGGGTGGCTGTGTTTCTCAGCGAATCCTTTTGCAATCTCCTCAGGTATCAGCTTGTTCTCCGGGATTCCCTGATCTGCCTCCTCTGGATGACACCCATGCTGTGTCCACTGGTGGAGGGGGATGTGGTTGGAGTTTTTGCCCCCTCATCATTTGGTGGAGTCTCCACAACATCTTCTCCCTCCTTCTGCTGGGCTATGGTTCCTTCATCCTCCTCTTCCAGTCCTTTTGGTGGTAGTGGTGAGGTTGGTTGTGATTCTGTTGGCTGTGTCCCAGCATGTGTGGAGCCAAAGGATGCCTGTGTCCCCACCACATCCAGAGATTCTGAACTGGCCACTGATGGCTGGCCCTCTGGTTGCAGATGTGGTGGACCCATATGACCTGTATTGTGGAGTGGGCACTGTCCCTGGCATGCAGTGCCTTACCGGTGGTGGTGGGGCCAGGGAATAATGTCCTGAGGTCGATGGAGGCATCCACCTCCCAGGAGCATCCAGTCAGTGTAGGAAGTGGGTGGCCGGCTGAAGTCCATGGTTGGTGGAACCGGTGCTGGTGGAGGTGGTAGTGATGGTAACCACCTACTTGTTCTTTATTCTTGCTCCTAAAGGGGGAAGTCACTGGGGGGGTACCTCATATGTTTCATCCTCACTGTCCTGCTGTGCTGCAGACATGTATGCAGTGTGGGGAAATGATAAGGTGTGATTATTAATCTAAACAAGATGAATGCAAGAAGATGACACTGAATTTTGAATCCTTGAGTAGCAGGATGGTATCCAGTGCACATAGGCCTAGGTAGCAACAACACTATGACCTTGAACCATACCAGTTCCACTCCATGTCATTACCACTCCTCAGGATATATATGATTTCCAGTATCTTTAATCTAATTGGTTGTCATTCTTTTCAACTGTGCATTTCTTTGCTTTGGGGCCCTAGTGTTCTTTATTTCAAGGCCTGTGTGTTGTACATGCAATCAGTTTGTCTCAGTGGAACTGTGATATGTGAACTGATCCCTGTGGACCAATGTAATGTAACCCTGTTGAAATATATTGGTTGTCGGTTAATCGTAGGAGTGCTAGAGGGGTAGCCAGTGCATTGGCAACCGATTCGTTGATCATCCCTCTTGCATTGATGAGTTTGGGTGCTGACATCCCCTGGCTAAATGTTTAACATTGTGTTGGAACATGACAGAGCTTCACTTGACAACATGATGGCAAGTGGGGAGTGGGTATCATAAACAACACAGCGACGAGGGTGTTAAAGATAGACTTTGATAGAATCTGTTGTGCTGTAACCTTCCCATTTCTGCTTGGATTGTCCAGTATTTTGTCCATATTTGAAACCCCTCAGAGCTGTGTTGGTGCAGTTCTGTGAATGAATTCTGGCCATGTGTTCTGGTGTCACTGTGTTAGTAGGTATGAGTGTTTGTGTGGTGTGTGTTTATGGAATGATGCACTTACCGGTATTGTGGAGGGTGCTGTCATCCCCAGTGTCTGATCCTCCAGGTATCCCGTCAACAGTCATTTCCAACACGTTCAGCCCGAGCATCTCCTCCCAGGGGTTGAAGTCGATGTTGTGAGGGGGGCCACCTCCAATATCTCTGGCATGCATACGACCTCTCCCATTTTCTTCTTCACCAGCCTCTTACAGTTACCAGAGCGCTTCTTGATCAAGTCCAGGGTTCTCTGGCAGGTGGATACTGCATTCACCCAGTTGAGCGCCTGATGTCAGGTGACCTTTTAATGTGCTCCAAGACCAGTGACCCTTTCCCTCGGGAACAGGATGGTCTCCCTCTCCAGGATACTCTGGACCAAGACCCTACTCTCCTCGTAGTACTATTTAGGGTGCCACAGGCTTAAGCATGCATGGGACAGGCATAAGGCAGTCCTGAACATAAGACAAGATCAAGGACCAAATAAGGTTTGAGGTTTTTTAAGTAAGAAAATGGGCAGACTATATAGGACAAATGGTTCTTATCTGCCATCAAATTGTATGTTTCTGTGTTTCTGATATGGATGGCTTGTCATTTGAGACTTTTCATCAGTTGGAGTAATGTGTTTTTGGCTTCAGATAATTTTACTAAACTCCTTAAATGTGTCTCACAACAAAAACAAAAAAGAACAATGGACATTTTGCCTAAAGGATGAAATCTGGGGCAAATAAACATCCACTTTGATTTATATGGGGTTTCTTACCACATTAATACAATTATGTTTCAAGCACATTGCAAAGGCATATGTTGGAGATCTCTATAGCTTTCAAACAGTTCTAGGAGTGGTATTAGATATTTCATTGATAAAAAGAAGATAAAAGGTCTCACACTCACATATAGACAAATTAATCATTAGCCTAGTAAAATGACTGTTGGGAATAGCACAACATCAGCCTACTGTGATTCTCCACTGGCTATATAGACGTGATTTTTCACCCATGAGACTGCAAATTATGTGGAAGTCTATATTCCCACTTTTAAGGGAAGGAAGTGATGTAGTGACCAATACATGGCCATGTAAAGCACAGGATTATGTGACCTTATTACTAGTACAATTCACCAGCTGGGCCTGTCAGGAAGCATGGTTGAACTTTAGGAAAGCTATAAAAGAGATCAACACCATTCTGGGTGGAATATATATTTCTACAGACAGGATGTGGATTCTCACAGATGACAAACTACATCTATGGATCTGATGGGGAATCAAAGTGGAATGAGGCACTGATATTCCCAACACTCATGTTTGCTGAGTGTGAGTGAAATACCTTTTATCCTGTTTAACGTAAAGCATTTAACCTTTGGGTGCCAGATGGGTACACGATGCAAAGATTTGCAATGCCTTGCATACCCCTATGGCACTCAAAGGGTTAACACTACACTTACTCTAACTCTTTGTTTTCCTTTGTTCTATTGTAGTCTTTCCTTGTCCTTAAAAGAGCTGACCCAGAAGACTGAACATTGGAGTTAAGTTTACCATGGCAACCTTACCTGGCAATCTTCTTACTGAGATAATTTCCTGCATGCTAGCATTGTAAATGAGTTCTAAGCATTAGATGATTTGTAGGTAGTACTTAGAACTCATTAACAGCACTATTAAACATAAGTTTCCTGTAATCTTGTTTCCATGGTAGAACAGAGTTCCTTTCTTTATACCTGGTGAAACTGTCACATTCTAAACCATTTATGGAACAAAACTGAGGGTCTCCTTTGGGAATTTCTCAAGTTTACACTTGATTCCAGCACAACACTTCTGGTTCACAACACCAGAATTGTTCAAGTTCTTCTGAGTGCAGCAGATTCAGAGTATATACCACCATTTTCCTATATATCATGCCTTTTTACTGTGTTTTTGTATCTCTGCCCAAGACCACCCTTTTCAGACAGCTTTGACTCAACAGGATTTGATGAGATTAACTTCTTACACTTCCAGCTAGTCTAAAATCTTTAGCTTCATGGAATTCTGCCATTGTAAACTGTGATACAGTGACAGTAACTTTAATTTATTCTCTTCTCCATGTACAAAATGTCAGTGTTTATTAAATGAGGATAGAAAATGCAAGCTTGAAGCAGGTGACAGCATTTATCTGTGTCTATGGATCCATTAAATCTGTGCAATCTTTTATGTGCCCTATAAGTGACAGAACATTCTTTTTTTTTCAAATAATTCTGTAGGCAACAGTTTACCAAAATACTTTGATACTTCCTTTTTTCAAAGTTCTTTACAGAGGATCTGAACTAATACTAATTTAGCTCCCAGTACCCTACATCACAATTACTTTACACTTATTTTTCAGTAAGTAAGTGCCATCAGGATTGAAGTATATTACCCAGATTTTTTATATTTCACATCAGCTTTGTTCTTATAAAAGAACTTACTAAATTGTACATTTACAATTTTTTGCATTGAATAATAGAAATAAACATTATTATAAATGTTATTTCCTTCCTGCCGTGCTGAAATATATGCAGTAAGTCAATGCCATTTGTACAATTAGTGATTATAGGGTAGGACATCATGAGAAGCAAACAAACTCTTAAATGGAGACTGTTTCCTGGATATCTCTAAATGAAAGAATACTACTGAATCAAAACTAACAATTATGCCTTCAGATTGTATCTGCCATTTCAGCAGCACTGACTCAATGTAATTTCAGCTTCCTGTTCTTATTTCTGTGCATCCTTTCTTTACAACTGTGACATTATGACATTCACAAACTGTACTGATACAGACAAGTACAGTAATATACATGTCATCACCTAACATAAAACCAAGGGGGGGGATGATCTATATAGTAAAGCAAAAAAGGAAAAAAATAAACCAAATGCAATTATGTGGGTATATTATGGTATTACGGTCTACAGGGTACAATTTATGTCACAAATGAAAACAACATTTTTCTGGACAAAATTAAAGTAAGTATATTTGCATGTTTTTGGATATAATTTTATTTTACAGCATGCCACCTTATAATCTGATGATTGTTAGTCACCAGTCTCCATCACTAGTCAAATCAAATTTCAGAAATAGAAGGTAGGCATCACATTTAGATTAAAGGTGAGATGATGTTAATTGCAAACTACTCTAATGCTCTACTCATTAAGATTGCAATCAAAGAGCAAAATTAATCTGACATTTCATTCATCTCTTCTGAATAATCAGGTTACTCTCTGGGTATATTCTATTTTTGATACCTTCATTGGGCTTGACAACTGTAATTTTTCTCCAATATTTCCCTAAACATTAGAGGTTATGAAGCATGCATCTTGTCATTCACTCCCTTGAACCTCTTTCTGACATACTGTAAATGACAGTTGCTTTGCATAACAATATGCTAAATGCCAGCTTCTCTGTATGTATTGTGTGCGTTAACATTTATAAAAACAAGGAAAAATCTAAATCAGATCTAAGACTTCCTAAATATATATATATGTATATTATTAAAGCAGCATTCCAATACTAGAGTTACCCAAAAAGAGCTCTGGATGCTACTGTCAGTGACAAACCAGCTTCTCATAAGCCCCCAATAGCTGTAATGCTTACCAGATGTCACAATAATATAGGATTTTAGTGTTCTTACCTGTTAAATCCTTTTATCTATAGTCCATGTGGAGCACAGGTACCATGGGGTTGACTTCCTCTTTTGGAGGGCAGGGCATTGTCACGGTTTGTTTTGACTCTCAGAAACAGAGAAAGATAAAAATCAAACTTTATTGAAAAGTTTAATGGGAACCCTCACGGGTCCTGAACGAACACATAAATCACATGTACACAATGGGTTCAAACAGTAGTTATTGCAAGATACACATGGTAGGCTCTACCGGCCTTGCCAATACACCGGGCAAGGCAGCCTGGAGGGTTACATGACAATCTGAATGTGGCTCTACCGGCCTTGCCAATATACCGGGCAAAGCAACCTGGAGGTTTATACGACAAACTGATTATGGCTCTGCCGGCCTTGCCAATATACCGGGCAAGGCAGCCTGGAGGTTTACACGAAAAGCTGATTATGGCTCTACCGGCCTTGCCAATATACCGGGCAAGGCAGCCTAGAGGTTTACGTGACAACTGTATGTGGCTCTACCAGCCCTGCCAATATACCGGGCAAGGCAGCCAGGGGGACAGAAGGACAGCTCCACTAATGCTGAATAGATGGAGCAGCAGCATAAGATGGAACAGTGGAGCAAACCAGTCTCCCAACCAGGGAGACTAAACCGGTGCAATAACGGAGGCAGCAGCAACCGGTGAATGAAGGGTTAACCAGTACCGTGCAATGTACAAACGTACAACAAGCCGGTTCTATACTGGCTGGATCAGCAACCGGTGAATGTGGAGTAAACCAGTACCATGTACAGGACAACAGTATAGCCCAACCGGTTCTACACTAGTGGGATTAGCAACCGGTGGATGTGGAGTAAACCAGTACCGTGTACTGGACAACAATAGCGCTCAACTGGTTCTATACTAACGAAATCTGCAGCTGGTGTAGGTGGAGTAAACCAGTACCGCGTACTGGACAACAATAGCGCTCAACCAGCTCTATACTAGCGGAATCAGCAGTCGGTGTATGAGGAGTAAACCAGTACCGCGTACTGGACAACAATAGTGCTCACCCGGCTCTATACTAATGGAATCAGCAGCCGGTAAAGGTGGAGTAAACCAGCACTGTGTACTGGACAACAATAGCGCTCAACCGGCTCTATATTAGCTGAATCAGCAGTCGGTGTATGTAGAGTAAACCAGTACAGCGTACTGGACAACAATAGCGCTCAACCGGCTCTATACTAGCATAATCAGCAGCCGGTGTATGTGGAGTAAACCAGTACTGCGTACTGGACAACAATAGCGCTCAACCGGCTCTATACTAGCGGAATCAGCAGCCGGTGTATGTGGAGTAAACCAGTAGCGCGTACTGGACAACAATAGCGCTCAACCGACTCTATACTAGCATAATTAGCAGCCGGTGTATGTGGAGTAAACCAGTACCGTGTACTGGACAACAATAGCGCTCAACCGGCTCTATACTAGTGGAATCAGCAGCCGGTGTAGGTGGAGTAAACCAGTACCGCGTACTGGACAAACGTATCGCCCAACCAGTTCTATACTAACGGGATCAGCAACCGGTGAACATGGAGTGAACGGTGATCAGAATGTCGCCCAGGCGACCCAGCAGTCAGACGGAAGACAATCAGGATACAGCAGCAGAAACAGCAGACAAGCCAGCACCACCACAGGAACGACAGAACTGCCAACCAGGTCAGGAATGGAGCAGGAACAACGGCAGTACAGGATCAGGAACGGAAGCAGGAAAGACAGTTCAACCTGATCTGGAACGGAGGCAGGAACCAAGCAGGAGAGGCACTGGCTACTGGAGCAACGCTGACACTGGTAGCAGAGGGAAACAGGCCCAAGGAATAGGTACAAGGCAGGTGACTGCTAGACATAGAGACACCACGAAAGGACAACCAAAGGGTGCCTCCGCCCAGTCTATAAAGGCAATACTGGGTGGGCAAAAGACAGGTGGCCAATGGAGAGTACGCACACCTGACTGACAGCAGAAGTCAGCAGTCACGGGCACCATGATAGGCATATTTCAAAAGACAGATTCCTTTGTTTACTCCATCCTGGAGGAAGGATAAAACCAAGGGTAGATCAAACTCCTGAGAAGAAACACACCATGAATGAAAGGTGGACCACACTCTGTGGTAGGCCTTAGAGGAGACAGGCTTTCGAGCCTAAATCATAGTGGAAATAACCTCAGTGGAAAATCCTTTCCCCCACATGATGTGGGCTTCAACAGCCATGCCGTCAAAGTCAGCTTTTCCATGTCCTCTTTCCTTAGGTTACCCTGGAGAAGGAATCCGGCCTGGGAGGAAGGTGGAGTGTATCCTGAATGGAATGACTTACCAGGTCTGCAAACCACATCCTCCTGGTCCAAGAAGGAGCGACTTGAATTAATGTTGCACCATCCATACTGATCTTCCTGAGAGCCCTGGGAGTTGGAGGAAAGACGTAAGCATGGTGGAAGTTCCACAGTATCGACATGGCATCCATGGCAAAGGCCAGAGGATCCCCATTTTGAAAGCAGACAACTGGAACTTTCCTGTTTTCTCTGGTGGCAATGAGATCTATCGTCAGTACACCCCACTGCTGCACAATCAGGTAGAACACCTCCAGATTAAGTTCCCACTCTCCTGGATCCATGCCTTGGTGACTTAAAGGTCACAGCACATTTTCTACTCCTGCGGCATTCCAGTGGAGATGGCCAGAATGTGGGCTTCTGCCCAACCTCGAATGTACCTTACCTTGTAGAATGCGGTGATAATTCAAGGGCACCCTTACTGGTTGGTGTGCTCCACGGCTGTGCCATTGTCCAACTGTACCCTCACTGGCTGTCCCTGCACCTGAGAGGTGCAGTGTACAAGGGCCAGCCAAGTCGCTCTGAGTTCCCAAACACAGATGGACTGAAGGGACTCCTCCCAGAACCGTATCCCAGCCGCTCAGGCTGGCATCCGTTGTAACTTTAGTCCATTCCAGAATCACAAAGGGTTTCCCCTGTTCTAGTCTGTGCCTGTGCAACCACCACTGGAAGTCCCTGCTGGCCTCTAGAGAGAGGGAGATCTGCTGATCCAGGAGAGCTGGATTCCAGGACCAACTCTGAATTACAAGTCTTTGGCGTTCCCTGGTGTGCACCTGAGAGTAAGGCACAGCTTCCAGCCTAGACACCAGTCTGCCTCATGTAATCACTGACCGTGGCCGAGGGTCTTTCTAAGGCCTGAAACACCTAATGAATTACTTGCAGGATTTTCTCCTCAGGTAGAAATAGTCTTCCGAGATGGGTATCGAACCTCATGCCTAGAAACACCAGCTCCTGGGACAGTACTGCAGACAACTTCAGCATGTTCAAGTACAGTCCTGGATGTGCTGGGCTAAGAGCTTGCTGGTGGAGTTTTGAGCAAAAGGTCATCCAGATAGGGTGTCATGGATTTTCCCCAGGTATGGATGTAAGCCGCTAAGGCCCCCAACACTCCAGTGAACACCCAAAGTGTAGAAGCCAGGTCAAATGGCAGAGAAGTAAAGTGGTAGTGATCCGAGCCCAAGGCAAATCTCAGATAGCATTGGCTGTCTTGGTGAATAGGGATGTGTAGATACGCATTTTGAACCTATAGAGATACCAGATACTCCCCTGGGCACATTGCTGCGATTACAGAATGCAAAGATTCCATCTTGAAACATGTAGTCACCACATACTCTTTGAAACACTTGAGGTGCAAAATTGGACAACAGCTGCCGTCATTCTTTGGAGTCGGGACCACAGACAGATTGGAATAAAAACCTAAACTGCTCTGCTGGGCAGGTACTGGAATCAGAATATTCTTTTCCAGCAGTGAGTTCACTGTCCAGCTCCTTTGGCACACTGGATAAAGAGAAGTGATACGCTGGAAGGAATCTGAAATCTACACGGTAACCTTCCGATATTACCCGCAAAACCTGCTGGTCTGTGACTAAGGACTCCCAGGTGTCTCAAAAAAGGCAAAAGCTACCCCCTACAGGGACCAGCAGACCAGGATTCTGCAAGTCATAAAGAAGCTGGCTTGACAGACTTAGCCCTAGCAGCTGTTCGCTTGAGCTACCACTTCTATTTGGACTTGAGGGAGCATGCATGAGAAGCATGTGAACCCTGTGGTATTTGGCAGGATGAATGAAAAAGACACAGTCTCCTTGCCATGGTCGGAGGTTTGGTGGGCATCTGAGCAACAATCTGCTTTTGCCCCCAGTAGCATCACTAATGATCTACTTGTTACGGTTTTTCTGACACTCAGACCAGGTAGTAAAGTAAAAACACAGTTTATTGAAACAGAATGATAAACAGTGCCCCTAGGGGCCAGTATAGGTAAGAACAATACTGACAAATACAGACAAAGTATGGGTAATATAAACAGAAGATTAAATACAGCTAAAGGCTGTAGCAACCCCAAAGGGTTAACAGGAGCCACTGGTGAGGCTCAGGCTAGATTGGCCAACGCCCAGGAGAGATATCAGTCTCTGGAGAACAGTCTCTAGATGTAGAGCCAGGAACACAGGATCAGCACTGTATCACTCTCTAAGCAGAAGCAGGATGCGCCCCTGTTGCTCTGAGCTGAGCCAGTACCACCACCGTGGGCTAGGAGGAATGCTACTGCCAACCTGAAGTAACCAGAATAGGAATCGCCCAGAATGAGTAGTGAGTAACCCTGCGTGTGCCAAGGATAGTGTTACAAGCCCTTGGGATGCCACAGTAGATGATAGTTGCCCAAGCTACGAAGAGCCGATGCACAGAGCAGTGCAGATGGAACTATACACTTTGAGAGAATGAGAGACGGGCCCGGGACACCCTTTCGGTGTCGCACAGAATCCTATAGCAAGAGCGAACAGACTACCGGCGCCAACTGGCGTGATCACGGTGCACCCCGAACATCGGACAAGCGGAGCTCTGCAAGGACTGGTATAGCGTCAAAAGGAGACTCAAAGTGTAACTGCTCAGAGAACCAACAGAAGCTTGGCAAGCTAAACAAGTGGCACGTAATCGGAGACTACAGGCACTGCAAGGGTTAATCTGGTACTTTCAAAAGAGCAATGCTCAGCGAGTACAAGGCAGGCAACCTTGGCTACAGCTGAATAAGCGAGAGAGGAACAGAGAAACAGTTCAGAATGTCGCCAGCGTGACCGGAGGACACTGGAGCAGCAACCGGACAGGAGCGATAACCGGAACCGGATGACACAGCCGCAGGAACACCACCGGAGAGCAGATCAATCATGGAGCAGGATCAGTAGCCAGAACTGGGTCGAATCACGGAGCAGGGTCGTCAGCCAGAGCCGGGTCAGATCACGGAGCAGGGTCTTCAGCCAGAGACAGGTCAGATCACAGTGTAGGGTCGTCAGCCAGAACCAGGTCAAATCACGGAGCAAGGTCGTCAGCCAGAACCGGGTCAAATCACGGAGCAGGAACAGGAGAAGAGTCAGACTAGCCGGGTCGGTACACAGGAGACACTAGAAATCAGCAACAAGGCGCAGCAACAGGAACACCACGAAAGGGCAACTGACAAGTGCCCAAACCTCAGCATATAAAGGCACATCCTGGGCGGGCCAATCAGACTCCTCCAATGCAAAGGTACACAGTCAGAGATTGACAGGGAATCACGGGGACCGTGATACTACTTTAATTCAGGTGCAAACAGGTACTTCCCCTGAAATGATAAGGAAACCAGTGATTTCTTAGTAGTAGATCCCCAGATCAGATCTTAAGCCACAAGGTGCATCGGGCAGTAACAGTAAAGGCTGAGGGTTTTGTGGATAACCAGACCACCTCAAAGAGAGCCTCAGAGACATAAGTGTTAGCCTTCTTCGTGTTGGCCAAGAAAACCAACAGATCCTCCATGGAAGCATCCGCATGGACAGCTTCCATGAGATGTTCACACAACATGGGAACAGACCTGTTAACCCAGGCAGAGACAAAAATAGGCCTTAGTGCTGCCCCAGTGGCAGTGAAATTTGCCCATAGAATAGAATCCAGTTTTTTATCCTCTGTATCCTTCAGTCTCGCTGCATCTGCCAAAGGCAGGGCAGTAGACTTGGCTAGCCTGGATCCTGGTGGATCCACAGTAAGAGGAGAGGTCCACTGCACCAAAGCTGTCTCCGAAAAAGGTGTACTGTCTAGAAAACCTTTTGGTGATCGGCACTGCAGTCTCTTGTCAGGGGTCTTCCATTCATCCAGAAGAATCTGATCAAGAGTGCATTATGAGGAAAAAATGGAGAAGATTTCTGGAAGACATTTGTAGAGGAAAACTTGAAGGGTCTCTAAGACAGCCCAAGTGAACCCCTCAGTTGAGTCCCCACCAGAAAAGTAAAAGTCCATATCCTCATATTCCCTAACCTCATCCTAGCCTTCTGACAATTCCTCCTCAGTGCAGGCCCTAGAAGCTGTAGAACACTCTGAGAGATACGGCCACATATTGAAGTACCCCCTGAGGGGAGAATCGGGTTTGGGCCATTGAAGACAGGACAGTAGTTTTTTTTTACCTAAGCTTGATCTTGTTCAGTATTGGAGGAGCCCAGTTGAATAATAAGGGCCACAGTACAAGGGGGGCAGAGATATCCAGAATACACCTCTAGGGTGCCCCGTTTGACATGAGAAACAGTAAGCAAGGGGGGTAAGTGACGCCCCTGAGTCTTAAGTCTTAGGTCTAGCCCCCTGTCCTTTAGAATTCAACATTCTTACAAAAGTGTCTAAAACTAGGGATGGGCGAAACTTTCCGCCTCAAACTGAAATCGGCAAAAAATGGCACTTTCCGCTTGGCGAAAAATTTCCAGAGAAAAGTCCTGATCTTTCGCTTTTTTCACCCATTGAAACCAATGGGAACATAGAAGTTACACACAACACATTGCAAATAATATGTTATTTCCCAAAGGCATTGTATAAAAGGGGCATGAGGGTGCCTGTGTTGGTGGGGTGTAGGGAAAGAATCAGTTGAACAGGGAATGTTTGTGGGTGGTTGTTTACTGGGATTGGGGGGCACTTAATGAAAAATAAATCCTAAATAAAATAAAGTAAAAACCTAAGACATGGTATAAAGGGGTCTGAGGAGGGTGCCTGTGTTGGCGAATGAATGAATCATTTGAACAAGGAATTTGTTTTGGGGGGGTTTCTTGACTGCTATTGGGAGGACAGTTAATAAAAAAAATAAATCAATAAAATAAATTAAGACATTTGTATTTAAAGTGACAGAGACAGGAACCCCCTGACATAAGCTGCCACTGGGGTGGATTGATATTTGACTTGATAGAGTATTTTGTAGAGGATGATTTGTTTGATTTGTTGTTAGAGGCCTTTGTAGGACTTAGACTTATTAGAGGCCCAAGCCCTGAAGAAACATTGATTTGTAGGACTTAAGCTTGGTTGGCACAAGCCCTAAGGAAACATTGATTTACATAGTAACATAGTAACATAGTAAATTAGGTCGAAAAAAGACACAAGTCCATCAAGTTCAACCTTCGCTTCATACCTCAGTAACTAAGAATTTTATAGCTTTCCTGCTACCAATTAAATTAGTCTTTATCAGACCTTCCTGATCTGCCTACTGATAAACAGTATAACTCTGTATGTTCCCTTTTGAAAGAAATGTATCTAATCTTCTCTTAAATGTGTCCATTGTATCTGCCATAACTACCTCCCTGGGCAATGAATTCCACAATTTGACAGACCTTACCGTAAAAAAACCCTTCCTCTGCTGAAGTTTAAACCTCCTTTCCTCTAATCTCAAGAGGTGTCCCCTGGTCACCTGAGCAGGCCTTGGAATAAATAGCTCACCGCAGAGATCCTTGTATTGACCTCTCATATACTTGTACAATGTGATAAGGTCTCCTCTTAGTCGTCTTTTCTCTAGAGTAAATAAACCAAGTTTGTAGGACTTAGGCTTGTTAGAAACAAACCCCCCAAATATTGATTAATTTTTGTAGGACTAGTTTTTATTTATTTATTTATTTATTTATTTTTAAACACAAGCCCTGAGAAAAAAATAAAAATGTCCTACTGGCCTAATGTCACAGGTCATGTTAGCCAGTGGCCACTGTCAAATGTCCTCCTGAGTTGCAACTGCTGTTCGTACTGCTGCTGCTGAGTTGTTTAAGCAGCAGGATGATTAGGCATCTGAAAGGAATGGGATCAACAATAGCAGTAATATGGAAGATGGATGATGAAGGTTCCATTTTCCACGACTGGCTCCAGTGATGCACCTGAGGCAGAAGCAGCAGAATAAGTAGCCCCCAGTATTTGTGGAAAACAGAACAAGTTGGCCATTAAATATTCTCCACCTGTCCCTCCTTCAAAGTGATCATGGGTGTGTTGTTATTAGAATATATATATTTTTCCTTGAGAACAGGATCAGTGGGTCTCCTCAGCAACTGCAGTGTGCACAGTATGTGTGTGGTAAATAACATCTGGGGGTCACAACTGTATCCATAACACCATGACATCCGAAACCAAATACTGCTGCTGCCATTGTACCCCTTGTCAAGACCCTGTTAAGGACACATGACAACTTGCTGACAAGTTAATAGTAATGATTAATCCACCCTGCCAGAATCCTAGCATATTCTGTGGGATGGAATCTCCTCAGATGCCACCTGATGACCTCCTCCACCACACTGGCATGTGTGGTCAGTGCACCACACTGTGTGCAATGGGTAGAGATGAATTGCCATATCCTAACATTAACAGAGTGGCTATCATTTGGCGGAGAGGTAACAATGAATGAGGTGGATTGGCAGGAGATGTACTTATTACCCTACAGAAAGAAGGTGATGTTGATGGCGAGCTAGTTGTTTCGCTCATCATGGAACTTCCTGTGTCTTTCTGGGTTTCTTTATTCTTCCTCCTCTTTGATCTCCATCTTTCTGGAGAGTCAGGGGGTACAGTAACAACGGTGTTAGACTTTTGTAATGGGTGTTTGGCTTTAACCTGTTTGACATTAATGTCATGGTGTCTGCATTTCATGTGTGTTATCAGGGAGGTTGTGCCAAGATGTGTTCCCTCCTTTCCCCTTCTCACTAACTTGTCACAAAATTTGCACTGTACCTTGATGATGACTGATCTGTGCCTGCTGGAAGAGAATAATAGTTCCACACCCATGGCTTCTGGGGGGAGGGATCGGGAACAGATGGAAAAGAATAGCCTCTTTCTTATTCTCCTCCACATTCCCCTTCACTTTTTGTGGCAGCGGATAATGTTGCTGCTTCTACCTCAGATTTAGCACTGCAACTAGGACCAGAAGTATTGTTGGCGCTGGCAAGTAGAACCTGTTCTAGTCCTGCATTACTTGTTGACCCCATTCCCACTGTGTCCACAGTGGTCTGTGGCACACTAGCTTGCTCCTCAGCATACTGCTGCCCTTGCATCTCAGCAGCAGCAGAAATTAAAGAAGTTGCAATTTCCGCAAATTCCAAAAGCTGACTGCTAGTGGTAGTAGTGATGCCCATCCTCATCCCTGTCTCCCATTCCTTCTAACTTTCTGATAAAAAGGCCATCAATGTCTCTTCCACCCCAGCTTCTCCACCACCACCACCACCACTAGTCCCTACCTGCTGCTCCTCTATTCCAGACATCTCACTGCTGCTTGGAGGAGGTGATGAGCAATGTGACAGAGGGTCCCCTGCTGTCACCCTTGGCATCATTTTCTCCTTCTCCCCCTGAGTACTACAAGAAACACTAGCAGCAGGCAAGGTATTGGTGGCAGCAGGTTCAGCACTGGTAGCAGGTTCAGTACTAGCAGCAGGTTCAGCACTGGTAGCAGGTTCAGTACTAGCAGCAGGTTCAGCACTGGCAGCAGGTTCAGTACTAGCAGCAGGTTTAGCACTGGCAGCTAGTGTAGTACTAGCAACAGGTACAACACTAGTGACTGCAGGATCAGAAATGGTGGCACTGGAAGCAGGAGCAGCACGTCTTGCAGCAGGCACAGGCAGCTGACCTATCCTGCTCTCACTAGAACTACCCTTTCTCCCTCCCTTACCATTTCCTTTTCTCCCTTCCTTCCCTTTTCTCCCTTCTTTCTCATTCCTTTTTCTCCCCCCTTCCCATTAAATTCCCCAAGATCCCTTGGGGTGATTTAGGGGGACTGGACAGCATTGGTTCAGTACTGCTAGTCACTTCCTCCTCCTCTTCCTCCTCATCAGACTCAGTGGACACATAAGGGTCCTTCCAGCTCAGCGAAAACATCACGTTTTTATAGCGGAAGTGCGAAAACAAACGTAAATCATTATGCATTAATAATTGGTCATTATGTTTTGACTTGCAGAATCTCTGTTGTGCATTGTTATGCTCCAGTAGCCATTACAGTTCTTTGGATTTACTTGATGTATGTGCACACTGAAAACACTAGTGTAAGATAATATGTAGGGCCATATGCTGAAAAGAAATGTGGAGGAGTTCTGGGGCAAACCAAATACACTATAGGGGAGAACTAAAAATGCAAAAAATTCCTAAAACATTTCTTATTAAAAACACAGGGGGAAACAAATCTGCTCTCCTTTGTAATTATTTCTTCTAAGTTAACCAGTGGCTAGTAGATGCTACTATTATTTTTTTTTTAAGTTTAGCCTTTGGTTGTATAGTTTGGCTAAATTATATTCGAGCTTGCCTGCCACATCATATATTCTACAATTTATATTACAATATAAATATATATAATGCTATTCCCTTTACTTAAATAGATGCATGCTAGTATACTTGTTTTACAGTTTTATTAAATATTATCTCACTTGGAGAAAAATAAGTAATGCTAAGTGTTCTAATTCCTATATTTGTATTATTGTCAGTGCACACAACACTAGTCTTTATAAGCAGGGGGATTATTGTCAGTGTTATTATAATCTGAAAATGATTACCACTTCTCCTGGAACATTGGAGACAACACTGAAATCTGATGTATCATCAGTAAATATAAGAGCATTTACTAGCAGAGATTTTGACCATTAAATGCTTAGAGCAAAATGTCATCTTATTATAAGAAAACCATGACGCTCATCTGATAAATGAGAAGCTGAACAGTCATTCATTGCATTGCTATGTTCTGAAGAGAGAAATGTAATCCAATTTAAAGAGCTCTCAAGTAAATAGAACAATTAATTTCAGAGTGTGCTTCAACAAGAATAGGAGCCTGCTGAGGGTCTCTAAATCTCTGTTGAAAACACAAAAGACAATAAAAATTCATTCTATCAACCATCACACCACAGCAATTTACTTCTATAGTGCACTCAATACACACGCATTCTTTTTTGGGATGTGTTTTCATAACACTTATCGTGGATGGTTTAAATTATTTTTCTTTCTTAATTGATTTAGACCTTGATAATATTATGGACTTAAAGGGATAGTAAACTCCAAAAAAAACTGTTAGCGAAATGATAGGAATAATAAAAAAAATGTAGTGCCCTTATTCCCATCTCTCAAACTGTTATGATTTGAGAGATGTAAGAAAATAAAGACCTCCGCTCCCTTCCCCTTCTCATGCATCCACTGTATAGCGGACGTCATGAGATCCTGCTTCCGGGACCAGATGGCGGCTCTTCAGGAGCGCTGTCATCAAGATATCTAACTATGATTAGATCGGAATGGTCTACAACGTGTGCTTGCAAGCCAGGCACATGTAGACCATACCGATGAAGTAATAATAGTTAGATATCCCGATGTCAGCACTCCTGAAGAGCCGCTGCAGCCGTGTGACTGGATTCTGCTTCTGACAGCTTTACAGCTCGTCAGGCAGAAAGGGGAGGGAGCGGAAAACTTTATTTTCCTATATCTCTCAAACCATAACAGTTTAAGAGATGGGAATAAGGACATTACATGTTTTTTTTTTATTCCTATAATTTCGCTAACAGTTTTTTTTGGAGTTTACTATCCCTTTAAGCCACTTCACCTATGGCATATTGGCAGTGGCCCAGTCACTCCCACTTTGGTGCAGTACAAAGAGCAGTGCCTTATTAGCCTGGTGGCTCCACCCTGCTTGTGCCACCCAGCCCATCCACTGTGACTCACAGTCACTCTTGGCTGCTGCACCTGCTCCCCAGTCCCCAGCCACATCTCCCTTTCCCTGCTGTGCTGTGGGTGGAGGCAATGTCACATGACCATCATGTCACGTGACGTTGCATACGCAGGCACGCAGCTGCACACCAAGGCAGTTAGCATAGCTTGAACAAGCTGGCTAAGTGCACTGTTAATATAAGTAAGACTGAAAAAGCTACATACTTAAAATTTGCAGTGACTAATTGGTTGTTGGCTGGATGCGTATGACTAGCGAAGAAGGGCAGCAAACCGAGGAGCAGAGGGCTGAATTGAGATTGGAGAGCTGAGTCATTGACTCAAGCAAGTATTGTAGATGTATAAAGTATTCATATAAATTCTTATTACAATCTGAAATATTGTAAGGGGCTTGCTTGACCCTGAATTTCCCTGGTAACTGCCCTGTAGGCTGCTGGTATAATAAAGCATACACTGTACACAGTATCCTAAGGCATATAACAACAAATAATATACAACACCTTATATTTTAAATAAAGAGTAGCATAAAAATATATGTGTAGTGTTATACACCAAGAAATAAAATTAAGTGTACCCTAGAGGATTAAATACAATAATCGAAAATCTCATATCTATAATATATAATATAATTCCTGGACAGGAATTACTGTGACCAAGCGTTTGTCATTAAATTTTGTCCAAAATATGTAAGTGCATTATTATATGCTTTTATATTTTTTACATGCAGTTTTATTGTAGTTTATGTATGGGCTTTTTGATTATTGGATTTAGTCCTCTAGTGTATACTTAATTTTATTTCTTGGTGTATATCTCTACACATATATTTTTTATACTACTTTTTATTTAAAATAAAAAAGTAATTTTTTTTTCCAAATAACCAATGCTGTATACAGTATATGCGTTAGGATACTGTGTATGCATTATTATACCTGCAGGGCAGTAATCAGGGAGAGTCAACTTCAAGTCCCATATGATATTTATTTTGTGGTGGATTTTGTGGGGAGTGTTTGGACTCCAAAGAGGGTGAAAGGCTGCAATAACAAGCTGCTCAAGAGAGTTAGCACCTCCATATTTTTATTGTAGTGTATTATAATCTTAACTGCCTTGGTCGGCAGGAACTGAGGCACTCTCTGCACACATTGATAATATTGCTGTCTGTTCCTGAGAGATCTCAGATCTGCAATGCATCATGCATGGCAAAGCACAGTAAGCACTTATAGGGATAGTAATACTTTAATATTACTATTCCCCATATTGTAGCTATTTCAAAAAGAATTGACTTGCCCCCAGGTTCATCTCTCAAACCTTTATGGTTTGAGAGATAACAGAATGCAAAGTTCCCCCTTCCCTCCCCTGAAATCAGCGTTCTACTGACTGCAGGAGAAGTCTGTTGTACAGCAGGCTTGCGGCTCTTCAGAAGAGCCGAGATTGCGTTAGTAAAAAATAATTATTTAACTGAAACGGTCTTCTACATGTGCTTGGTTTGCAAGCACACATAGAAGACCGTTTCAGTGAAATAATAATTTTTTACTTACGCAATCTCAGCTCTGCTGCAGAGCCGCCTGATGAAAATAAGATTGGATATCCCTGCAGTCAGTACAATGCTGACTTCAGGGAAGGGGGAGGGAGGGAGGAACCATAAAGGTTTGAGAGATGAACCTGGGGGCAATTTAATTCTTTTTGAAATAGCTAAAATATGGGGAATAGTAATATTACAGTATTACTATCCCTTTAAGGGGTTAAAATTCCCAATTCAGCCAGGGGGGATTAGGAGCTATGCCACTGATCACAAATTCTGTGTGCACCGAGGGTTGAAAGCAGTGTTCCTGGGGCAAACCAGGTAATCAAAGAGGAGAGCGCCACATTGGGAACAAATTACCATGGGTTACATAGCCTTTTAACCCCTTAACTGCTTACTGTGCTTTACAACACATTAGAGATCTGTGATCTCTCTGCTCAAGAAAGATCTCAGATCTCCTACGTGTTGCAAAGCACAATATGCACTTAAGGGGTTAAAAGCCCCAGTTCAGTCAGTAGAAATCTAGTATTTGAATTTGAGGGCTATACTGTAACCCACCAAGGTATTTTGTTCCCTATGTGGTGCCCTCCTCTTTGATTGCCCTGTTTGCCCCAGAGGGGCACTGCTTTCAACCCTCGGTCGGTGCATGCACAATTGTGATCAATGGCACAGACCCTAATTTTCATTGACTGAATTTGGCATTTTAACTCCATAAATACTTACTGTGCTTTGCAGCACGTTGGAGATCTGAAATCTCTCTGCACCAGAAAGATCTCAAATCTCCAACACGTTGCAAAGCACAGTAAGCACTTAAGGGGTTAAAAGGCCCAATTCAATCAATGAGAATGTGGTATTTGATTTTGAGGGCTAATTTAACCCAAGGGTATTTTGCTCTCCATGGTGCCATCCTCTTTGATTGCACCAGAGGAGGGGCACTTTTCAACCCCTGGTGCATACAGAATTTGTGATAATGGTAGTGGCACAACCCTAATTCTGTTGATTGAATTAGGTGCTTACTGTGCTTTGAGTTGGTGATCTGTGCACATAAGGGGTTAAAACTTAAAGGGCCCAATTCAATCAGTGGGAATCTGGTATTTGAATTTGAGGGTTATAATGAAACCCAAGGTATTCTGTGTGACCACAAGGGGGTGTGGTTAACGGAGGGGTGCAGCTAAGCGAGGGTGTGGTTAGGGGTGGGACAAAGGCGGGGCTAGGGTGTTGGAAAGTGTTGTGCCTAGGGGTGCCTGAGATGTAAATCTGGCCCAGATTATAGGAGTTCCAGTCCTCATCAACAGCTGGAGGTCCAACAATTGGCAACCCTTGTACTTTGATCTATTGCTGTATGGGTAGATAATGTTGTGTAGATGCTAACCACTTTATAAAACATGAGAGCAGAAATATCCTGTTGTTTCCTGAAGCCATTGCTGAGTACTATTTTGTGCCACTGACATGAACCCTGGTGGACCTTGCTGTTCATGACTTATCCAAATTGGTCTCATGTCCATTCAACTAGTTTCTGTTACTTTAATTTTATTGAATGTATATACTGTGTACCCGTCTGGCACGTAAAGTGTAAAAATCAAAATCTTGGTTTGTTTAGTCCACACACATACACACATATGAACATCAGCTTCTGGAAAAATCTTAATCCTGGCTATATCATTGTTCTGGGAGAAATACAGAGACACCATGAATTTACCATATATCAACATTGATAGTATCTGATAAAGTCAATTACTGCCAACATCGGGGTCCCACCTCTGCTGGTCCATAGAATTGCCACTTCCAAATAAATATGATACAAAATCCAAATGCGCTCTAGGCAGAAACCAAACCTCCATGGAAGTAAAAAAATGTAGTTTATTGTATAATCAATAGACAAGCATGTGGACACCGGACCAAACAATAAAAAGTATTTTGCACATTATGTGCTTAATCATGGATCATGCCTAAAAAGAGGTGTAGATGCAAGGGATGCTGATATTATCCTACCTCTGCATAAGTCCTTCGTTAGGCCTCATCTATAATATGCAGTACAATTTTGGCCGCCAGTTCTTAAAAAATACATTGTTGAACTGGAAAAGGTGCATAGACGTGCAACAAAACTGATAAAGGAATTGGAGGGTCTGAGTTATAAAGAAAGACTAGCCAAACTGGGTTTGTTTACATTAGAGAAGAGACATCTAAGGGGTGATATGATTACCATTTACAAATACATTCAAGGTCAATACAAAGAACTAGCCAATTGGGTTTGTTTACATTAGAGAAGAGACATCTAAGGGGTGATATGATTACCATTTACAAATACATTCAAGGTCAATACAAAGAACTAGCCAATTGGGTTTGTTTACATTAGAGAAGAGACATCTAAGGGGTGATATGATTACCATTTACAAATACATTCAAGGTCAATACAAAGAACTAGCCAATTAATTATTTATGCAAAGAGCTGAGCTAAGAACAAGAGGTCATCCATTAAGATTAGAGGAAAGGCGCTTTTGACTAAAACAAAGGCAGGGATTCTTTACAGTAAAGGTGGTAAAGCTATGGAATTCTTTGGCATGTCACACTTGCAGATAATGCAACTGCTTTCAAAAAAGCAATGGATGCCTATCTAGTACAGAACAATATTGAAAATTATGACAGATGGCTTCGAACCAGATAGGATGTTGATCCAGGGAACTATCTGACTGCCATTTGGAGTCAGGAAGCAATTCTTTTACACACTTGGGGCTAAATTTGAAGTTGCTCCAGAGGGTTTTACCTTTCTCTGGATCAACAGGGGTGTTTTGGCATGGGCTGGACTTGATGGACACGTCTTTTTTTCAGCCTCATCAAATATGTAAACTTATAATATCTGCTGAATAACTACTATAAAGAATGACACTGATACAAATTAACCAATCAGTAGAAAGGATTGGAAACCATTATGAACAGTCAAGCATGTGGACACCGGACCAAAAAGCAAACCAAACTAACGCATTTTGCACATTATGTATTTAAACACAGTGCAAAGTCATTAGAAAGAGTGGTCCACTTGGTTACAGGTGGAGATTTATCCTTAAGACATTCCCAGAGGGAGGTCTTTTGGATCTTTATCCTAAGCAGCTGAACCCCAAGAGGTTTAAATAAGGAATATGATGTTCTATATTATGTATAGATAGATTTTTCTATTTGCAGGGTGATTTTATTTGTATTGGGATGCATCACATAACAATTGTAAATGCCATTCTAGAATATGGAAGTCATCTTTGCTTTAACCAGGTAGACATGTTCCATCTAACTTTCGCTTTAAACGCATGAGATTATTGTTTTATATGTATTTTTAATAGCTTAAATGTTTTGTTTTGCTGTCAGAATCATGCTGATTGGCCACATTGAAGGCTATATATGCTGTATATGGGAACATGTATTTGTTCATACCTTTTAGTGTGTCTTCCTTGTTTGAGAAACCCCTTTAAGGAGTGTTAAAATTACACACTTTCCAATCCTATATAGTGACTGGTTAATTTATATCAGTATTTAGCATTGCATCCTTTACAGTGGCCACTCAGCAGATATTATGAGTTTGATCTATGATTAAACACACAGGACTCTATTCAGTTGTCCCTGTTAGGCCAAAAAATCTCAGGCGGCATTTTTTCAAGCACTGTAAGCCATTCAATTCACGGTTCTATGAAAAAATGCTGGCAAAAAAATCCTTTGCCAGGCAATAAAGTTAGAGGCATTGTGGCCCATTGACAAATGAAACAAATGCCACAAGTTGCAGTTCAATAGACTGTGTTGAATACGATAAGGGACTCACTTTAGCTCTTAAATATCAGACCTAGTTCTGACTAAAGTCCCATATCGGATCTTTAGTCAGCCGACGCAGCTATGGAAAGCAAAAAAAACCCTAAGTCTCCAGCGGATGTATTGATATGAGGCCCTAAGCCCCATATCAATACATCCAAAGTACCTAAGAAGTGTTCAGTGTTAGTAGAATTAATCCTATGAGTGCCAGTGGGGTATAATTACCCTGCCAGCACTCATAGGGTTAATCCAACTAAGATACAAAGCAACATCACATAAAAAGTAACACTTACCAGTAATCCTGATGTCCAGAAGGATCCTCAGCATCCTGGTCAGCTACTGTCCATCTTCTTTCTTCTCTTGTCTTCTGTCTTGTGTCTTCTTTCTCCTCTTCTTTCTTCTGGTGTTCTGCTGGAACAGAAAAGTATGAATAAATGTTTTGCTCATATAACCCACATACCCACACATAGTTTAACCCTTTTAGTGCCAGAGGGATATGCAACGCATTGCAGAGCAATGTGTTTTGTACCTCTCTGGGGCTCAAAGGGTTAAATCATGCATGAGTGAGCGGGTGATGTTTTAAATGATGGCGCCGTTTAATACAAATGTTTCCCATTTTGTTTAAAATATATCCCCAAATAAATGTGCAAAATTAAATATACTTTCCTATTTCTCCTCCACTGTGTGGCCATGGAGGCGGAAGAGAATTGAATGTTCATAGAGCCCTCAGTCCTTCCCTCACTGGCTGATGCCCATTCCACAGTGAGGGAATTTGAACAGAGACTGCCTTTAAATTCTTTCACAGTCATTGGCTGGGATGTGCTTACGCATATCCCAGCCAATCACCTTTGAGCGGCGGTGCTTGAAACTGATTGGCTGGGATGTGAGGGAATTTGAACAGAGACTGCCCATATATAAAGGCAGTCTCTGTTCAAATTCCCTTAGTATGGAATGGGCATAGGCCCGTGAGGGAAGGATGGGGGGCTCTGTGCACATTCATTTCTCAGCTGTCTCCACAGCTGCACACAGCAGTAGAGAAATATTAAAGTATATTTATTTTGCACATTTATTGAGGGATATATTTTAAACAAAAGGTGAATCATTTGTATTAAATGGAGGCATCGTTTGAAACATAACCCACAAACTCATACATGATTTAACCCTTTGAGCCCCAGAGAGGTATGCACTCAAGGGGTTAAACTATGTATGAGTGTGCAAATATTTCAGCAAAACATTTATTAATACTTTTCTTTTCCATTCCAGCAGTAGACCAGAAGGAAGAAGAGAAGGCAGAAGATGAGAAAGAAGATAAGACAGAAGAAAGAAGATAATATAGAAGGAAGATAGAAGGAGACAGTGGATGACAGGTAAGCATAACACATATAAGATAATGATAGGTGCTTAACATTATGTCAGGCACTGATAGCTTTTTTAATTTGAAGTTCCCAATATTGCCACTATTTATTGTCGTTTTGGGAACTTAAAGCACAAAAAGGACATTTGGCCACAAGACCTTTTCTGTGGCCTCACATTCATTGTGCTTTTAACCTGTAGGGCAATTGAATTCCGACTTAGACATTTTCTTTTGTTGGTTGATATCTATTTTGCCATACCGGCTTTTTTAACAGGCTCAACTGAATTAAGCCCATAATGTGTGTCACGGTATTCAGGCAAACAAGGACAGACACAAAGTCTGCAAGCTACCGAGACTAGGAAAGAGACTCGAGTGGAACACCAGTATGAAGTAGCTAATATTCGTAAGTCCCTATCACGGTTCCCGTGATCTTTGCTGTAACTCTTTGCTGTGGTGCACTCCCATTGGCTGAGCTTGTTTGGCCTGCCCAATATGGCCTTTTTATACCGGGCCTTTGTCACCTGTCAGGTGCCCTTTCGTGGTGTTCCTGTACCAGTGTTACTGTGTAGCTGTGTTCCTGCATTCCTGTGTACCGACTTGGCCCGTCTAACTACTCTCCTTGGTTCCTGCTCCGTGATTCGACCCGGCCTGGCTGACGTTCCTGCTCCGTGATCTGACCCGGCTAGTCTGACGATCCTGCTCCGTGATTTGACCCGGCCTGGCTGACGTTCCTGCTCCATGACCTGACCCGGCTATGTTGATGACCCTGCCTGTGTTCCTGCTGAGATCCTGATCCTGTGTCGCTTGGGCGACATTCTGACTTCCGCTGTGCTGATTGCAGAGCTGACAGAGTTGTTGCCTCCGATTCACTGGGCCTTCCCATTTACTCTTGCTGAGCACTGTTGCCTCCGTTACACTGAGCCTCCATTAACACTTGCAGAGCACAGTGGTCCCAGTTTCAGTGGGCCTTCCGTTTGCACTTGCAGAGCACTGTTGCCTCCGTTCACTGAGCCTCCGTTAACACTTGCAGAGCATTGATACCTCAGTTACATTGAGCCTTCTGTTCACACTTGCAGAGCACCGTTGCCTCTGTTAACCCTGAGCCTTCCGCTTACACTTGCAGAGCATTGTTGTCTCCGTTACAAAGAGCCTCCTGTTAACACTTGCAGAGCATGGTGGCCTCCGATTAACATTGCGCATCCGTTAACACTTGCTGTGTGCAGTGGTCTCGTTACCGCACCGGTTGGGTGCTACTGGCTCCATACACCTCAGCTCTTGCAGTGTAGTTGGTCTCCGTTACAGCACCGGTGGGGTGCTATTGGCTCTATACACTTCAGCTCTTGCAGTGTAGTTGGTCTCCATTACAGCACCGGTTGGGTGCTATTGGCTCTTAACATCTCAGCTCTTGCAGTGCACTTGGTCTCCGTTAACGCACCGGTTGGGTGCTAGTGGCTCCAAGCTCCTAAGCTCTTGCAGTACAAATATCTATGCTTACAGCACCTATCGGGTGCTCACGGCTCAATGTGTGCTAGCTCTTGCAGAGTATTTTGTCCTCAGTTCCCTACTCAGCATAAGCAGTAGTCTCAGTCCTGTTCTATTTACTGGTGCTCTCACATCTAGCACCACAATATTGCTCCTTTACCATCTTATGGGTATTGATTGATTTCTATGAACTTTAATCCTTGTGTACCCTGTATGCTAGCATATGCCTGTCCTGTGACAGTATATATTAATTTTCCTGTATACTGGGCCTGAGAGGGCATCTGTACTTCCTTGTCTATTTCCAGTCATTCTGTACTGCCTATAGAGGGCAGCCTTTCTTGTCTTTTAATAAAACTGTGTTTTATTCTAACCTACTGGTCTGAATGTCTCACAAAACCGTTACAGTCCCACTTCGGTCTCGCGACCTGAGGCAACAGGGAACGAGAACAGGCCAGAGCCACGGAACAAGGAGACTACAGGTCAGGCAAGTGTCACGGTTTGTTATGACTCTCAGACACAGAGAATAGGTAAAAACATTACTTTATAAAAAGTTAAAGAGAACCCTATTGGGTTGAAAGCAAATACAAGATAAATTTTATTAGCAGTTACATAGGCACATAATAATGATACATTGGGTGGATACAGACGCTACCGGCCCTGCCAATACCGGGTAAGGCAACCTTAGGTGGCACAAGATGGTAACAGGTTCTACCGGCCTTACCAATATACCGGGCAGGGCAGTCTGGAGACTCATACAAGGAATACTGAAGGCTCTACTGGCCATACCAATATACCGGGCATGGCAGCCAAGGCACTGGAATGTAAGACAGAGGCTCTACCGGCCGTGCCAATACACCGGGCACGGCAGCCACGTCACTGGAACTGTTGGTAAGAGGCTCTACCGGTCTTGCCAATACTGGGTAAGGCAACCCTAAAAGGAATAGTCATGACCAAGTTCTACCGGCCTTACCAATACCGGGCAAGGCAGCCCACCGAAGATAGTGAGGGCAGTAAGGTGGCCGAGGTGACTGGCTAGATGGTAGAGACCAGTCACTGAGATGACAAACTAGGCCACAGGATAAGGTAGCAATAGACTGCCACTCACTAAGGACAGAGCAATAATTGAGCAGTGACCACAGTCTCACTCGTGTAATCAGGAAGTGCAATAATTACCAGTAATGCGAGGAGCAAACCAGTACCCGTGTACTGGGAGAAGCCTTCAACATGTCAGGCTGTTAGGACAGGACAGCCTCCTACAATGGAGCAAACCAGCCCCCAAGTACTGGAGTAATTGAACACCACCGGTGCGACAGCAACCGGTTGTCGTGGAGCGAACCAGTACAGCGAAATGGGGAAACCAGATTCTACCGGTGCAACAGCAACCGGTTTAAGTGGAGTGAACCAATACCCGCGTACTGGAGAAACCCAAGACTCTTCCTGTGCAACAGCAGCCGGTAATGTAGAGCCAACCAGTACCCAGGTACCGGATAACCCAAGGCTCATAT
This sequence comes from Rhinophrynus dorsalis, assembly GCA_037306005.1. Lineage (NCBI taxonomy): Eukaryota > Metazoa > Chordata > Amphibia > Anura > Rhinophrynidae > Rhinophrynus > Rhinophrynus dorsalis. The sequence continues at coordinate 120,587,977 of CM074719.1, forward strand.
AGTGCAATAGCAGCTAGTCTCAGTGGAGCGAACCAGTACCCGCGTACTGGGGAGGCCAAGACTATATCGGTGGCTTACCAGCCAGTACAATGGAGCAAACCAGTACCCGCGTACTGGAGTAACCATGTATCTTCCGGTGCAACGGCAGCCGGCTACCGTGGAGCCAACCAGTACCCGCGTACCGGATAAACCCAGGCTCAAATAGTACAATAGCAACAAATCTCCGTGGAGCGAACCAGTACCCGCGTACTGGGGAGACCAAGACTAATCGGTGGCTTGCAGCCAGTTACAGTGGAGCGAACCAGTACCCGCGTACTGGAGTAACCTATGAGTCTTCCGGTGCAACGACAGCCGGTTACCGTGGAGCCAACCAGTACCCGCATACCGGATAAGCCGAGGCTCACATAGTGCAATAGCAACTTGACTCAATGGAGCAAAACAGTACCCGCGTACTGGAGAAACCCATGAGGAAGTCAAAATGTCGCCCTGACCACCGTGAACAGCAGGCACCCGGTAGTAGATGGTACAGGAACCCCGCTGAAGAAGAGGATCAGTACTGCAGACGGTAGACCGGATCTGGAAAGGTAGCAGGAACAACCACAGGAACAGCAACTCCGACCGGATCAGGAACAGAAGCAGGAACCAGACGACTGGCACGCAGGAACTAGGATACCACTGACAATCAGGAACAGCGACAAGGCCCAGGAAGCATTGGAGCACCATGCAGGAACAACAGCATAGAGACAAATACGAAAGGGCAACCAAAGGGTGCCCAAGCTCAGTTTAAATAGGCAGTCTAAGGCGGGTATAAGGGAAGCAGCCAACAGGTAACTGACATAATAATGCAGCAATCACGGGCACCGTGATAGCAAGCTAGGAGTGCATGGAGCGAGTAGGCAGCCAGAGCCACAGGTCAGACAAGCTGGGGACTAAACGGAGCAAGTTACTAGCCAGAGCCACAGGTCAGAACCGATGTGGGTAGTCAGACAAGCCAGGATGAACAAAGAGCGAGTTAGTCAGTCAGAGCCATAGGTCAGAACCAATGTGTGTAGTCAAACAAGCCAGGTCATACACAGAGCAGATTTTCAGATAGGCATGGGTCACAACGAAGTGCAAGAAGAACTAGCAGAAGCACCACGTAAGGGCAATGACTTCTAGGCCCATGGAGGTTAATAAAGGTGCAGAAGAAGGCGGGAACCAATTAGGCAAAACAGAATAGGCCCATAAACAGGCATCTATGCCAGTGCCTGTTCATGACGTCAGCAATGCGGAAGTAACAGCATTCATGCCGGCTGAAACACCACAGAGAAAGGAAACACAGGATAACTTAGGCCTCTAAGGGAGACTGTGATAGTACTCCCCTTAATGATCTTTCTCCCGTGGAAGAGGACCAGCACTAGTGGAACTCATGGAGAAGGGCTGGTGCATTTAGATCTTTCTTAGCAACCCTTTCCAATGCACCAGATATTGTACCTGGCCTCTGACCCTGAGAGAGTCCAGGATACTCTGTACATCGTATTCTTGGACAGGTCTAGGATGGACAGGAGCAGTAGTGTACCGATTACAGACTAATGGTTTCAGTAGCGACACATGGAACGCATTGGAAATGTGCAAGTTAGAGAGCAGGTCGAGGGCATATGTTACAAGGTTAATCTTGCGGAGAACCCAAAAGGGACCCACAAATCGGAGAGACATCTTTTTGCAAGGCACCTGGAGATGGAGATTGCAAGAGAAGAACAATACTCTCTCCCACCTGGAACACTGGAGCTTGTAGACGCCTATGGTCTGCTTGTCTCTTATAGCGGAACATGGAACTCTGTAGGGATCTCTGAATCTGTACCCATGTGGAACGGAGTGCCCTCAAGTGCTCCTCCAGAGCAGGAATATATTGATCCTCGAAGGACTCAGGCAGGAGAGAAGGTTGGAACCCATAATTAATCAGAAAGGGAGAGTTCCGGGAGGAGGAATTGACAGCACTATTTCTGGCCAGCTCTGCCCACAGTAACAGGTTCGCCCAATTATCATGATGGTTGGAGATAAAACAACGGAGAAACTGTTCCAGCGCCTGATTAGACCTCTCTGCAACACCCTTAGACTGTGGATGGTAAGCAGAGGCGAACCACCTCCTTGGCAAAGATTTTCGCCAACTCCTTGGAGAAGGGGGAGTCCCTTTAGTGGCACAAAATGGGCCATATTGGAAAATCTATCCACAATCATGAGGATGATTGTGTAACCCTCTGAGACAGGCAATTCCACCAATAGTCAACAGATAGTCACATTTTTCTAGCTTGCAGAACAACTTGTTCTCTCTTAGCAGTCGTAGAACCCGGGCTACATCTGCTCTATGTGCCTCCAAAGTATATGAGTATATCATCCAAATATACTACAACACAACTCTGTAGTAGATTCTCAAAACATCATTAATGAATTCCTGGAAGACAGCGGGAGCATTGCACAATTCGAAAAGCATCACCAAATATTCATAGTGCCCACTCCGGGTATTAAACACTGTCTTCCCTTCATGGCCTTCTTTTATTTGTACCAAATTGTACACGTCCCTCAAGTCAAGTTTCGTGAAAATGGTAGGGCCTTTTATTTGATCAAATAGCTCCATGATCAATGGAATCGGATAAGCGTTTTTCTTATCATCAGTTTATTCAGACCCCTGAAATCAATGCATGGTCTGAGCTCCCCATCCTTTTTCTTAACAAAAAAGAAAACAGCTCCCGCAGGAGAGGAAGACTTTCATATAATACCCCTGGACAAGGCGTCAGCCACATACTCCTGCATGGCCTTGTTCTCCTCCACAGACTAGGGATATACTCTGCCCCTAGGGGGTCTGGACCCTGGTACCAGATCAACAGTACAATCGTAAGGCCTGTGTGGAGGGAACGTACTGTCCTCTACCTTATTAAATACCTCTTTGTAGGACTGGTACTCAGCAGGTAACGAGGTAGAGGTACACAATATCCTGGTAGGCTGCTGAAGGAAAGATCTTGTACACTGTGAAGACCACAACAGAATTTCGCAAGTCTGCCAATCAATTCTTGGGTTGTGAGTCTGTAACCAGGGAAGACCCAGAATGATGGCATGATGGGGAGAATGTATGACTTGAAACTGTTGTGTCTCCACATGGAGTGCCCCTACCCTTAGAGATACGGGTGAGACTCATGAGTAACGTGCCGGTTCAAGGGGTTTGCCATCAATGGCCTCAATTGCCAATGGAGCGGAGCAAAGCAGCAAAGGGGTAGTGTGTTTGACCGCAAAGTCTGCATCAGTGAAAAAATCCCACCTTACTTCACTCAGTAGGGAATGCGTGTGGTACCATCTCTAAAAAAATTCCCAGCTGACTGAAGAACCTCCGGCACAGTGTAGGTTCTCCATCATATCTTTGGAGTAGGGGAGTGGATCCAGACAACCCTCTACTCATAACAGCCTCAGAGGTAGCAGCCACAACTGGCGCAGGTACTGGGGAAGCCACCGGTTGCTGAGCAAAGCGATCTAGGTGAGCCGTTCGATTTAACAGTGTCTGCATAGCGAATGACAATTAGTTGATTCTCTGGTCCTGAGTAGCCATCCTGGACAGGATGCTCTAATTAGGTGGACTGCCTGTACCCTCGGTAGACATGGCCCTTATGTACTGTCACGGTATTCAAGCAAAGAAGGACAGACACAAAGATAAAATATAACCAACTTTATTTGAAATATACAGCAATAAGGTATTAGCCAACACAACTCCAGACACAGGATGATAGGACCCAGGCTCCTCTCCAGAGCTACACACTGTGCTGTGCACTGCACTACTGTGAGCTAATATGTGTAAGTCCCACTTCAGTCTCGCGACCGTAGGCAACAGGGAGCGAGAACAGGCCAGAGCCACGGAACATGGAGACTACAGGTCAGGCCACGTAGGAGTGCACGGAGCGAGTAGGCAGCCAGATCCACCGGTCAGACAAGCCGGGGACTACACGGATCGAGTTAGTCAGGCAAAGCCACAGGTCAGAACCAATGTGAGTAGTCAGACAAGCCGGGGTCATACACAGAGCGAGTTAGTCAGCCAGAGACACAGGTCAAAATAGATGTGGGTAGTCAGACAAGCCGGGGCCATACACAGGGTGGATTCTCAGATAGACACGGGTCACAACGGAGTGCATGAAGAACAAGCAGAAACACCACATAAGGGCAATGACTCCCAAGCACATGGAGGTTAATAAAGGAGCAGAAGAAGACGGGACCCAATTAGGCAAAACAGAATAGGCCCATAAACAGGCGTTCATGCCAGTACCTATTCACGACGTTGCCAATGCGGAAGTAACCGCAATCATGCCAGCCAACACACCACAGAGAAAGGAAGCACATGATAACTTAGGCCTCGAAGGAAGACTGTGATAATGTGTGAAATGCATTTGATCATTTTGCTGGTTGGGGCCAGTGTCCACATAATTGTCTGAATTAATTGACTTCCACAGAGGTATGGTCTCTGCCTAGAGTGGGGTCAGATACAGTATTACATCACTGTTTTGCTCAGGCAGAAAAAAAACACACAGTTATACTCTGGCATAATTTACTTAAAGAAAAACTTACACCTAATAATAAACCACACCTTCCTTAAACTGGGCAGACATTCCTAACAGTTACTTTTAATCATTTTCACTTGGACTGGTTGCTCAAAATTAATGTTAATTAGTACTGGATATCATATTTATGAAGGCAAACATATTTAGCAGGACTCCAAGGGCTAGATTTAAAGGCTCACGTTAAACCAGCCGCTAAGTGAAAAAGGCACATCGCTTGCAAATAATACATGAGTTACGGCAGATTCAATAGGTACTCTACGAGAATAGCTATCGAGCGTAGGCACACACAAAACACGTAACACAAAAGCAGTTTCCGCTCATGTTAATGCACAACGGGCGGCCAAATCACATGATAACATCGCTCAAAACAACATGTAACATAACGGCTGCCGTTGTCTAGCAACCCTGATTGATGCAAAAACAAATTCAAACACACAGCCAATCATAAAGCCCCAATGTATCAAAAAACTTCAAATACACCTATATATACCCAAAAATAACCGTCACACACTGTCTGTTATTGAGTTCTTCAGAGCCAGATATCAGGACCCAGGAGTGGAGGATAGTTATCAGAGAGAGGGAGACAGGAGCATTCATTGGAGGTAGAAGGAGATTTTTGAGTTTGGAGTTTGGAGAGAGGTGCACTTACTATACACATATCACACATTTGCACATATTACATACACACATACAAACACATACACATACATACACATAGTCCTTTTATTTTATAACACCTTACACATTTTACATTTTATTTTGACAGTGTGAATCTGTGAGTGAAAGTGTGTGACAGAGAGTGAGTGGATCGAGTGTGTATGTGAGGGCCTGTGGGAGTGCCTGGGTGTGAGTGGGTGAATGATGGCAAGGAGAGGAGGACAGGAGAGAGAGATGGGGAGAGTAGTGGAGGAGGAGGAAGGTCAGGAGGGTATCCCTCAGCAGAGCAGGTGTTGGAGATCCACAGGGCGGAGGGGGACCCGGCCAACAAAAGCAGGCACATGCAGGACAGGGACAGAACCTGCAGTGGGACAAGGGGTAGTTGCTGGGGAGCAACACACGCAGTCAGGGTCAGACCAGGCAGGGGACTTCGGCTCTGAATCATCCCATGCTAGAGGTGACGAGGGCAGGATCAGGGACCCCAAATACACAGAGGAGGAGAACACGGCTCTCATGGAAGCTGTCCTGGAGAGGCAGAGTGTTCTCCACCCTATGGTGAAGGTCCCTGCCCTGTCAGCGAGGAGGAAGGCAGCCTGGAACCAGATCTGCAGCCGGGTCAATGCGGGCGGGACGTGGAGTCCATCAAAAAGAGATGGGGTGACTGCCGGAGGGTGGTGAAAAACAAGATGACAGAGCTCGCCAAGCACGCCCGAGGCACTGGAGGTGGCCCACCCATCCCTATCACCTTCTGCGGCTGGGAGGAGATGGTGCAGCAGATCATGTCCCCGACCACGATTGAGGGGGTTGTTGGAGGAGCTGACACCGGGGATGAGAGGAGCCTCCACACTACCGGTAAGTGCAACACTACAGAACAACACACTACATCAACCAACACCAGCTGCACACAGTCACACCTCAACACACGCCCGTCACTCATCCATACAACTGCACCAACACAGCACCCTGAGGGTTAAAAACAGGACACAACACCAGGACAAATGTAAGGTCCAACTTGGGACAAACCTGTCAAAGTCCTACTTCAACCCTCCTGTTGCTGTGCTCATCACACACAATACACAAACCGTTATGTTCAAAATGTCGTCTGTTATATATCATCACTGTTCATACACAGTGTCACCCATGTCCCCACAGGGAAGTCAGCACCTAACCCCTTGAGTGCTAGAGGGATCATCAATGCATTGATCAACAATGCTTTGGCAACCCCTCTGGGACTCAAAGGGTTAACCAGACAACAAACAAGTCAATAGGCCGACGATCACATGCTACACAGGAGACATTCACTACGCGGTGACAAAGAGATGGTGGACACAAAGTAACCCTCACACACCCTCACTTCACCAATACCAGTGTTAGTCTATGGAGAATATGCCAAAACAAGAATCAAGTTCATAGGATCCCATTGTACAGACTCCATGGAAAACACTTGAAATGGGGAAAGGAGATCACTGGAGAAGTCACCATAATGTTACATAGTTACATAGTTACATAGTAATTTAGGTTGAAAAAAGACTTGCGTCCATCCAGTTCAACCCTTTTCCTATTCCTGTTTACCATCGCTGACCCAAAAGAAGGCATCTGACTCCAAATGGCAATAAGATTTCTCCCTGGATCAACAAGCCCTAACTAAATATTAATCCCAATACTAACGTGCATAGCCCTCTATATTATGCTCTTTTAAATAAGTATCCAGGCCCCTTTTAAAGGCATCTAATGTATTTGATAGCACCACCTCCTCCGGAAGTGCATTCCATACCTTTATTGTCCTTACTGTAAAGAAACCCTTCCGCTGTTGTAGACTAAATCTCCTTTCCTCAAGTCTAAGCGGGTGGCCCCTTGTCCTGTGTACTGTTCTGTTAATGAACAGGTCTTTTGAAAGCCCTTTATATGGGCCTTGAACATATTTATATAGTGTTATCATATCCCCTCTAAGACGCCGTTTCTCTAGTGTGTACAAGTTTAACTTTTCTAGCCTCTCTTCATAACTAAAACATTCCATTCCCCTTACTAGTTTTGTAGCCCTCCTCTGCACTCTCTCTAGTTCCATAATTAGTGTTGAGCGAGCACCCCGATGCTCGGGTGCTCGGGTGCTCTGACCGAGCACCCCCTGAGGCTCGAGTGCTCGGCCGAGCACCCGAGCCCCATTGAAATGCATGGGGCGACACGAGCATTTCACCAGGCACCCCCTGCTCTGATGAGGGGAGGGTGCCTGGTCAATGCCCCCCTTCATCTCCGCTATGCCCCCTTCATCTCCGAATGCCCCCTTCATCTCCGCAATGTCCCCCTTCATCTCCGCTATGCCCCCTTCATCTCCGCTATGCCCCTCTTCCACAATGTCCCCCTTCATCTCCGCTATGCCCCTCTTCCACAATGTCCCCCTTCATCTCCGATATGCCCCTCTTCCACAATGTCCCCCTTCATCTCCTCTATGGCATAGAGGAGATGAAGGGGGACATTGTGGAAGAGGGGCATAGCGGAGATGAAGGGGGACATTGTGGAAGAGGGGCATAGCGGAGATGAAGGGGGACATTGTGGAAGAGGGGCATAGCGGAGATGAATGGGGGACATTGTGGAAGAGGGGCATAGAGTCTATGCCCCTCTTCCACAATGTCCCCCTTCATCTCCGCAATGCCCCCTTCATCTCCGCAATGCCCCCGTACCTCCAGTCCCTGGTGGTCCAGCGGAGCGTCTTCAGATCTGTGCCTCTTCCGGCACAGATCCCCGCCACCCGAACATGGCGGGCGAGCACATGGCGGTACTCGACGAGTACCGCCATGTGCCGAGCAGAGCGATGCTCGAGCCGATCCGAGCATCGGCCGAGCACGCTCGCTCAACACTATCCATAATGTCCTTCTTCAGAAAGGGCGCCCAGAATTGAACAGCATATTCTAGGTGGGGTCTTACCATGGACCTGTAAAGAGGCATAATTATATCTTCCTCCCTTGAGTCAATACCCCTTTTAATACATGCCAATATCTTATTGGCCTTTGCAGCTGCCAGCTGGCACTGCATGCTACTGCAAAGTCTATTGTCTACCATTACTCCTAAATCCTTTTCATTAGTAGATTTCCCCAGAGAAACACCATTTAAACTATATGTTGCATTTTTATTATTATACCCAAAATGCATAACTTTACACTTGTCTATATTGAATCTCATTTGCCATTTGCCTGCCCAGTTACTCAATTTGTCCAAGTCCTCTTGTAATGAAGACACATCCAGTTCAGACTTTATTACCTTACTTAATTTTGTGTCATCGGCAAACACTGATACATGGCTTCCTATGCCCTCTGGGAGGTCATTAATAAACAAATTAAAAAGAAGAGGACCCAGGACTAAAGATGAGCGAGCACCCCGATGCTCGGGTGCTCGGGTGCTCTGACCGAGCACCCCCTGATGCTCGAGTGCTCGGCCGAGCACCCGAGCCCCATTCAAATGAATGGGAGCACTCGAGCATTAAACCAGGCACCCCCTGCTCTGATGAGCGGAGGGTGCCTGGTCAATGTCCCCCTTCATCTCCGCTATGCCCCTCTTCCACAATGTCCCCCTTCATCTCCTATGCCATAGCGGAGATGAAGGGGGACATTGTGGAAGAGGGGCATAGCGGAGATGAAGGGGGACATTGTGGAAGAGGGGCATAGAGTCTATGCCCCTCTTCCACAATGTCCCCCTTCATCTCCGCTATGCCCCTCTTCCACAATGTCCCCCTTCATCTCCTCTATGGCATAGGAGATGAAGGGGGACATTGTGGAAGAGGGGCATAGCGGAGATGAAGGGGCACATTGTGGAAGACGGGCATAGCGGAGATGAAGGGGGACATTGTGGAAGAGGGGCATAGAGTCTATGCCCCTCTTCCATAATGTCCCCCTTCATCTCCGCAATGCCCCCTTCATCTCCGCAATGCCCCCGTACCTCCATTCCCTGGTGGTCCAGCGGAGCGTCTTCGGATCTGTGCCTCTTCCGGCACAGATCCTCTTCACCCGAACATGTCGGGCGAGCACATGGCGGTACTCGTACGAGTACCGCCATGTGCAGAGCAGAGCGATGCTCGAGCCGATCCGAGCATCGGCCGAGCACGCTCGCTCAACACTACCCAGGACTGATCCCTGAGGCACTCCACTTATCACGTTTATCCAACTGGAGAACTTGCCATTTACTACCACTCTTTGCATTCTATCTTTCAGCCAATTTCCAATCCACTCACAAACATTTTGCCCTAGTCCTATTTCATTCAATTTGTACAGTAACCTCTTGTGTGGAACTGTATCAAATGCCTTGGCAAAGTCTAAATAGATCACGTCAACCGCCTCTCCCTCATCTATATTATTACTTACTTTTTCATAAAATGCGATCAAATTCGTTTGACAAGACCTATCTTTCACAAAGCCATGTTGGCTATTGATAATGATATTCCTGTTCCAGCAGAATTCTTGAATATATTCCCTTAGCAACCTTTCAAACAGCTTCCCTACCACAGATGTCAAGCTTACGGGTCTGTAATTTCCTGGCTGGGACTTTGATCCCTTTTTAAATATGGGCACCACATCTGCTTTACGCCAATCCATGGGCACCATACCAGAAATAAAAGAATCCCTGAAAATCAGATATATCGGTCTGGCCAGGGTCTGGCTTAGCTCTTTAAGTACCCGTGGGTGTATACCATCTGGCCCCGGAGCTTTGTCTACCTTGACACCATTCAATTGTTTTAACACTTTTTCTTGTGTTAGCCAGTCCCATGCTTGCTGTGACTGTTCTGTAAAAGTAGTTTGCAGATTCTTGTCCAATGGGTCTTCCTTGGTAAAAACAGAAGAAAAGAAATTATTTAAAATATCTGCCTTCTCTCTGTCACCTTTGACCATCTCACCCATTTCAGCTAACAAGGACCCAACATTATCAGACTTTAATTTTTTGCCATTAATGTATTTAAAGAATTTTTTTGGGTTGCTTTTGCTCTCCTTAGCAATATTTTTGTCATTCTCCAGTCTAGCTAATTTAATAGCCTTTTTACAGGTTTTGTTGACATTTTTGTATTCTGCAAATGCCTCTGCTGATCCCTCAGCTTTGTAATGTTTAAATGCCGCTTTCTTGTTATTTATTTCATGAATTACTTTACTGGTTAGCCACACTGGTTTTAATTTGCTTCTTTTGTATTTGTTTCCAACAGGGATAAATTTATATGTGTATTTTTGCAATGTTATTTTGAAGGCATTCCACTTACCTTCTGTGTTTTTTCCTGAAAATATTTTATCCCAGTCAACGAGACCAAGGGATGAATTAAACCTGCTAAAGTTGGCCTTTTTAAAATTCAGTGTTTTGGTGGAACTCATATCAACTTGTTTTTTTGAATTAATCTCAAACGATACCATGTTATGGTCACTATTCCCCAAGTGCTCCCTTACTTGGATGTTAGAGATAAGTTCTTCATGGTCAGTTATTACCAAATCCAGACATGCATTCCCTCTGGTTGAGGTCTGCACTAGTTGTGACAAAAAATTGTCATTCAACAAGTTCAGAAACTTGCTGCTTTTAGCAGAGTTAGCTGTTCCATTTTTCCAGTCTATTTCTGGATAATTAAAATCCCCCATAATTATAGTTCTCCCTATTTGGGAAGCCTTTTCTATTTGCATTAATAGCTGTGTTTCTTCAAGGTCACCAATGTTTGGTGGTTTATAACAAATACCCACTAATATTTTCTGGGCAGTTTTATCCCCAGTGACTATTTCAACTTCACTTCATCAGTTCAACATCACCGCTTACTGAATCACAAAAAGGGTGGATCAGGTCACACATCACAGAGAATAAATGCTTGTATGTGCAACACACAGGCTGAAAACTGTTCCACAGAATTAAAGGTGGAAAAAGTAGGCCTTGGTGTTGTGGCTGCAATCATTTACTCTAACTTGAAATGACATATCCCACATCTGATTCCCACATGGATCCACAGGGCGGCTGATGCCATGGATGGATGGTACAGCAGCCACTGTTTGCAGGATACACATGGGACCAAATAGCAAACATTGTACCATGGTCACCAACAGGCCATGACTGATGGATATCTAGGATTGAGTACGGTTGCCTCATACAGAAGTATGGATGGGCTCATACACAGAGAAAAAACAGGCCTCAATCAAAGATATCCCTCACTACTGGCTTGATTGTTGCCCTTAGTATTCAAATGTTTCTAAATATGTCCCAACACGATGTGAACACAGAGATCAGTTCACTGGATGTGGTTGCCTTACTGGCCAGATATGTGCACCCATCACAAATCAACCTACATTGCTACGATCCAAATACACATACATAGTATATCACACTCTACGTAGATGTGATATATGAGGTATGTTCATATCCATCATATCAATCCAATGTATTGTTGGATGGGTGCACATATATAGCCAGTAAGGCAATCACACCTACTGAACTGCTCTCTGGCTTCACATCTTGGAAGGATATTACTGTATCCATATGAAGGGTACATATCCACATACATATATGACCATTCCTACTTGTGTGTGACTGTAATGGGATAGCTATGGGTAATGTCATCATGATGTCATATCATTGCCATCGTAAAAAGTTGTGTCTCGATCTAAGTCCTATCCCTCCATCACTCATGGTTTACAGATATTGCTCTATGTGACAGGTGGAGATATCTGTCATTTGACCACACGGAGGCTCTTCAGCAGAGCCAAAGTCACAACATTTTTAGATAAATACCTCTTTAGAATGGTCCACAGAGTGTGCTTGCAAACCATGCACACTCTGTACACCATTCCAATTAAGTATTGTTCTCTAAATGGGGAGATTTTGGCTCTGCTGAAAAGCCCTCATGTGGACAAATGACTGAAATCTACATCTGTCACATAGAGCAATATCTGAACAACCATGAGGGTAGGGTTGATAGGACTAACAGCGAACAACATATGTTTTCATAATGTCTACAATCTGACATCAAGGTGGACTTAACCTTTGCCATCGCCCTGGAGGGATAGCCATCCCTACAAATTGTGAAGACAAATATATGTTGTTGGATTCCCCCCCCCCCCCCGAGTTAAACAATGGTATTCCTACTGCTGAAAAGTGTGTTGATTCAAAAGGTATCACAGCTCAGACATGGATATGTCAGGGGCAATATCCCAGTGGCCTGAAATTGTACAGTGGTGCTGTTACTACACAATCATATGGACAGCTCTGGTACAGGGACCAGATATCTACATGGGAGTGAGTTCCAACAGCCCCACTGTATTATTTCGGGCCACTGTGATATTGCACCTCAAAATGAAACCTTCACCCGTAATAACTCAAGGAACAACTTTCAGCAGTGGGAGTACCCTTGTTTAGCCAGGAGGATTAACCCAAACACATATATTTTTCTTCACCACATATCAAAGTATAACTGTCTCCACAAACATATGGCTAAGGTCTCTAATCACAACATCTTATTTCTCCACACAGCTTACGGCCCTCGAGCCCAGCGGGAGCCAGTGGAGGAGACAATGTCACCCCCCCAGTGAGGAGTACACAGAGGAGGGGACCAGCCAGTAGTCACCGTACCCACCATCCCCATCGCCTCCAACACAGGCTACACCACCACCTTCTGCACCCCTTCAAGCTGGACCACCACCTTCTGCACCCCTTCAAGCTGGACCACCACATGCTGCACCCCTTCAAGCAGGACCACCACCTTCTGCACCCCTTCAAGCTGGACCACCACAGGCTGCACCCCTTCAAGCTGGACCACCATCTTCTGCACCCCTTCAAGCTGGACTACCACAGGCTGCACCCCTTCAATCTGCACCTCCCCAGTACAGTGGCTGGATGCAACAGGAGGAGAGGTGGACGTATCCAGCCACCTCCACCAGCTACTACCCTCCAGCAGCAGCAGCACCACCACCGCCAGGGAGGCAATGGCTGCCAGGGACAGTGGCCACCACCCAATATGGGCCATATGCCTCCCAGATAAACCCACCCTCCTCGATGGCTCCACAGGTGATCCTAGGTGGGGTCCGAGCACCTATCAGTGGCCACCATATGACCCTTGGACACTGGACTACCCACACCTGGGTCTGATTGGTGAGCCCCAGTGCCCCCTACCCAGGGACATTTTCACACCTCCACCAGCACACACATCATTGGGCAGCTCGGAGTCACTTGATGTGGTGGCCATATGCCCATTATCTGCACCAGCCACTCCAACAGCTGTCACAGCAGCCACAGCACCTCCAGCAACAGCAGAGGAAACAGCACCTCCTGCAGCAGCAGAGGAAACAGCACCCTCAGCAGCAGAAGAAACAGCATCACCAGGGACACCAGGAACATCCACCTCCAGCATTGCACGCCTCAAAGGGATGGAGGCAGAGTGTATGGCCCTTCAGAGGAGACTACTCCAGTCGAGCAGGAGTACAGACAGCAACATCACCAGAAGCAGGAGGCAATCCAGGAGGAACATAGCCCAATTGGAGACCAGAATCCAAGCCCTGGAGTCGAAGGTGGCCAGGGGGAACACACTACTCCACTCAGAGGGTTAATGGGATAACCAAACAAACAGCTATGTGATTTAGTGGGGACATAACAAGCAGGGCAGATAAATGGGACATGCACCAATATTGTCTTTGATTCAGACACTCATTGTGCAACTGACTTACTGGGGAAGCCAATGTTTTTAACCTAGGATTTCAATGTGTAGCACACACATTGATATCCTGGGGTGAGCATTGGGGTCTCCAGTAAGTTGAGTTGTTGTTTCTCTAAGGGTGTAACAGACTTCACCAGTGATAACACATGTCCACTTAGTCTGGTTGTTCGTTGATGTAGCCCATGTACTGAGATATGTCAAAGTGGAGCAAAATCTCAGAACATTGATTATACTGAGCAACACAGATACTGTGGACAGGAATTCACTGTGGAAGTATGTCCCCTGTATCAACTCTTTGTCACTCCCACAACACATTAGTGTATCACTGCCACCATCATCTGTTTGCATGGATACATCACTGGCAAACAAGTGTTGGACTCCTATGATGTGGGTGATGCCTTTCCATGTATGGGGGATACTCTATCCTGGGTGTGGTTACACATTGATAAATGTGTTATCAAATATATTCTCATACAGACACAGATAGAATGGTGATGGTTCATCTTTATTGTGTCTCAAAGTACATTAGAATGTACATGTGTTTTCTGGGTGTATTGCCTATATGCATTGAACACTTGTATGAGAACACTAAATGTACTTTGAAACTAAATCATACTTTAATAACACTGCTGCCCTGCTCGTGTTGTCCACAAGGTTTGACAACTCTGTAGATGAGCATCCTAACTGTACAGGTTATAACACTCGAAAATTTGTGTTTTCTGTGTCTATATGAGAATGTTCCAGTAGAGGTTTGTGTGAACCTCAGGTCAAACATTGCATCACCAACAACATCACCAGAAACAGCAAGGGGTGATCTTCATGAAGGTGTGGTCAAGACATCAATCCAATCACATGGAAGATCTTCAGTTCAAGGATGGATCATGTTATGGATGCCTGTGGGACAAGAGGACAGGATTTGGAGCAGTAGACCTGAACTGATCATCAAGCAATAACAATTTTGACTTTTTAATCCCCTCAATTTTCTTAATTACAGGTGAGTACACAAACCATTGCTTGAGAATGTGTTGTGTACTCATCTGTAACCAATTATGTGGAGAACTAAGGACATGTGCACCAGCCCTATGGATATGTGCCCCTGACATGTATACACACATCAACAAGTGTTCTGAGAGCTCCATGGAAGTAATGACATTGTGCTGCCACTGTGAAAGTGACAGTGGCAGCCCAATGTCAATTGTTCCATGGAACTATTAGGACATATTTGTTAATGTGTGTATTCATGTCGGGGGCACATATGTCTGCACACTCACAGGTCAGCATGGAGTCCCTGGTAATCTGATCTACGTTTCATGACCTCTAGCATGGTTGCTCAGGCTATGATCATGGCATATCCAGTTAGTTGCTGTCAGTCAAGCCCTGTAAGGTGATGAACATGGGTTATATGATGTACCTTGTTTCTCCTGGGGGGTGTGCATGATATCCTTGGGGTCTGTATGTCAACGTGGAGAGTGGAATGGAGGATGGTTTTTGAATCCACACACACAATTTGCCACATCCATGGTATGGTTGATGTTTGGGGCCATGCTGCTGCCAGTGCAGTGCTGTGTCAATCTTCCTGTGGGGTGAGACAGAACATAATTTGCAGTGTGGTTAGTGCCACAGGACTGACGGGGGACTTGCATGGATTGTTTGCATGCCTGTGTTATACTCACAGGTGAAGTGTTCCATGATGAGCGTGTCTCTGATCTGTGCCCCTCTCAAGGTCTCCTCCACATGGCCGATGTCCATGGGCACTTCATGTATGGGGGGGTCCTGGATGTGATCTAGCAGCCTGGTGTCCACTGTGATGTTTTGCAGTATTGCGCATGCCACAATTATGTCGTACACCTTAGCAGGTGCATGCTGCAGTGCTCCCCCAGAGTGGTCCAGACATCTGAATCTTGACTTGAGGAGGCCAAAGGTCCGCTCAATTGCATTCCTCGTTCTGGCATGAGCCTGGTTGTACCTTTCCTGGGCATGTGTTTGGGGATTTGCCACAGGGGTCAGTAGCCAGGACTTGCAGCCATAGCCAGCATCACCTGTGTAATGTGAGTGACATGGTGAGACAGGGAGCACATGTTGTGTGAATGATGTTTTGTGTGGTGGACGTACTAGCTGTGGGTCAGGTGCATGCTGAGCAGCGTTGTGTGTACGCCTGTATATGTGGTGTGATTTTGTATTGTGAACTCACCCAAAAGCCATTCCCCTGTAAAAGTTCCATTCTCGAAATCTCTGTGGACTGAGGAGTTTTGGAGAATGTATGAATCATGTGAGCTGCCAGGATACTTTGCACAGACATTCATAATCCTCATGTTGCTGTCACACAACATCTGCACGTTGATGGAGTGGAAGTTCTTCCTGTTGATGAATAGCTGTGCGTCAAGTGCTGGGGCTTTAATACGGACATGGGTGCAATCTATAGCACCCATGACCCTGGGCATGCCTCCCCTTGCGTAAAAGGCCTGCTTGACGTGTATCCAGTCCATGTCGGTGGTGGAAAAATGTATATAGGTACTGGCCTTGCTTTTGAGGGCTGGCAGGACCTGGGCCAGCACCCTGGAGAATGTGGCCTGTGACATGCCAGATGCGTAACCCTCAGTGGACTGGAAGGCCCCACCTGCCATGAAGTGTATGGCACACAGTAGTTTTTGCAGGCCAGTTAGGGCATGGTTGTGGATGTAGATGGGATCCACCTGATCTTTGATGACCTCATACAAGGCAATGATGCTGTCAGGCCTCAACCTGTAGCGATCAATTACCTCATCATCAGTCATTCCAAAGAGGGTGACCCTTGGGCGGTATACCCTGGGCCTTGGTGGTCGTCTGTACATCCTCTGCTGCTGTGGAGCATCCTGTTGCTGCAGCTGTGCATCTGCATGCAGGTGCTGTCCTCCAGGTGGGGATGGACTCCTGTGTGGCTACTTTTTTCAGCCTTTGAATGGCTCTGGGGTATGTTGTTCCATGCGTCTGAATGCACGTAAGTGTATCAGCCGTAAGGATTCTGAAACTGTCGTTAGCTGTTCTTTAGACGGATCTTTGAATTGCTACATGGAACTTTTTTTTTTTTTTTTTTTTTTTACTAACAGCTGCCTTTAAATCTAGCCCCAAGACTCCAAACTGCCCTTATATATGATTTCCCAAGAGAATTTTCTTTTTTTTTTATTAAACAAAATTATGTTTGTTTGTCTGGTCATATTGATTGGGATGCATGCCCTATCTAAAATAACTAACTGATTATCATTGGAGTTAACTAAAGAAAATGGCAAGATATGCTCTCAACTAATATAGAACAGGGCTTTGTGTTTCTGGTGACTTCTGTTGTGTACAGCATTGTGAAAAACCTTTGTTTTTGATAATAATAAATATACAACACAGTGAAATCCAGTCAATGTTGCACTCTTATTCCACATTACTCTTCGGTTTAACCAGTGGCTCAATGAATCATCTCATAAAGAGAATATCATGTTGTTAAATCCATAGAAGGTGACCATGGAGTTTTCTCTGAATTTCTTGTCTCTGCTGCAATCCTTTGTAATGCATTACACTGTGGATTATTTATGATATAATAAATTTTGCAAACCTTCCTTGTGTAGTGCATTGCTATACATTAGGGATAGTATAATCGTACTGCATATTCAGCTCATTCAAACTGTACAAATACAGTTTTGTCACTTCTTTCTATTTCTGCTGTTCTTCAGTTGTCTTGTAATGACTTGTTGCCTTATGGTAAATGTTAACCCCTTAAGGATTGAGGCCTTTGCATGTTTAGCATCAGATAAATCACATTTACCCGCTGAATGCAGAAGAGATTCCCTACGCATTGTTTTGCATTGCTTTGGAGACTTCTGTTATTCAGGTTGTTAAAACAGAACTATACGAATAGGAATAAATGGATCTTAATGTGTTTACCATAGATGGGAGTACTTTATGCAGCAGTTATACTTATATTAAGTTTAAAAAAACTTACATTAAATTGAACCCATCTCCTACAATATACTTTGGTGATTTCAAAACAGCTTTAGAAAACGGTTTTGAGTTTTTTAGATTTGCACTTAGATTTAGATTTATACATTATGTAGTCAGCTTTACTGACTACAATTTGAGAATTAACTTGTAATGTATTCTATCAAGAAAGGTTTGGAGTTTGGTACCATTCCCTTTTTGATCCCATCAGCCATATGCCTTGTTTTTTCTTCCTCCAAGGAGGTAATCTCATATTTGACAGGCCAGCTGTTGTACTGAGGAGACTGTGAGAGGAGGATAATAATCTATTTTTTATTGCCCACTGAGCCCTCACCAATACATAGCTGAACAAGTTAATATCCTAACATGAATGCCACTTTTATCATTGGAGAGTAAGAAAGAGTGCTGGAGTGAGATTGGCTACCGATATCATTCACAAACTACACAGTATTGCCACAATCTGGACAGGCTTTCAGTTTTTATTTAAGTTGCAATTTCACAAGTGCCAATTTGTGCATGGCAGTTCCACATTTGGATCCTCCCTTGCCTTATTCCTTTTACTTTCATTTACTGTCAGGCCAACAAAGTCTAAGTAAATTTCCAATCTCACCCAAGAGGTATGACTAGAATATTTTTGATATTTGGTCTCTCCCCTTGAAACAATGTAAATACATTTGGACTTTATTGAACTTTATTGATTCTTTGTGGCTTAGTGATCATTTCATATTTGTAAGTTCTTTACAGGAGGCAACAATTTTGTAAACTTGATACCTTTACTGGCTAACTAAACAGATTTAAAATACAAGCTTTCAAGACTTCTTAAGGCTCTTCCTCGGGCATGAGGAAGAGACCTGAGAACTCTTGAAAGCTTGCATTTTAAATCTGTTTAGTTAGCCAATAAAGGTATCAACTTTACTAAATGTTTGCCTCCTGTATTTCTACAGCTAACATGGTCCCAACTCTCATCTATTAAGTTATTTACACACACACATATATTATATATATATATATATATATATATATATATATATATATATATATATGAAACTGTAGGATCACTCCAAAATAATAGCGGGCAGAGACCTGCAGCTTTAGTATATATCATCTCTCGTCTCGCGTCTCTCTCGTCTTGATGGAACAGTTCCTTATGGAGTGCTGACAACGTATCCACGGATCTTCCGTCTGATCCAATAAAGCAGACAGAGTTAAACGTTCACCTAATAAGTGCTGTATGTCTCACCTCCCGTCCTTAGTTTTAATGGTAATGACCAGTACTTCTCACAAATAGTTGGTGATATTGTATTGTATTTTGTTTTGTATATTTTTATTTATATAGCGCCAACCGGTGTACTTGGCACGTTACAGATTACATTTAATACAGCAGGGGTACAATAAGTGCGGTGATTAAGTGCTTATATAGGCAGTCATAAGGGGAACGACAGGTGAGTATACATTAGGATAAGAGGTCCCTGCCCCATAGAGCTTACAATCTAAGTATAGGATGGGTGACATACAGTTACAAGCTGGTAGAGGAGAAAGTGCAGTGTTTGGCTTATGATAATAATGATAATGTTTCCATATTATGCTATTGCTAGAGATAAAAGGTGATCTTTTAGTTTAGATTTAAAATTGTTGAGGGTTGAGGCTTGTCGAATGCTGGGTGGTAGGGAGTTCCAGAGGTAGGGGGCAGCATGTGCGAAAGCTTTCAATCGTGAAACAGCGATAGTGGTTAAAGGGCCAGTGAGTCGTCCAGCATGTGTGCTGCGTAGTGGACATGCAGGAATATGGCGGGATATCAAAGATAAGATATAAGGCGGGCACAAGTGATGGAGAGCCTTGAAGGTGATGAGGATGATTTTGAATGTGATACGCTGCTTTATGGGAAGCCATGACAGTGATTTTAGGAGTGGTGGGGTGAGTACAGTTCTGGAGGAGAGGAAGAGTATTCTAGTGGCTGAATTAAGAACTGATTGAAGAGGAGCGATATGGTTAGTAGGAAGACCAGTAAGTAAAGAGTTGCAGTAGTCCAGGCGAGAAAGGATAAGAGCATGCATGAGGGTTTCTGTTGCAGAGTGAGAGAGGAATGGCCGGATTTTTGCTATATTCTGAAGAAAGAAGCGACAGGTTTTGGTAACGTTGTTAATGTGGGTGGAGAAGGAAAGAGAAGAGTCCAAAGTTACCCCGAGGCAGCGGGCCTTGTCTACAGGGTAAATTGTGGAGCCTTCGACAGTTATAGAGAATGGAGGTGTTGTGCAGGATTTAGGAGGAAAGATAAGGAGTAGTGTTGAGCGAGCACCACGATGCTCGGGTGCTCGGGTGCTCTGACCGAGCACCCCCTGAGGCTCGAGTGCTCGGCCGAGCACCCGAGCCCCATTGGAATGAATGGGGCGACACCAGGCACCCCCTGCTCTGATGAGGGGAGGGTGCCTGGTCAATGCCCCCTTCATCTCCGCTATGCCCCCTTCATCTCCGAATGCCCCCTTCAGCTCCGCAATGTCCCCCTTCAGCTCCGCTATGCCCGTCTTCCACAATGTGCCCGTTCATCTCCGCTATGCCCCTCTTCCACAATGTGCCCCTTCATCTCCGCTATGCCCCTCTTCCACAATGTCCCCCTTCATCTCCTCTATGCCATAGAGGAGATGAAGGGGGACATTGTGGAAGAGGGGCATAGCGGAGATGAAGGGGCACATTGTGGAAGAGGGGCATAGCGGAGATGAAGGGGCACATTGTGGAAGACGGGCATAGCGGAGATGAAGGGGGACATTGTGGAAGAGGGGCATAGAGTCTATGCCCCTCTTCCACAATGTCCCCCTTCATCTCCGCAATGCCCCCTTCATCTCCGCAATGCCCCCGTACCTCCAGTCCCTGGTGGTCCAGCGGAGCTTCTTCGGATCTGTGCCTCTTCCGGCACAGATCCCCGCCACCCGAACATGTCGGGCGAGCACATGGCGGTACTCGACGAGTACCGCCATGTGCCGAGCAGAGCGATGCTCGAGCCGATAAGGAGCTCGGTCTTGGATAAGTTTTAAGAGACGATGAGCCATCCAGGAGGAGACAGCGTTAAGGCAATCTGAGACCCGCCGCTGTATTTCTGGTGATATTGAGGGTGCTGAGAGATATATTTGTGTATCGTCTGCATAGAGATGGTAGTTAAAGCCAAAGGATTTTATCAGTTGCCCCAGGGAGAGTGTATACAGAGAAAAGAGAAGAGGTCCCAGAACAGAGCCTTGGGGTACGCCTACTGAGAGGGGGGTCGGAGGTGAGGAGGTGTTGGCGTATGTCACAGAGAAAGACCGTTGAGAGAGATAGGATAGAAGCCAGGAATGTGCCAGGCCGCAGATACCAAGTGTTTTGAAAATCTGGGATAGAAGGGTATGGTCGACTGTGTTGAATGCTGCGGACAGGTCTAGGAGGATAAGAAGAGAGAAATGGCCTTTGGTTTTTGCAGTGTGGAGATCATTTGTTACTTTGAGAAGGACGGTTTCTGTAGAGAAAGTGGGCCGAAAGCCAGACTGCAGGGGGTCCAGGGTGTTATGGGAGTTGAGGAAGGTAAGTAGAGGAGAGTAGGCTAGGCGCTTGAGGAGTTTAGAGGCAAAGGGCAAGAGGGATATGGGGGGGGTAGTTGGATGGGGAGGTGGGGTCTAATTAACTTTTTTTGAGGATTGGAGATACTATTGAATGTTTGAATGCGGAGGGGAAGATGCCAGAGGACAGGGAGGAGTTGAATACCCGAGTTAGCATGGGTACTAATGTGTGTTGCAGAGGAATGAGGAGGTGGGATGGTATGGGATCAAGGGAGCAGGTGGTGAGTGGTGATGTGGACAGCAGAAGGGAGACCTCTGCTTCTGTGACTGAAGTAAAGGAATCAAATAAGTAGGATGGAGGATCAGGAAAATACAATTGTGAAGGCTGGGAAGGTGGGATTGTTTGATGTATTGTGTTAATCTTTTGTGTGAAAGATTCTGCAAAGGCTAGTGGGGTTAGGGAGGGGAGGGGGAATGATGGAGGGGAGGGGCGAAGGAGGGAATTGAAGATACAGAAAAGGCGCCGTGGGTTCGATTTGTGAGCATTGATTAGTGAGGAGTAGTAGTATTGTTTGGCAGAGGATAAAGCAGTGTTGAAGCAGGACAGGAGGAATTTGTAGTGGATATAAATTAAAAGGTGATGTAGGGGTGCAGTCGTCCTCCAACACATTTCATATTGATTATGATACTTCCTCAGGGAAAGATAATGTTTGATGATATATATTATCACACCCCTATGATTTGTATAGTTTATTTTATTGCCCCTCGTTAGCATGTCTCACCTTTTGCATAAGATTATCCAGAGGAATACCTGAGTAGAGTGGCTTGTTACTATTCTATACATTTTTATTCACTCTCACTATTTTACACAATCCAGCAGGAATATTTAGTAGTGATTCACCATTTTCCCCTTCCTTCTGACAACTGGGAGTTAGGCTCAATATGTGAACTTCTGGCTATACCAGTGTAGTGGGGAAAAGGCTGGTGGCCAGGATATGCTGTTCCATGGCTACTTGTGTAGTGGGACAAGACTGAGTTATGGTTCAGTGGCTAGAGTGGGACAAGGCTGGGGGTTAATGTGTGTGGGGGTTGATGGCTACCATATGAAAAGGCCGGGGGATTATTATGTATGGTACTATGGCTACGATGGGACAAGGCTATGGCTGTTAGAGTATATGATTCTATGGCTACCATGGGACTTGGGGCCACAGCAGTTATGGGAAATGTGAGATCCACCAGCTGCTGCAAGACCACAACTCTCATCATTCCCCATTAACTATTAGCTGTGAGGAACAATGAGACCTGTAATCTGACAGCAGCTGGGGGACCTCACATTACCCATGCCCACTACCAGACAGCAAGACAAGGCTGGATGGTCAGTATATGTGGCTCTATGGCTGCCGTGGGAAAGGTCTGGGAGGTCAGTATGTGTGGTTTAATGGCTACCTTGGACCAAGGCTGAGGGTAGACTGTGTGGTTTTATGCTTATCACTGCATTTGGACAAGGCCAGGGGTCAGTATATGTGATTTTATGACTGGAGGGATCACGTGTGCACAACGTCACCCCTCCAGCTAGCCATTCATTGGCTAGCTGGAGGAGTGATGTCATTCATATCTGTGACCTCTCCAGCTAGATGGTGATTGGCTGGGAGGTGAAGAAAATGCAGGACACATACCGTGCTCTGTGTAACCCACTATAATATCCAAAGGGAGCAAGTGAATTAATTTTAACAGAGATCAACATAAAAAAACCATTCCCTGTTAAATTTGATTCTCATTCTGGTTCGAGCCATGGCACAAAGGGATTTTCTTTGTATGAAGGGATGTTGGGAGTGTGGTTTTAGTGTTTTTGTTTAATATTTATTTATTTTTTAAAGAAAATATATAGGAGGCCCAGGGCTGGACTTTCTACTTCAAGGAAAGTGTAATATGTGTTTTGAATAGTGTACAATGAATGAATTTGAATGAAAGCGTTGAATACGTTGCTCATGTTACTGGAGGTGTGTGTTCTCTGCCATTCTTTTCTCATTTAATTTTGAAAGTCATGAAATGTGCAATTTTCTTTAAATTTTGCATCCCCAAAAGAAATGTATAAGTCTATTACTGAAAATGTCTCAAAGATTGAGACAATATATGCTTCACTTACAATAATAATTGTCTGCTGCTTCGATTGGGAAAATGCAAAACACAAAGAAGTGAGTTAGAAGGAGAAGATTAGGGATGGGCAAAAGTTTTTGCCTCGAACCAAAATCAGCCAATAATGGTTCTTCACGACTGATGAATAATTTCCTACAAAAAGTGCAATTTTTCATCATTTTTCACCTAGATCCTTGAGTTGAAATCAGTGGGAACATTGAATTTACACACAACACATAGCAGATGTTTTATTTTCCAAATACATAATATAAAAGTGTCACGTTTCCCAGGAATAAACCAGGAGTCAGTACGGTAAAGTAAAACAACCTTTTATTAGAATAATACCAGTAATGCACTTAAACAGATAACACACAGAGGGTGATCAAAGAGGCAAGCACTGTATCAAAAATAGCAGTCCGCTAATAGATCAACCACACTGCCCAAGACTAGGCCTCAGCCCACTGGAGCCTCAAGGTAATTCGGAACGCCCAAAGGACTAGCACTGACTCAGCCTGCAGTCAGTCTAGGAGTCTGATAGAGCCCCAGGTCCGCACTAGGATGGGTGTCTTTGGAGCGGGGACCAGCACACGGAGGAAACAGACAGAGACCCCTAGTCAGCACCAGAAAGGATAGTTAGACAAGCTGGATCATACACAGAGTGGGTAGTCAGTCAGAGCCACATGTTTGCACCAGATAGGATATCCACTGAAGAGATGGAATGCTGGATGCGTAGTGGACAGAGCCCCAAGTCAACACCAGAGTGGGTAATCAGACAAGCCAGGTCATACATGGAGGGGGTAGTCAGCCAGAGCCACAGGTTTGCACCAGAAAGGATGTCTAAGCCAAATCGGAATTCACAAGGAGAATGGTCAGCCAGTGCCACAGGTCCACACCAGATTGGGTGTCCACTACACAATGGGAGCAGGCAAAAGGGTAGTCAGACAGAGCCACAGGTCAGCACCAGAATGGATGGTCAGACAAGCCAGGTCATACACAGAGCCCAAGGGAAACAGAACTGTATTGTACAACAACACAAGGGAAACTGAGTCAAGTCTTAGTCAGCCCTTTAAACTCCTCCTCAGGAAGTAGATAGGAGAAGCAGCTCAGAGGGAGGAAGTAGGTAGGAGGAGACTAAAGGAGCAAACACATAAAACAGAGGCCTGCTGCATGCTTGAAGCCTCGTGTCTGCAGATGATGTTGAAACCAAGGTAAGCTGTAACAAAAAGGGGTATGAGGGTGTCTGTGTTGGTGGAGTGTGGGGTAAAAATCAGTTGAACAGGGATTTTTTTTTTGTGGGGGATGTTGTTGACTGGGATTGTGGGGACAGTTAAAACAATGAAAAATAAATACAATTAAAATAAATTAGGAAATGGTATAAAAAGGGTTTAAGGAGGGTACCTGTGTTGGTGGGTGGAGTCTGGGGAAAGAATCACTTGAAAAGGGATTTTTTGAGGGGGACTTGTTGAGTGGTATTGGGGGACAGTTAAAAAAAAAAAAAAAATGAAAAATAAAATAAGAAATTGGTATATAAAGTGACAGACACAGGGACCCCCTGACGTAACCTATGACTGAGGCAGACTAATACTTGACGGCATAAAGTATTTTGTAGAAGATGATTTGTAGGACTTAGACTTGTTGTTAGAGGCCCAAGCACTGAGAAAACATTGATTTGTAGGATTTTGACTTGTTTGGTACAAGTCCTAAGGCAACATTGACCTAGACTCACTAAAGTTCAGAGACGGTTGAAAATGTCAGTGTTGTGTAGGAGCAGTGTCAAAGGCATAACAGCAGTATTCACTAAAGTGTCTTTGAAATCACCATCAGTCAGACAAAAATCTGCCCACATCAATATCCATCCGACAGTTTCCAAATTTTTACTCATCACATCAATAATGGCCTATTTCCATATAGATATTGTCAAATGCCACTGTGTCATTGCACAGTTTGTGACTGCTGATCTTGCTGCTGCAGCTGAGTTGTTTAAGCAGCAGGATGATTAGGCAGCTCAAAGGGAATGGGATCAACAGCAGCAGTAACATGGGTGATGGATGATCATGGTTCAACTGGCCACTACTTGAGCCAGTGATGCGCCTGAGGCAGTAGCAGCACCACAACAAGCCCCCACCACTTGAGGCATTTGTAGAAAAAAAATTTGGTCAATTATGCTTCTCCACCCGCCCCTCCCCCAAAATCATGGGGGTGTTGTTAGAATAGAAATGTTTCCCTTGAGAGCAGGAACTGTGCCTCTCATCAGCAACTGCTATGTGCACACTTTGTGTGGTAAATAAGGGAAGGACTGGGAACAATGGGCACTCACATCAAACACCTGTTATAATTGTAACCAAACACCATGACGCTTAGGGTCCCCAATGTGAAATCATCCTACCAGAAACCAAGTACTGCTACTGTCACTATGCCCCTTGTCCACTCCACTCTAATGACATGTGACAACTTGCAATTTAATAATAATGATGAACCCTCCCTGCCCCAAGCGTAGCATATTCTAAGGGATGGAATCTCCTCAGATGCTGCTTTATGCCCTGTATGTGAGTGGCCAGCGCACCACATAGTGTGTAATGGGTGGACATGAGCTGACACTTCCTGACATCTACTGAATGGCTATAAGGTTGTGGGGGAGGTAAAGATGAATGAGGTGGATAGCCAGAAGATGTACTTACGTGATCTTTAGTGATGAGCGAGCACCCCAATGCTCGGGTGTTCGGGTGCTCTGACCGAGCACCCCCGGAGGCTCGAGTGCTCGGCCGAGCACCCGAGCCCCATTGAAGTCAATGGGAGGACTCGAGCATTACACCAGGCACCCCCTGCTCTGATGAGGGGAGGGTGCCTGGTCCATAGGAAAAGGGAAGAAAATGATGGAAACACCACAGAAATGGTTCAGGGACAGCATAGGGAGGATGTCTGGATGCATCTTGGACTCCAACATTGCTGCTGGGAACGATCTTTCGCCCGTAGTACGCCATTTTTACAGACTGACCGTAAAACACACAAAAAGGAAAATAAAAACGACTTTAGGCGAAAAATTGTTACCAAACAATATTTGCTGTATATTTACTTGTATATCATCTGCAAATTCTCCCAAAAATTTCCTCGATTTTTCTGAACTGAGGCCATGATTAAGAGGGAAACGTGCGCAGAGGCAAATTCTCCCAAAAATTTCCTTGATTTTTCTGAACTGAGGCCATGATTAAGAGGGAAACGTGCGCAGAGGCAAATTCTCCCAAAAATTTTCTTGATTTTATTGAACTGAGGCCATGATTAAGAGGGAAACGTGCGCAAAGGCAAATTCTCCCAAAAATTTCTTTGATTTTATTGAACTGAGGCCATGATTAAGAGGGAAACGTGCGCAAAGGCAAATTCTCCCAAAAATTTCCTTGATTTTATTGAACTGAGGCCATGATTAAGAGGGAAACGTGCGCAAAGGCAAATTCTCCCAAAAATTTCCTTGATTTTATTGAACTGAGGCCATGATTAAAAGGGAAACGTGCGCTGAGCCGACCATCCAAAACATTATGGGTGAGGGTCTGCTGCGGAGCTGACCATCCTAAACATTATATGCGAAGGCCCGCTAGTGAGCTGATGCTATAAAACATTATATGAGAGGGCCCGCTAGAGAGCTGACCCAATAAAACATTATATGAGAAGGCCCGCTGGTGAGCTGACCTATATAAAAATTGTCAAACAGGGCCCGCTGGTGAGCTGGCCCTATATAAAAATTATATCACAGGGCCCGCTGGTGAGCTGGCCCTATATAAAAATTATAGCACAGGGCATATGGAAGAGGAGGAGGAGGATGAGAAGATTAAGAGTCAACCATATACCCGTTTTTTGGGTGGAAGGGGTGAATGGGAATACAGAGTATTCCCATCATTGTAAATAACATATATAAAGTGAGTTTATGTTCCCCCAGGGCTTTCCTCCATTGGAGTGGAGAAGTCAGGGGAAATCCAGGCCTTGTTCATTTTTATAAGTGTCAACCTATCAGCATTGTCGGTGGAAAGGCGGATACGCTTATCTGTTATGATGCCACCAGCAGCACTAAATACACGCTCAGACAGAACGCTGGCGGCAGGGCAGGCCAGCACCTCCAAGGCGTAGAGTGCCAGTTCATACCACGTGTCCAGCTTGGACACCCAGTAGTTGTAAGGCACAGAGGGATCATTGAGGACGCTGACACGGTCTGCTACGTACTCCTTCACCATCTTCCAAAACTTTTCCCTCCTTGTGACACTAGGCTGCGCATCAGGGTGAGGGTGCTGGCGGGGTGTCATGAAGGTGTCCCACGCCTTGGAGAGTGTTGCCCTGCCTTTGTCGGAACTGCTGTGTGCTCCCCTTTTCTCCCCTTCTCGGTTGGCCAAGGTAGCACGTACTCTGCCGCCAGCGTTGTTAGATGGAAAATTTTGGAGCAATTTTTCAACAAGAACCTTCTGGTATTGCACCATTTTGCTTGTCCTCTCCACCGGAGGAATGAGAGATAAGAAATTCTCTTTGTAGCGGGGGTCCAGAAGGGTGAACACCCAGTAATCCGTGTTGTCTAAAATGCGTATAACGCGTGGGTCACGGGAAAGGCAGCGTAACATAAAGTCAGCCATGTGTGCCAGAGTACCAACAGTCAAGATTTCGCTGTCCTCACCAGGAGGATGACTCTCAATCTCCTCATCCTCTTCCTCCTCTTCTGCCCACCCACGCTGAAGAGATGGAACTAAAGTTCCATGGCTACCCTCTGTAGCGGAGGCAACCGTGTCTTCCTCCTCCTCCTCCTACTCCTCCGCCTCCTCCAATTGTCGCTGAGAAGACGAAGTGAGGGTGCTCTGGCTATCACCTTGTGTAAGCTCTTCCTCCCGCATTTCCACCTCTTCCACATGCAAAGCGTCAGTTTTAATTGTGAGCAGCGAGCATTTCAGTAGACACAGAAGTGGGATGGTTACACTGATAATAGCGTTATCGCCGCTCACCATCTGTGTCGATTCCTCAAAATTGCATAAAACCTCACAGAGGTCTGACATCCATTCCCACTCCTCACTTCTGATTACAGGAAGTTGAACGGAGAGGCGACGACCGTGTAACAGCTGGTACTCCACTACTGCCCTCTGCTGCTCACAAAGCCGGGCCAACATGTGGAAGGTGGAGTTCCAGCGCGTGCTCACGTCACACAGCAGCCGGTGAGCTGGCAATTGTAAGCGCTGCTGCAGCTTCAACAGGCCGGTTGAAGCTGTAGATGACTTACGGAAATGTGCACACACGCGGCGCACCTTGGTCAAGAGATCATGCACATTGGGGTAGGTTTTTAGAAATCGCTGAACCACTAAATTAAATACATGCGCTAGGCATGGTACGTGTGTGAGGTTGCCGAGCTCCAAAGCCGCCACCAAGTTACGCCCATTATCACACACAACCATGCCTGGTTGCAGGTTGAGTGGCGAGAGCCACTGCTCGGTCTGGTGACTAATCCCCTGCAACAGCTCTGAGGCCGTGTGCTGTTTGTCCCCAAGGCAGATCAGCTTCAGCACGGCCTGTTGACGCTTCCCCACTGCAGTGCTACACTGCTTCCAGCTACTGGCTGATGGGGGAGTGGCGCTGCGTGTAGAGAATTCGGAGGTGGAAACGGAGGAGGAGGAGCCAATAACGTAGGTGCTGGCGGAAACCCTGATGGAGGTAGGGCCCGCAATCCTCGGCGTGGGTAGCACCCGTGCCATCCCAGGGTCCGAGTCGCTCCCAGCCTCCACGACATTCACCCAGTGTGCCGTCAGGGAAATGTAGCGTCCCTGGCCACAAGCACTTGTCCATGTGTCAGTCGTTAAGTGGACCTTCCCAGTAACTGCGTTGGTCAGGGCACGGGTGATGTTACGGGACACATGGTGGTGTAATACGGGGATGGCACACCGGGAAAAGTAGTGGCGGCTGGGGACCGCGTACCGAGGGACAGCTGCTGCCATCAGGCTGCGGAAGGACTCAGTGTCCACAAGCCTAAATGGCAGCATTTCGATGGCCAGTAATTTGGAATGGTGTGAGGTTAGTGCTATGGCCTGTGGGTGGGTGGCTGGGTATTATCGCTTGCGCTCAAATGCCTGGGGTAACGACATTTAGACGCTGTGTTGGGACAGGGAAGTGGATGTGGTCGCTGATGGTGCTTCAGATGGTACAGGTGCAGGGCGGGAGGTATGTGGGCCTGCGCCTTCGACAGGCGATTGGCCGGCAC
Source organism: Rhinophrynus dorsalis (assembly GCA_037306005.1). NCBI lineage: Eukaryota > Metazoa > Chordata > Amphibia > Anura > Rhinophrynidae > Rhinophrynus > Rhinophrynus dorsalis. The sequence continues at coordinate 120,617,707 of CM074719.1, forward strand.
CGAAAACAGGGGAAGAGGAGGCAGTGGTGTGGCCTGCAGACACAGATGGGCGATCCAGGCGTTCCTCCCACTTATTACGGTGCTTGGATGCCATGTGTCGGATCATGCTGGTGGTGGTGAGGTTTCTAGTGTTCATGCCTCGGCTCATTCTGGTGTGACACAGGATGTAAACTACAATTCTTTTGTCGTCCACACTTTCCTTAAAAAAACGCCATACCGCGGAACACCTACCCCTTGGCAAGGGAGATTTACGCAAGGGGGTGCTCCGTGGAACATTTGCGGGCCGGTTTGGTTCGGTCCGCCTTCTTTCTGTAGCCACACCACTGCCTCTTCCAGCCTGTTGCGGTGCTGCAGATGGCTCACCCTCAGGACTGCTGTCATCGCTCGGCTCTACACCTTCCCAGGTGGGGTCAGTCACCTCATCGTCCACCAAGTCCTCCTCCACTTCCTCACTCTGATCATCCTCCTCATGTCTTGATCCCACCACATACTCAGTCATTGACAACTGTATAACATCCTCCTCAACAAGGTCTTGAGACAGTAATAGTGGTTGATTAAATGGCAACTGTGTCTCATCATCATCATCATCATCCACTACTTCCTTTGACCTTAAATGCCGTTCACATCTGTCATCTTCTTGTGATTGGGTACCCTCTAGAGGTTGTGAATCGGGGCATAAGATGTCATGTTCCTCTGCAAGCGTGCTTGGAGAGAGGGTCAAATGAAGGATTGGTGATGAGACGAGCTCCTCACTATATCCCAGTGTGGGATCACTTCTTTGACCAGACCGTGTATGGTGGGAGGAAGGATGATCAGAGTGAGGATTATGTTGACCAGACTCTTGGCTACTGAGAGTGGACTTGGTGGAAGACAGGGTGGTGCTTAACCGACTGGAAGCAGTATCAGCTGACATCCAACCGACCACCTGTTCGCAGTGGTCGGACCTCGAGAGTGATGTCCTGCGACGCCCTGTAAACTGAGACATGAAGCTAGGTATGGTGGATGTCTTTCTTTCTTGTGCTCTGGCACCAGGCACAGTTTCTACGCGTCCTGACCCGCGCCCTGAACTATCAGGATCACGTCCACTTCACCGTCCCTTTTTACCCGCCTTCTTCATCTTACACGGAATATGTGACTTTGATATTTTACTTTGAAGACTTAACAGTATTTCTTCCTATTCTGCAACTGTGCAGAGTACACAGAATAGGCTGCTAAACTGCGGCGAAGCACACTGAATGGAATATGTGACTTTGATATTTTACTTTGAAGACTTAACAGTATTTCTTCCTATTCTGCAACTGTGCAGAGTACACAGAATAGGCTGCTAAACTGCGGTGACGCACACTGAATGGAATATGTGACTTTGATATTTTACTTTGAAGACTTAACAGTATTTCTTCCTATTCTGCAACTGTGCAGAGTACACAGAATAGGCTGCTAAACTGCGGCGAAGCACACTGAATGGAATATGTGACTTTGAAATTTGAGTTTGAAGACTTAACAGTATTTCTTCCTATTCTGCAACTGTGCAGAGTACACAGAATAGGCTGCTAAACTGCGGCGAAGCACACTGAATGGAATATGTGACTTTGATATTTTACTTTGAAGACTTAACAGTATTTCTTCCTATTCTGCAACTGTGCAGAGTACACAGAATAGGCTGCTAAACTGCGGCGAAGCACACTGAATGGAATATGTGACTTTGATATTTTACTTTGAAGACTTAACAGTATTTCTTCCTATTCTGCAACTGTGCAGAGTACACAGAATAGGCTGCTAAACTGCGGCGAAGCACACTGAATGGAATATGTGACTTTGAAATTTGAGTTTGAAGACTTAACAGTATTTCTTCCTATTCTGCAACTGTGCAGAGTACACAGAATAGGCTGCTAAACTGCGGCGAAGCACACTGAATGGAATATGTGACTTTGATATTTTACTTTGAAGACTTAACAGTATTTCTTCCTATTCTGCAACTGTGCAGAGTACACAGAATAGGCTGCTAAACTGCGGCGAAGCACACTGAATGGAATATGTGACTTTGAAATTTGAGTTTGAAGACTTAACAGTATTTCTTCCTATTCTGCAACTGTGCAGAGTACACAGAATAGGCTGCTAAACTGCGGCGAAGCACACTGAATGGAATATGTGACTTTGATATTTTACTTTGAAGACTTAACAGTATTTCTTCCTATTTTGCAACTGTGCAGAGTACACAGAATAGGCTGCTAAACTGCGGCGAAGCACACTGAAAGGAATATGTGACTTTGATATTTTACTTTGAAGACTTAACAGTATTTCTTCCTATTCTGCAACTGTGCAGAGTACACAGAATAGGCTGCTAAACTGCGGCGAAGCACACTGAATGGAATATGTGACTTTGATATTTTACTTTGAAGACTTAACAGTATTTCTTCCTATTCTGCAACTGTGCAGAGTACACAGAATAGGCTGCTAAACTGCGGCGAAGCACACTGAATGGAATATGTGACTTTGATATTTGACTTTGAAGACTTAACAGTATTTCTTCCTATTCTGCAACTGTGCAGAGTACACAGAATAGGCTGCTAAACTGCGGCGAAGCACACTGAATGGAATATGTGACTTTGATATTTTACTTTGAAGACTTAACAGTATTTCTTCCTATTCTGCAACTGTGCAGAGTACACAGAATAGGCTGCTAAACTGCGGCGAAGCACACTGAATGGAATATGTGACTTTGATATTTTACTTTGAAGACTTAACAGTATTTCTTCCTATTCTGCAACTGTGCAGAGTACACAGAATAGGCTGCTAAACTGCGGCGAAGCACACTGAATGGAATATGTGACTTTGAAATTTGAGTTTGAAGACTTAACAGTATTTCTTCCTATTCTGCAACTGTGCAGAGTACACAGAATAGGATGCTAAACTGCGGCGAAGCACACTGAATGGAATATGTGACTTTGATATTTTACTTTGAAGACTTAACAGTATTTCTTCCTATTCTGCAACTGTGCAGAGTACACAGAATAGGCTGCTAAACTGCGGCGAAGCACACTGAATGGAATATGTGACTTTGATATTTTACTTTGAAGACTTAACAGTATTTCTTCCTATTCTGCAACTGTGCAGAGTACACAGAATAGGCTGCTAAACTGCGGCGAAGCACACTGAATGGAATATGTGACTTTGATATTTTACTTTGAAGACTTAACAGTATTTCTTCCTATTCTGCAACTGTGCAGAGTACACAGAATAGGCTGCTAAACTGCGGTGACGCACACTGAATGGAATATGTGACTTTGATATTTTACTTTGAAGACTTAACAGTATTTCTTCCTATTCTGCAACTGTGCAGAGTACACAGAATAGGCTGCTAAACTGCGGTGACGCACACTGAATGGAATATGTGACTTTGATATTTGAGTTAGAAGACTTAACAGTATTTCTTCCTATTCTGCAACTCTGCACAGTACACAGAATGTGCTGCTAAACTGCGGCGAAGCACACTGAATGGAATATGTGACTTTGATATTTTAGTTTGAAGACTTAACAGTATTTCTTCCTATTCTGCAACTCTGCACAGTACACAGAATGTGCTGCTAAACTGCGGCGACGCACACTGAATGGAATATGTGACTTTGATATTTTAGTTTGAAGACTTAACAGAATGTGCTCTAATCTGCAACTTTGCACACTAAACAGAATGTGCTCTAATCTGCAACTTTGCACACTAAACAGAATGTGCTCTAATCTGCAACTTTGCACACTAAACAGAATATATGAAAATTTTTTTTTTTTTGTTTTTTCCCCCCACACAAAATAACCTGCTGCCCCCACACACAGTAGTCCTAAAAAGGACTTTTGGTTCTTTTTTTTTCACAAATTCGCTTATTTTCTGCCTACACTGACTTTCCCTTCCTGTCCTCATCTCTCCCTGGCTAAGACTGAGCCGAACTCGCTGGTCAGGTGTTATACAGCACCCGACCACGGGTTCAGGCCAGCCAATCAGTGTAATGCCAGCAGCCAACATGGCTGCTGGCATTACACTGATGTCAGAGCCTCCCTGCACGTTTATTGGCTGCGTAGCAGCCGCAAAACGTGCGGGGAGGAGACCCGAACATGGCGGGCGAGCACATGCGGTACTCGTACGAGTACCGCCATGTGCCGAGCAGAGCGATGCTCGAGCCGATCCGAGCATCGGCCGAGCATGCTCGCTCAACACTAGTGATCTTCCCTTGCCCAGACCCTAAATCAAGAAAGTGATGATGAGCCAGGTGTTTCACTCATCAAACTTTCAGGCTCTGGTTGGGTTTCTCTATCCTTCCTCCTCTTTGATTTACACCTCACCTCTTGTTGCCTTTTGGGTGAGTCAGGAGGTATATCAACAGCGGTACACAATTTTTTGGGGGATGGTTGGCTTTAACATGTTTCGCATAAATGTCAGCAGCAGCAGGAATTACAGCAGCAGCAAATACTGCAAATTCCAGAATCTCTCTGCTGGTGGTAGTGATGCCCATCCCCATTCCTGTCTCCCATTCCTACTGGGTTTGGGCTACAAAGGCCATTGATGTCTCTTACCCCACAGCTTCTCCACCATCATCATCACCACCACCAGTCCATGCTGCTGCTGCTCTGTTACAGATGTCTCACAGGTTGGAGGTGAAGAGAAATGTGTCAGAGGGTCTACTACTGTCACACTTGCCATCTATTGCTGAGCTGAAGAAGGCAGACTGGCAGCACTAGCAGCAGGCAAAGGCAGTGGATCTGTGCTCATGGTGTTGGTGGTATTATAGCTGCTAGGTAACAGTTCTGATTTCTTCAGGATCATGTTCCATCTGGACAATGCCATGGGGTGAAGAGAACTCCCAGGGTCAGGGCAATGTTGTGGGCTCCCTTGACTGGTAGTCTGGATGCACTGCATTACTTCCCCTACCACCTCACCATCTGTAGAAGGGTCTACTATGGTAATGCTAGTCCCACTAGATGTTTCACCATCACTATCACTACTAATACCAACCACATCAATTTCAGTCCCTGAGTCTTCCTCCTCACTAGTAGTATGATCACCCTCTCCCTCACTCTTAACACTCTGAGTCTGTAGATGTTGGATCTTCTCAGTAGTAGCAGTAGTAGTAGTAGTAGATCTGTCCTGCTCAAACTACTACCATCCTTTTCCTCTATGCATTACACAAATGTCCCCAAGATCTCTAGGGATGATGTAGGGGGACTGGTCATTGTTGGGTATGGGGAATCAGGGTATCAAGACCCTGGGAGAGGAGATCCTGGCTTCCCTGTAGTGGTCACTTTCTCCTTCTCAGACTCACTAGATGCATAACAGTCCTTAAGCTCCTCCTTTATTAATAGTCTAGTTGTTCATAGTGATAGCAGTCACTATGAGCCTCTCCTGCCTCAATTGTGCTATATAATTCACAGCACAACAGCCTAGCACCCTCTCTCTCTCTCTCTCTCTCTCTCTGTAGCTGCTTGTATTGTGTTTCACTTCCTGGAAAACATCACGTTTGTTATATAGCAAAAAGGCAAAAAACATGTAAGTAAAGAGGCATAAAGTTTGTAGCCATTGAAAAAATTGCACAAAAATCTTTTGCAATAGGCAAAAATGGTGAAGATTTTAATTGATTTACTCAAAATGGATTTTCCCGTGACAAAACGGATAACCACATGGTTTTCGAGGATTTTTTCACGGGAACACAATGGGAACTTTTGTCCACCTCAGATAAGATGATAAGTTATAGTGTGCCCAGACTTGTTGCAACCATCCTCTCTGCCACTTCTAGTCTTGTTGCTAAAACAATTAAAGGGATAGTAATGTTTCACAAAAACAGCAGTGCCAATTAATCTTCATAGTATTTGGGCAGTGGAGAGTGTTATTTCAATACTGTCAAAGTTGTAATTCAAAAGTAATTGAAGGATAAAGTATCCTCCTCCTGACCTTTACCTAGTGTAGGCCACCTCCCCTCAGATGTGGAATCTGGTCACTTGAATGGGCAGCTCACAGCAAGTGACAATCTTCTTACTGTGAGCATAGGCATAATCCTGCCCCACTTGACAGGTTTTTCAGGTTTATCTTTATCTGAAGATTGTCTCTCTCTGCGATCTGGACAGTCTTGCTACTCTGAGGTGAGCAGTGTAACATCAGTAAAAGGGTGGGAGGGGGATACTTTATCATTCAATTATTCTTGAACTACAACTCTGACAGTATTGAAATAACACTCTCCATGGCCCAAATACTATGAATATTAATTGAAGCTGTTTTATTGTGAAACATTGCTATCCCTTTAGGTGACACAATTTTCTTTTGTGTGCTGCCAACCCACCCTTATCAAATTCTTAGAAACAAATCAAAAACTTCACCCAAAAACAATACATATATATTCTTGTGGAATTATACACTTGCTAAAATATGGGTGGTTTACATTCTCCCCTATTCTTTTGTTGAAAACTGAGGTTTTATAAGAACTGATGTTACGTGTTACACCCTGCTGCAGATGTGTAAACTAAATTACAGCAGATGATAGGCCAATGTCTTTTATCTCAATCCTTTATTGCTGGCTTTGTGTCTGTTGATAATGGCTCCAAAATAATAGCTGCAGCGATATATCAAGGGAAGAAGAAAGAGATGGGATGGAGAGCTCAGTACTTTAATAGACTAGTAAATTTATTAAAATATATAAAAATACAAGACAAGAGATAACAATGGTTGATATTGCTCTCACATTTACAAGATACACCAGCATCTTAGTATAACAGAGTGGTAGCCAGATCTCCAACATGGAATCCCATGAAGAGATAACAGCATATTACTGACTAAGGTCTATCCTCATCCTGTAAAAAATTAAGACTGCATTGTCATTGAGAGTGAGAGAAAACAGCTACTGAAATCATATTGACACTAGCTACAGGCAAAGAGGGGCAGAAACAGTTTCACTTGCAGGGAGTATTTTATTTATTTTTTGTAGACAGTGACAGACAAAGGCAGTTAATAAAAAAATGTAAATATTTACTGTATATTTTGACTAGCAGAGGACATAAACAGGACCCTGATGTAAGCTGTGACTGGGGTTGACCATGATGGATACTAGATACAGAGATGATACATTATGTTATAAAGGGCAAGACATCATCATGCAGAAACAGTTCTGTTGTGTACTTTACTGCCAAAATCCTCACTACTTTGATGATGTCTTGAAAATGGAATAGGGGTTAGAGTAACAAGCATAACACCTGTTTTTTATTGCAATGCAGATCCACCTGGGTGTAGGCCTCCATTAAATATAAGCTTTGGACTAATTTGAGCCTGCTCTCTGTGGCTTGCACCTAAGTGGATTGCAAACAAGTGGATTTAGAATTAATCTGGAGTTAGAACAGAAGCATGAGTTGGAAATCAACATATCCTCTATTTAAGAACTGTAAAATACACACAATGAAGGTGCTCCTAGTGTAATATCTTCAGATTGTCTTGTCTTTTGTTACTCAAGCCAGCTGATTTGAAAAAGCAGCCTGCGTGCTGCGAAACGTTATCTCAGCCTTACAATTGGCTTTTTTATTTTAAACATTTATATTTTATGTACAAATACATTTTATTGGAAGACCTAGTTTGGAGCAGCTGATTGTGTTTAATCCTCTGAGAATCTTCTGTGGATTCCCCTTGTGAATTTGGAATCTACTGAAGTTCCCTGAGCAGGGACAGGTATAATATCCCTGCATGCTTTTCTGCTGGTTTTGACGCATGCCATTGACCAGCCATTTCTAAATGTGAGTACCATTTGTACTATTATTTAGATTGGTGCCTAAAAGTTTAACGGGCACTATTGGGGCACCCTTTTGTGTCTTTTTCTTCTCTATTTAAGAAGGGATCTAAAACAGAACCTGGGAATTATAGACCTGTGAGTTTGTCCTTTGTAGTGGGTAAACTGCTAAAAGGGATAATAAGGGATTATAGTGAGGATTACACCGCAAAAACTAAGATTATTACCAGGAATCAACATGTTTGTATGAGGAATAGATCATGCCAACTAATCTTTTCAGCTTCTGTGGAGAAGTAAGTAGCAACCTAGATAATGGTAAGGCAGCTGGTGTAGTATTTATAGATTTTACAAAGGCATTTGATACAGTGCCACAAAGGAGGCTGGGGTATAAAATAAGAAAATTGGGGCTAGGAGATAACCTTTGCAATTGGATAGAAAACTGGTTGAAGGATAGGGAACAGTGTATGGTTGTAAATGCACAATTCTCCAAAACAGTTAAAGTGCAGAGTGGAGTACTTCGCCCACTGCTTTTTTAACATGTTTATAAATGAACTGGAAATAGATATAGAGAGAAAAATATCAATATTCTCAGATGATCCTAAATTGTGTATGGTAGTAAAATCAGAACTGGATATATGTGATATGCTTGAGTTTTTAGCATAGATTATGGTGCCATCTGCATACATGTTTACTGAAGATGATTTGCAAACCGTGATCTGTCCACGGTTTGCAAATCATCTTCAGTACACATGTATGCAGATGACACCATAATCTATGCTAAAAACTCAAGCATATCACAACTTGAAACCGTATTACAACATGATTTCTACGAAGTTGAAAGATGGATAACAAAGAACAAACTTTTCTTAAACGCAGACAAAACGGTCAGAACGATATTTGGCACAAAGCGCAAACTGCGTAATCTCAACAATATCCACCTATCCATTGTAACAGAGTCTAATCGTAAATTGTCCCCAGTAGACTCCTACAAATATCTTGGTATGTGACTTGACCCTAACCTCAATTTTGGTCATCATATTGACAAATTAACCTCCAAACTTTATCCCAAAATAAGTACTCTTTTTCGAAACAAAACAAGTTTAAGTACCCTGGTGAGAAAACGTATTGTACAACAGATGCTGCTGCCAGTCATAGACTATGGTGACATAGTATATGCTCCAGCACCAGAAATCCATCTTAGTAAACTTGACACTCTATATAATTCATTATGCCGCTTTATCCTCCAATGTAACTACACTACACATCATTGTGACATGCTTAAAGAACTAAATTGGCTAACACTCAAATCTAGACGTAAGCTTCATCTTTGTTGCTTAGTACACAACCACTTCTCTGGAAAACTACCACACTACCTGAGCAGTATGCTAACTCCAGCTCTCCATACTAACTATAATCTCCGCTACACTACTAACAACTCACTGTGTATACCACAACACAAGAAAGAAGCAGGACGATCTGCCTTCTCCTTCAGAGCACCACAAATCTGGAACAATCTGTTGGAAATAATCACATCTGCTCTCAATCTAAAATCCTTAAAAGCAAATGTTTCTTTATATCTAAAAACAGTGTGCAACTGTATATAATTTCAATATTTAATAAGTGTGTATACTAATGTTTATGTATCTTTTTATATAATGTTTCACAATTAGTGTAAATATGTAACCCTTTACTGAAAACTATCCAGGACATACTTGAAAATGAGAGAAATCTCAATGTATTGTTCCTGGTAAAACATTTTCTAAATAAATAAATAAATGTTATCTACAGAGTGATTTATATAAAATGGCAGATTGTGTGATCTTATCACAATGTACAAGTAAGTATATAAGAGGTCAATACAAAGATCTGGTGAGCTATTCATTCCAAGGCCTGATCAAATAACCAGGGGTCACCCCTCAAGATTAGTGGAAAGGAGGTTTCAACTTTAGCAGAGGAAAGAGTTTTTTTACAAAAAAGTCAGTTAACTTATGGAATTCCTTGCCCAAGGATGTTGTTATGGCAGATACAATGGGAAGCTATATAATCCTCATTTCTCTGGGTTATGAGGCAAAGGTTGAACTTGATCGACTTGTGTCTTTTTCAACCTAATTTTCTATGTTACTATGTCCTGAAATTAGTAAGCAATGTTCTGAAAATCCCTGTAAGGGGAAAAGTTAAAAGAAATTGTTTGAGACTTCAAAAAGCCCAGAGGAATGTAAAAGTAGTATGGAAAAATCAGCAGGCGATGCTATCAACAACTTCATTATTGATGGTGATAAGGATTTAGAATATATCTCTGCTTAGCATTCTCCTTTCCTGATACAGATGAATTTGAGAGTGAGAGAGATTATGACATGGCCAGAAAATTAGCTGAAGTTTATTACACCACTGAAAAGGAATTCAATGCCTTTGAATACACAGTTTAAGAAATCAATTGAATAGTCTGACCCGTACAAGTCAAGAAGCCTAAAAAATACACAATCATTCTGGCAGTCATCATCAGCATCATCAGCACTTTCACCCAACCACATACACTATTGTTGAGTAATCAGCAACACTGGTCATCAACAGCACACTGGCAATCCTAGCTAGCATGGATGTTTCTGCTGATGTTGGAACTAGCACAGCACCTTTGACACCTAGTAGTACAATTGTAGCCCCAGTAGAAGTAACCCCTCAGGTACCCCTCAGTCTATGAAATCTACAGTATTTAGATACTTTGCTCATGATCCAAAATCTAAACATGTTGAGATCTGTTGTCTGTGTAAGATGAGTAAGCAGGGGAAAAGTAGGAATACACCTGGGCACATCCTCATTAAAAAAATCTCACTTTTAGCACAACCACTGACTGGGAGATACATCATGACCATGTTTAGCAGCAGCAGAAGCTCTCATAAAAGTTCCTGGGACTCTGAGGCACATAGTAGTAGTGCTGTAGATGTCTGCATGCCGGCATCATGGCCACCACCACCTCTATGGCCACAAGTCATGCTGTTAAAGCAATATTTACAAATTTCTTACATTATATACTGCCATCTCACAGTTACTGAGTTGTAGAAAGGAGTCAAACTTGGTACATAAATAATCCAAAAGTATGCCCGTGGAATAGTAAATTTGTCATAATTGTGGTTGACATGCTTCCCTTATCTTTTGCTGAAAACAGAAGCTTTAAAGAACTGATATCATGTGTTGCACCCTTCAAGCATCTCTCAAGCCGAAGTTATTTATTTTTATATTTTTATTTTTTCAAGGATGCCTGTGCAAGAGTTGTACAAGCAAGTGGTTAGTGTTGTGGGCAAAGAACAAAGACACTCAGTCTGCTAACAATTTTTCAAGGCATCTGTTGCTGTAGGACTCTGCCTGCTCACAACATTTACTTTCAGCTGATGATTTCTCTACTGCAGCCCTCAGCAGCAGAAGTACTGAGACAGTAAATATTGCAGCCATTGAAAGAATAGATAAAAACTGACAAAGTTCTTATGGGAAATGTATTGGCATTGGTAAAAATGTATTTTCTATCAGCAGAAAATTTCACATGAAAATTCCAGCAGAAATATTTTTTTGCTTTTCTCTCATCACTATATGCCCCCTCAATTAAAAATAACTGTAAACCCATGATTTCAGGGTGGGGGAATGTACAGACAGTTGTTGTTGAGTAGGTGAATCTCTAGTGGCTTATTGTGCTACTGCAGCTGCTGCCGCCTCAGAACTAATACTAGGAGATGTTCCAGGAACCAGGTCCACCACTACCTGTCTGATATCACATTTACTACTTCTCCTTCCACTAGGGATGGGTGAAAATTTTCACTTCAAACTGAAATCAGCGAAAAATGGCACTTTCCGCTTGGTGAAAAATTTCCCATGAAAAGTGCAGTTTTCACACTTTTTTCATCTAGCTCATTGCATTGAAATCAATGATAAGAAAATGTTTTCTCCACAACAAGAAAGTTTTCTCGACTTTTCTACAGCCATATAGTAGGGTGTCAGGTTCTCACAGCATACCATTCTGTGTTTGTGAAAGGAGAAAGCAGCACATTTTTGAGCTAGAGAAGATAAGCAAATAAAGAGGAATTGAAGCTTAGTTTAAGGAGTAATTTTAGGTAGGAAATTTGTTCTCTGCATTAAGGGAGTCTTGGGGCACTCTGGGGGAGAAGAAGAGAGGAAGGAGGTTGATCCAAAATACCCCAAAATTTGGTGTGACTGACTGGCAAGACATAGGCAGCTGGGGTCCAAATTACTTGCTGATTTTGCTTTTATTGTCTCTGTGCTGGGGAAGTCTGGTTGATTTTGTTTTTTAGCTCTCTCTCTCTCTCTCTCTATATATATATATATATATATATATATATATTTATTTTTTTTTTTACTAACTTTGATAAGATAGGGTGGACAACTTAAAAAAATACTTAATTAAACAAATAAATATATTAGACAGCTGACACGGAGCTTTATGTGAGCTCTGTGACTGAGGCAGACTTGATAGACAGCAGAGAATTTTGTTGAGGGACAAGGCAGGACATCACATTCCATCAATTGTGTACTGTAGAGAGTAAAAACACACACAGTAGTTGAGACATTTCTAGCAAATGAACAAGAAGGAGGAGGTAGTACTAAAACTGACTGCAGAAATGGTTGCTGCAGCATGTGCAATAAATGATGATGATACCTCTCCTCCCAGGGTGGATGCAGTTTGTCAAGGTCCCACCAATCACACCATGCCAGTCCCCCACCTCCACTACCATGCACATCGGCCACATTGTAGGTTATACTTTTTTTTTAATCACTTGACTAAAGCCCTCAGAGGAGAAAATTTGTTGGACTAGGAGAAAAATGTGTTAGAATAGTAGAAAAATATGTTGGAATAGGAGAAAAATTTGTGATTATAGGTGAAAGGAGGAAAATTTTGCATTGGAGAAAAGGAGAAAACTTTTGTGAAAAGTAATGCGGGAACTTTTTCTCACTTCTCGCCCACCCCTACCTACCAGTACCACTACTACTAAAACCCATGAGTAGAGTGGACACACCAGCCAGATGATCCTGCTGTGACATAGGATGTTCTGATTCAGAATACTCAGCAACAGAAACAAATATTTCTCTCTCTCTTTCTCTAACAAACACTCTTTCTCTCTTTCTCTCTCTATCTTTCCACCTCTCTCTCTCTCTCCTACTAATCTATAACCATGAAACAAGGTGGAAAGTTCCATGTTTTTATATTATGGGAGAATGAATTATTGTAGAATGAATATATGAAAAAACAGCAAAGTTCTTGTGGGAAAATCATATAAGAGATTATATAGGATTTCTGCCTTTTAGTTATGAGCAGGAATTCCTGCAGAGGGAAAAAACTGACTTTTCTTCTATCTCTGCTTTGGAAATTGGGTCTCAAAGGGCCCACACTATCCAGTAGGGGTGGGCGAAAAGTGAGAAAGATTTTCCATGAAAAACGGATGATTTTTATCTTTTTTTCTCGAACATTTTCTCCTTTTCTCCAATGCAAATTGTTCCTCCTTTTTGTCTATTCCAGCAAATTTTCCCCTATTCCAACACATTCCCCTACTTCGTTCCCCAGAATTCCCCAGCACAGAGACAATGTAAGCCAAATCAGCAAGCAATTTGTACCCCAGCTGCCTATGTCTTGCCAGTCAGTCACACCACATTTTGGGGTATTTGGGGTCAACCTCCTTCCTCCCTTCCTCTCTACTAGACTGCCCACAGAATACCCTAACACAGAGAACAAATGTCTCTAAATTAATCTCCAATTCTCTATCTTTTCTAGCTCAAAAACATGCTGCTTTTTCCTCTCACAAACAAAGAATGGCTTCTGCGAGAGCCTGACATCCTTGTATGTGGCTGTAGAAAGGTAGAGAAAACTTTCATTCGGTGGGGAAAAATGTATCTTCCCATTGATTTCAATGCAATGAGCTAGGCAAAAAAAAACAGGAAAATGGCACTTTTCATGGAAGATTTTTTGCCAAACCGAAAGTGCAATTTTTCTCCGATTTTGGTTTGAGACAAATGTTCTTGCCATCCCTATTATCCAGGTGCTAAGTCTGTCTGGGCCTTTATGCTTAGGCAGAATGCTGGGACAGCATTACATTCATGGCAACACCTCTTAAACTGTATAATTTCAGCTTAATTAGTCAAACCATTAAAAACGTAATAATAATTTTAAATTCTGATTTTCAAAAAGTATGTGTGTGTGTGCACATGCCTGTGTGTGTATATAAATATATATATATGTGTGTGTGTTTTTATGTGTATGCATTTGGCTGTGTGTACTTGTATCTAACTGTTAGTATATGTTTGTATCTGTATGTGTGCTTATCTGTATTTATTGGTGCTGAAAAAATGAGGCATTGTTCATGATAGAAGTCTCTGCTTGCCTCCATGACTACAGTGATCCCGCAGTTTTCATTAGGATGTTTGTACTTGATTATAACAGTTTTAATGTATTAATTTCACTGATTAGACTGATAAAATATTCTCCAGGTTGTATGAATTATACAGAAAGTCCAAGGCAGCAAACAAACAAGAGTTAATGTCTATAAAGAAAAAAAAAACAATTCTTATGCTATTGTTTCTGTTTCTAGAGGATCTGTACAAAGCCTGCAGTAAGACTAATAAGGCAAAAAGAGGAACATAATGAACTATAATACTAGAGATTTAGTATAGTGCAGATTACTTGTCTTTCATCTTGTAAGGTCATTGTCAAGCACACAATAATAACCTAATGTCCACAAAACTGGCTGCAGTTCTGAAAAATCTTGAAATACCATCACAAATGGTCTCTTCTTTTACATTCTGATAGCCCCTTTGGTTTTCTTTTTTTATGTTTCATCTCAGCATAAATTGCAAATTACTTCTCTTACAACAGGATCAGCATGAAATAATCGTTTGAGATTGCTCTGGGTTTCCAGCCTTAATTGGCTATTCGAAGTAGATTAAGATTCTATATTATCTTTGTGCATAATTACTGTGTCCAGGAACAAATAACTGTAGAAATGAGCTGCTATATTTAAAACCCACGAGCAGCATTTATGCTCATTCATGTTGGATTGCTACATGGCTGAAAGTGAAATAAACATTAGCATAGAAGTTAAATGTGAGATTAGAAGGTTATAGCAAATTTTGTTGTATTCCTATTGGAATTAGTTCACTGTGTTTGTGTGTGTGTGTGTGTGTGTGTGTGTAGTAGGGAGCTGTGTATGGTGTATATCAGTGGGTTTCTTATTTTTTGCTGTGGCAGAACCCTTTTGTTCCAAATGAAATATCAATGTAACACTAACAATCAAATCATATAACCTTATGAGTGCCAAAAGGGTAGCCAATGCATTGCTCTGCAGGGCACTGAATAACCCTTTGTCACTCAAATGGGTAATCTCTTGAATGTTAGAGATATAGCTAATGTCTGGCTTTGTATCCTTATCAAACTTATTAGTGTATTGATTTGTACCAGTAAAGTACAAGTAATTCATTAGACCAGGTAATTCTATCTGAGCTATTATTTCCCCCCAAAAGGGTTAGTTTGTTGTGCTCAGTGCTTACAAAATAAGTATTGCGTAAACCACTGATAGAGAGCTTTCTTGGCTGAAGCTGTAATAGATTCACACAATGATCCATTCCATCATTAAATTTCAAAACATTTTTATCTTATCATATTCATTGATTTATTTGATGTCAAACAAATTAAACTTTCACACAAATTTAAATACACTGTTGGCTGCTACAATATTAGGACCAAATTCTACACATTTATCACAAAAGATCATCAAGTTTAGATCCATAGAGCCATATTCTGGAGGCTAAAGAGCAGCTGTTCTTAAAAGAGCAGCTCCACAACAAACAGTCACTGGAGACATGAAAATTCAAATTGATTTAAACTGAAATATTAAGGGTTTGATCCAATTATTTCCTCTAAAACCTATGGTAAGGCAAAATTGGTTACGGCAACAAAAACAAATGTCTAAGTCGATATACAATTGTCCTACCAACTGAAACAATCACGGATGTAAGGCCACAGAAACAGATTTATGGCCAAATGTCTGTTTTGTGTGTTAAGTTCCTAAAACACACACTAAATAGCATGAATAATGGGAACATCAAAGGAAAAGAGCTAACGATCGGCGCCTGACACACTGTCAAGTACTGACTATTAGCTCAAAGAAAGAGTCAACCTCCCAAACCTTAACCCTACACTACCCCTAACACTAGCCTGACACCCAGATCTGTGTTATACCTACCTGTCATCCACTATCCATTTTCTTCAGTCTTCTGTCTTCTGGTTTCTATAATCTTCAGTCTTCTGTTTTCTGTCCAATCTGTAGCTGAAAAAGGAAACAAATGCAAATGCAAGATTTTAAAAAAAAGAAAATCCCCAAAGATATGCATGACTTAACCCTTTGAGTGCCAGAGGAGTATCCCACCAGCACTCATAGGGTTAAATGCAGTCTGGCATAGCTGTTAAGAAGAACATGCTGCCATTCCAGTTTAAGAAAAGTATAAGCATTGTTTTTGTCAATAAATAAAAGCCCTTCCAAGAGTTAGAAAATGTCCCCGCTGCCACTGCCTCTGCTGGATCTGCTGCCGGTGGCAGGAATGCACCGTAACACAGGCCCCCCCTCAATACCTTCTGGGCCATTGCCCGAGTCAGAATGAGGGAATTTTGATCAGACACTGTCTTTTTATATGGCCAGTCTTTGTTCAAAATGGATTCCAGCCTACAATTGGCAGGGATGTGTGCTTATGCACCTCCCAGCCAATCAGCTACTAGTGGAGTTCTGAAGGAGAAGGCAGTTGAATGGCTTCTTTCTTGTAGTATGGGATATTCAATTGATCAGAGGTTACAATTATGAAGGAAAGCTGAGAAGCATACTGCGCAGGTAGTCTAGTAGCTTTCTTGAGAAGTGGTTAGAAACAAGGCGAGAAAGGTGAAGGGTTCATCTAGATTTGAGTGTAGGCCGCTTTAGTTCTTTAACTATATTACAACGATGGATAGTGTAATTACATCGGAGGACAAAGTGACATAATTAATTACACAGAGTGTTGCGTTTACCAAGATGGATTTGTGGACGAGAAGCATGAGATACATCCTGTAAGTCTGATTGCCATTAGCATCTGTTGAACAATACATTTTCTTACAAAGGGACTTTGACAAAATGTGTTTCTAAAAAGAGTACCTATTTTATGATAAAGTTTTGATGTTACAAATAATTTTTTGACTAATTGGTCAGTTTGTTAATATATTATATATTATATATTAGTAATATAACTTTTAGGCAATATCTGGAAAGGTTTATTATGTTTATTTTTAGAGATTTTTTCTTTTTACACAGCTTGTAGCCATTTAAATACTGTGTATTTCCTATTTGTTGTTTCAGGGCTGTAAGGAGTTTATTAACGGCAGGTTTGAAATTTAAAGCAATATTATCGTTTGTTCCAGTGTGGTGGGAGCCTTTTTGGTTGCAACACCTGAGAAAACCAAAGGCGTTTCTGTATCTCCTAAGCAGTACCCTTTATTTGCCCGGGTCCTGATCCCTTGAAGGAATTAAAATAAGATTTAGCTTTTGGTGGTTCTTAAGGACTTTATAAGATCTTACCTACCATCTTTGGGCAGCCCCACTACTTTATATATCCACCATTCAGTGCAAAGGTGCCCCTGGTGGGGTAGTAAATGGCATAACTAATTCTCCTAGAACCTTTTTCTGGATCATTAGATCATAATCAACTAGATTAAAATGCTTACATAATAACTTTAATGATAACACATGTGTTTATTAATGATGTACCATCACATCAATATTAGAGAGAACATGATGATTCTCTTTTGCTTTCTATTTTCCATGCTACCATTATTCTTCTAGTATAATTTTAGTTGTGATTTCTTAAATCACTGTTATTAGCTTCTTCAAATATAGCAAATCCTGAGTTATTGAGTCTGATATTATTGTAACTCAGTAATTAATGACACAAATGGTTAGTCATATTCAATGTTCTAAGTAATAGCCCCCACACTATTTGAACAATGGATTTAAGTGTCTAGAATGCAGAGATTATTTTTTTTTTAAATATACAGCACGTATTAGTCAGACTTTCTATCAGTCTGGCACTCACTATTTGTTGGTCTTTGCTATATATGTATTACCAAATGTACCTCAATAAAAAGAGCTTATGTTACATTATTAATTTACTTTACATAGTAGCTTACTTATATTGACACAATAATTTAATGTAAGAAAAAAGCATTAGACTGTGAATATATGTTAATTTTGAACACTGATTGGTTCCAGAGCATAGAATGGGGATCAGATATGTTGCATTATATCAGCAGACAGTTTCTTGATATTTATTTAGTTTACATGGAGGAAGAATATAGGTTGCTTCTGCATCTCTACCTCTATGATTATCTATTTAACTATCCCCACTTTCTCACCAACTTTAAGGTTTTTGCCTCTGATAGTGGCATAGCTCTCTGAATTATTCTGCTTTCTCCTTCACTCTCTTCTGAGCTTCTCTAAAATGTCATATATTTTAGTGAATCTGTTTAAGATAATTATTTGCACTGCCATTTTATGTTTTCAGTTTTAACATTACTTTATACTCTTATTAAATATAATGTCTTTTGCTGCCCTAATTTACACAAAAAAAATTATTGAATTTCAAGAACCAGTTAGTCAGTTTATGCATTTTACCATGCCAACCGTTTGCTTATATACAATTGTTTTTTCACCACTTTTTTAGTCCACAATACGTTTCCACTATCCTCTGCACATACACCATATCCTATATAATAATTCGCTAAATCGTGTGTAACGCCACGACATGCGAAGTAGACACTGCTGCGCGTGTTGCAGTCATACGCAGTAGAGACTGCCCACGCCGCAGCTGATATAGAGCTGGGCGGTCCGTATCAGCTGTGGTGCGGGCAGTCTCTACTGCGCGTGACTGCCCCGCGACCAGGTGGCAGTGGCACTGTGGCCCGTGTAACGGGCTGTTCAACTAGTTATTAAATATTAGACTTGTGCACGGCAAAAAAATTAGTTAAAATTCGTTTTCGGACAATTTTTTTTTTATAATTCGATGGATCTGAAAGTTGGACCAGTCCTGTTCGATTCGTACGAAATTCGGGTAAAAACCGAATTATTCGTCCAAATTTGCCATGCTTTTAAAAATGCAATAAAAGTCAAAATTAGATAAATAAAAATAAATGGAACCATTTCTAGGGTCTAAATGAAGATGGTGGAACAGAGTAAGGTGGAGCTTTAGCCTTATGTTACTATGGATCAAGTATAGATATAGCTATTAGAAGGAACACTGGTACAGGCGGACTCAGGATGACAGCAACACTGCAGATGTATCCAGCAGCAAACCGCAGAACCCTGGAGAAGGACTCAGTAGATGGATACAGCAACTGAAGATGATTGGTGTGAGGCAGACTCAGGATGACAGCAACACTGCAGATGTAGCCAGCAGAACACTGCAGAACATTGGAGCAGGTCTCAGTAGATGGATACAGCAACTGAGGATGACTGGTGTGAGGCAGACTCAGGATGACAGCAACACTGCAGATGTAGCCAGCAGCACCCTGTAGAACACTGGAGCAGGACTCAGTAGGGTTTTTTTAGAAGATATGAAAAACAATACAGCAAGACTGAACAACCTGTATAGTAGGACAACAATGTAGACTTTAAATTCCCCCTGTGTCCCACCAAGTCAGTGTGCTCTTTCTAACCAACCACTGTTCTAGAGATGGGCGAGCTGGAGCACTCAGCGTATTATGGTACTATGGATGATTCTAAATTAAGACTTTTTTGTTTTTCTAATCTGCATCGGACCTGAGAGCAGAGTAACCCAGCTTTGGCAGGATGACTTTTAAAAAAGTCATTTGCTCCATGAGCTGGGGGGCCAAGTGAGAGTGCGGGGGACTAAGTATATTTCCTGTTACGGAAAATACCCACTCACTCTGGACAGTGGTTGGGGGGGCAAGAAAGCAACTCCTTGGATATCAGGGACAATGTAGGCCAAATAGCCCTCTTGTTATCCCAGAAAGTCAAGGGATCTGTACTTGGGGCCATAGAAGGTTCCGCAAGGTAAGCCTTAACCTCAAATTTAGCACTTTTTCTATTAATGGGGAGCTGTTTGTTTTGTCCGAAGCATAATCTGTCCATTGGCTCAGCATAAAAAGCAGCAGCTGCTCCACCGGAACAAGATGAAGTGCTAATGGCGCTGTTACTAATAGGCCCCGGAAGACCACCACACTCCTCCAGCTCATCTTCGGAATCTTCTCCCGCCTCCTGTAACTGCATTCTAGTTTGTCTTTGCCTCTCACGCACCCTCGTTATCAATTGTTCCCTCCAGGCAGCGAGGGAATTGGAACAAAGTGCCATCTTGCCTTTGATTCGAGGATCGCAAATTGTGGCAAGCATTAACTCGGGACAGTTGTCCATGCGCTCTTCCATGTGCCAAGTCAGTTTTTTCTTCAGCCTCGCTAGAAGGGAAGCACCATCGGGAAGAATATTACCCTCAGCACCAGGCAAGAGTTCCCTATGGGAAAGTAAATCATCCAATTTTAAGGAGAGGTGCATGAAGAGGGGAATGATTTCTGCCAGGCTAGCGTTCTCTTTGCTCAAAAGTTTAGTCAAAGCATAGAAAGGTGTAAGGACTGTCACTACCTGTTCCATTAGGGCCCAGTCAGCCCTGCCCAGTGGTCTGTTATTTCCAATGAAATAGTGATTTGACATTGCGTGAATTGCCTTTTTCTGTTCCAGGAAATGCTCTAGCATATCTAAGGTGGAGTTCCACCTGGTCCCAACATCTAGTTTTAGGCGGTGCTCTGGCAGGTCTGCCTTTTTCTGTTCCTCCCTCAGGAGCTGGCTATCTTTGACACTCCGATGGAAGTGGCCATCAATTTGACGACACAACTCCAGAAGTGCTGGCAACCTTCCAGTGTTACTGCCATCCTTGAGAGCAGCCTTCACTACCAGATGCAGGACATGTGCTGAGCAGCGTGCACCCACAAATCTGCCATCCCAGAGAGCCTTTATCATGTTAGCTGCACCATCAGTAACCACAAACCCCATTTGTGCCTGTGTGCCTGCCTGCTCCCCTAGCCACTGCGCCACCATGTTCTGCAGTGCTTTGTGAATGTTATCTGAGATGTGCTGCTGATCCACTACCTCAGCATGGAGGAGGAAAGAGCGGTGCCCTGCCTGCTTGCCTACTGCATCTAAACTTGTTTTTGGTATTGGTGTGTCTTGCAACACATTGGGCTGCCACCAATGCACCTTCAATGACAGGAAGGCATGCTGGCCACTTGGAGCACTCCATAAGTCAGTGGTAAAGTGCACTGACTGGCCACCAGCCTTTCCTAGCAGGTCCTTCAAAACCCCAACGAACGACCGGTACAGTGAGGGCACTATTATCACAGTGCCTGTGATTATCCTGTCACTCTCATCTGTGGCAGACTGTGATTTGTTCAGTTGGTTTGACCCGCCCCTTGGTGACCTTTTTATACCTGACTCTTACATCTGTCAGATGCCCTTTCGTGGTGTTTCTGAGCCAGACTTGCTGTTGCTGTGTTCCTGTATCCGGATTCCTGTGTACAGACTTTGGCCTGTCCTGACTACGCTCCAGTGTTCCTGATCGTGTATGACCTGGCTTGTCTGAGAATCCTCTACGTGCTACGACCTGGCTTGTCTGAGAACCCTCTACGTGCTACGACCCGGCTTGTCTGAAAGACTTCTACGTGCGACGACCCGGCTGGCTGACTTCCTGCTTCGGGATCATCGCAGCCTGTTCCAGCGACCTGCTTGGCCTGTTGTCGCTGCTGCGACATTCTGAATCCTGCGTTGCTGTGCCAAACTAGTGTGACCATTACCCTCCTGTGTAACCCATCCCTCAGTGCAGAGTTCCTTGCTGACTTGCATAAGCTGTGCTCCTTGTACCGAGCCTCTATACGCTGCAGAGCTAAGTTACCATTGGCTCGTGTTGTGCTCACGTTGGTCTCCGGTTATATGCCCGTGGGGGCTAAAACGCCAGCTTTGCATCTCAGGCTAGTCTCGATCACGCCCGTGGGGGCTACATACTCTTGCACTTGCAGTCTCAGTGGTCTTTTGGCGAACGCCCGCGGGGGCTATTCTGGGTCACTGTTCTGCTATAGCTCACGTTGGTCACTGAACATCTACTACCCATCATTACATGAACTCTGTGCTGTGCACATTTGCTCAGTTTATCACTACACCATACGGGCGTGCCAAACCCCACAGCTGAGACTGACTAATTGTTCTCATTTACCCTTTAGGGGCCAGTTCCCTATTTTCTGTACCTATGTTGGGTGCCTTCTATCCATTATAGTGAATCTATGTGTACTGTGTATTCACTTGCAATTGTTGCTGTCAACTGTAGAGGGCGATCATTTGTATTTATTTTCTTTCAATAAAAGATTGTTTTATTTTACCTACTGGTCTGAGTGTCAAAACAAATCGTTACAACTATAGTTCTACTGAATGTGGTGCAGGATGGAATTTTATATCGGGGTGCGACAGCCTCCATAAGTTGCTGGAAGGGCTCCCCATCTACCAAATTAAAAGTAGCACCCCCAACTGCTATGAGCTGTGCAATGAGGCGTGTGATTTTCCTGGACTGCTGTCTGCACATCCCCTTGGAATGAAACACACTAAAGTCCTCCAATGTGGGCTGTATTGATTTTGGGATGGGCTGAGACTGTCTGCTGCTCTTACTAGGACCAGATGTGGCATGATCCCTCTGCCCTTTCTCCTGCTGCCTACTGGTGATGAGTGTAACACTGGTATATGCAGTACTAGTAGTGCCACTTACTGCTCTTATCAACACTGACTTGTGGTGGGTGTTCAGGTGTTGGTTCATCCCGGAGGTGGTTAGATGACCCAACACCCTCCCACGGCTGACTTCCCTGCCACACAATTTGCATTTTGCTAGCCAGCCATTGCCAAGTGTCACAAAATGGTCCCATGCTTTGGAGTGACAGATGACTCTGGAAGATGGTGGAGAAGAAGAAACTGAGGTGACACTTTCTTCATCTTCACATGCTGGATCAACCTCACTATGATTTTTCTTTCTCTGTACCTTTACAGGGGTATCAGTAGAGCTAAAGATGGCAGCAGGGATGTTGGAACTGGAGGAGAATAGTGGAGTAACAGTAGTACTGCTGGCGGAGACACTAGCAGCTACTACCTGGCTGGGAGACTCAAATGGAACTGGAGAAGCAGGTGTTGAGTTGTCAATAGAAGACAATAATGTAGCTGGTGAAACAGGAGGAGTACTGTGGGAAGCAGGGGAAAAATTAAGCTCAGGGGAATAATCAAGCTCAGTGGAAAAATCAAGCATTGGAGGCCCTGATCCCTCAGATTCTTCTTCTACCTCTTGTAGTTTTGGACAGGAAGAAACATCATCATCATCAGCAGCAGATTTTGGGGAGATCTGCTGAATCTGCTGAATTCCCTCTTCTGCCTGGTAGCTACCGGGAAATGGTAAACTATGTCCCTCATTAACCTTTTCTGGAGACAATATGCTCTCAGTGGCAGTGACAGTGGTGGCAGGAAAAATGTTATCTAAATGCTGCAATAATTTCCATTTGGGCTGCTTACACGGATGTTTTTTGCTGGATGCCTGCCTACACAAAACGCACACTGGCTGTGTCACTCTGGAACTTATTTAAACAAATGCTTTATATTTTTGAACTAGAACAAAAATTGCTTGCTGTGGCAATAACGCACTTTTCCTGGATGCCTGTCTAGCCTACACAAAACACACACTAGCTGTGTCACTCTGGAACTTAGTTACCCAAATCCCTTATATTTTTAAACTGGAACAAAGATGGCTTTCTGTGGCAATAAGGTAATTTTGCTGGATGCCTGCTTACACAACAACTGTCAGAATGGCTGTGAACTTAAGATAAATCAGCTCCTGATACTGGCAATAAGGCATTAGACTGCCTATAAGGCACTAGACTGGCACTAGACTGGCTAATAGATGGCTTTTTTGGACACTCTCTCTCTTTGAGCTCAAACAAAGGAGTAACAGGAAATGCAGGCTGTCTGGGTGTCTGTGTTATTAGTCCAACCCCAATCATGAAACAAAAAAGCCCATTGGACTACAAAAGAAACCTACCGTGTAAGAAAGAAGCTAATTTGACTAGAGAGGGAGAGAAAATAAAGTGCGTGTGCGGGAAGCCCATTGTCAGAATTTCCAAATGTTTTAAAGAAATTCGGATCCAGGACTGTTTGTATTCAGAGTTTTTTCAAATTTGAACCTTACCATTCGATTTGGTCCGAATGACCCCCTATGCGTCCGAATTCTGAATTTTAACTAACCGATTCGCACAAGTCTATTAAATATCAGATTCCTTATAGTGCTATACCTGTTTGTTTTTTCTATAAATTCCATAAGGCAAAAAGTTAAAAGAATCTTTTTAAATTTAAAAAACCCGACTTTAAAAAACATAAAAGAATGTGAAAGTAGTGGAAGCATGATCCTGTCTATAATGACTGAGTTATTTATGATGATGTTAATTCATCATATTCATTAACCATTACACAATCAAATTATTTTTCTGAAATCAGACCTTCTTTCCCTTCTTCCAAAAGTTTATGTAGATGCATTTTAAATCTGTTAGTGGGAAATTTTAATAATCTTCTGTAAGTGCCTCTCTCTTCGTCCATTACAACTCCTATTTTTCAATTTTAAACTGCCTTTATTATAACCTTGTTGTTATATCAACTCTTCTAAGGCTTTCAGCTCAAGGAGTGTTATATTTGAAGTGTTGGACCTTATACTTGTTGCATTCAAATAATTTTCAAGATTTGCTTGAAAAGCAGCTATTAAAAATACCCCTTACATTTTTTGGGTAAAAAGTATATCATTTAGATACTATGTTTATGTACCACACTGTAACTGATGGACAATGGTAAACTTTCCTATGGCAGATCTTCCAAATTTACCCATGCCACAGTTTGCACAAAATCATTTGGATCAAAAATCACACTCCCATCAGCAGCAGTGTCTCTTTCTATCCTTCTTCCATTCCCCTCCACCTCTTCTATATCAAAATTAACCTCAAATTATTTTTTGCCCAACGTTTTTTGAGTAGTTTTCCTCACTAATTTATGGACATCTAGTATAGTAACTGGAAGATAAAAAAGGGCAAAATGCAATCCTTTACCATTTACATCAATATGTATATTTGTTAATTCATTTATAGGCAGACTGAAAGCATTATGTTTTAATGACTGGTTCTTTACTCTATATTCGTTGTCCTCCCCACCTTATTCTATTAGTTTTCTTTTTACTGACCTGGTTCTATGAGTGTCTTGTTCACATTGTTCATATTGTTGGACTTTGATGTTTTTCTGTTTTTCCTCATATCTTTATGTTTTATACACCTCCATGTCCCCCCACCCCCATGGTCTGATATGGCTTGGCTCCCCCCCACACACACATACCAAAAAAAAAAAAAAATAGATACCTTGCATGTTGTGTCCTCTTCAAAAGTTTTGTCTTCTGACAAGGAGGACTGTTATGGATTTAGGCCTGTTGTAAGTCTTCAATTTGTAACTTGTTTTCATTCTATCATTTACACACATATCTACTTTCATAGTCTTCTTAATCTCTCAGATTTCTCTAGCTTTTTTCTTTTCAAAATATTTCCAAATGTGTTTTAATTTTTCTTTCCCCTTCAACCAGTAATTCTTTATCTGCATAACCCTTATTTTTTCTTGATCTGATTTGGTTTGTGTTCTTAAAATCTATCATCTGTGTTAATAATTGTTCATTAAGAACTTTAATTTTAAGGAGCAATATTGTTCATTTTCTCAAAAGCAGTTCACCAGTAAGCCTAAATTTTGTTATTTTCTAATTCTCAAAATATGTGGTAGTCTTGCCACATGGAAGTATGACTTCAAAACAAAAATAGGATCTCAATTTTGGCAATACACTCAAATCCAGCACTTCCTGCAACGCTTAATGGTGAACAATTATGATTATTAAGAAAAAACTCATTTTGAACTACTTTTCTGGACTGTTCCCCATCGGTTTTCCAATGCACTTTGACCAAATGGTACAGATTTCTTGTAGAATTTGACCCGCATTTCAAACCGTATTATCTCAGACACTGGGAAACTGATCACAGGATTTTCTTCCCCTGAAAGACCTGGCTTTCCATACAAAGATCACTGATCCATTCTGAGATGGATGTTTCTGCAAAAGAGTGCAACTATAAACTCCTATCCAGATGGTATCGCACCCCATTGCAAAGTCATATGTTCTACCCTGAGGTATCCTCAACTTGTTGGCGATGCTCCTTGCATGAAGGCTCTATCATGCATATTTGGTGGGACTGTCCGAAGATTGTTCCCATCTGGGAGGAAATTGCTGCTCATGTCAGCGCAGTCCTTCAGATTCTTTTCCCTCCTGACCCTCTCTAGTGCCTTTTTGTTTGCAATCTCCCTACAAATATCAGTAATAAGCCTTTTACCAAATTCCTCCTCTTCAAGCTACTGAACGCAGCAAAGAGTCTGATCCCAGTTCTGTGGAGATCTCCTTCCCCCTCTACTACCTTGCTTTGGATGCTGAAGATCACTCACTTCTGCAATATGCAGCGTATACGCTCCCATTCCACTGGCACTACAGTTTTATTTCACTCTCGATGGCAGCCGTGGCTAACTTACTCTGCTCACCTCCGCCTTCAACACACTGACTTTGCTGTTTGATGTAACTGATCTACGACCCGCATACTCATTCCATCAACTCCTTCTCTCTCCCCCTCCCCCCTTTCCCCCGTCATTCTATACTAACACCTCCCTCCTCACTTGTTTGACCCCTCTTTCACCCCCCTTTTCGCCCACACCTTCCTGCCCTTTCACTTTTCATACCTCTTCCTCTTTCCTTGCTGCTTCCTGTATATCTCTGTCTCTCCCATTTAACTTCCCTAGGTTATCTCCTCTCTTCCCTCTGCTCTCTTCTCCTCACTCCTTTTCATCTCCTTCTCTTTTCTTCTCTCATTTTTGAACCTCTCTTCCTCTTAGTCTCTGTTACTCTCTATCCTTTAAATAGATAAACAGTTACTTGCCCGTTTAATTTACATACTTTACTAGCTTTGTCTTGTGTTATAGAGCCAGTTTCCACTAAGTTTTATTGCCCTGACATCCTCTCAACTGGTTTACCTTTGATTCATTATAACATCTTCTTCTTGAATGTGGCCTTTTGAGATAGCACTTTTATATGATATACGTTTTACCACTGTATTACCTCATCACCTGTAATTGTTATACAACTGATGCTATTTGTTCTTTTTAAGCTCTATTTTTGATGTAATCCTTTTGTATATTTTGTTGTTTCTCAGTAAACTTATGGAAAATTTTAAAAAAAGGGTAAAGCTTGGTTTGCCACAGAAAATGCAGTAGACTTTTAGAGTAAAAATGATCCCTTTATTGGCTAACTGAGTGTCTTTGGATGCAGGCTTTCGAGACAACTAGGTTTCTTCTTCAGGCATAATAAAAATGAAGGCTGAATGCACAATACATAATTTAAAACTCATGCACATACTTTTAACACCTAACCCTTTGATTGCCAGAAATGCATCCACCGCACTGCAACACAATGCATTAGATACATTTGTGGCAACCAAAGGGTCACATTCCACAAGCAGAATATTTTTATCAACATGAGCGATAAATTATAGTCTAGGCTCTGTTCCAACTCTTTGAAGAGGACTAGAAAATTCAGACAAGATTAATTACCTTTTTCACACTCTAGTGAAATTGACAAGAGACAACTAAGTCTAAAGAATGTATGGGTTAACCCTCCAAACTCAAGATGGGTGCACAACACACTTACAATGAAACACACGACCCCCTGGCATCCAAAGGGACCAAAAATATTTTTATTTTGTGGGATAACGTGACATAAATTGCTTCTGCAAAACATTCTTAGAACAAGAGGGCTTACTTACTCACGCACAATTATTTCATATTTGTACAAGAATGATACATACAAAAGACTGGAACTTCCATGGGAGCACGAATGGCACCTCAATACGCCAACCTATTCAAGTCAAAATTGGAGGAGGAGTTGCCAAATAAAGCCTCTGGTCTACCTCCATTACATAGGTGATATGCTAATCATCTGAACTGCCAGCGAAGATGAATTTTTGACATTTCACAAAAATTACAATGCCTGTCATCCCATCATTAACATCAAACTCAGCATTCACCCACACAAATTAACTTTCTGCATACTACAATCAGTATCAGCAATAACTCCATCTGGGCATATCTGTACCACAAACCAACAGACACGCCTAATTATCTCATAAATGACAGTTTCCACCTCAGACAAAAAAACTAAGGTATAACTGCATATGCGATGAGACATCTGACTGAGGTCAAAATCTTAAAAATCTCAGGAAACAGTTTATCAGTCATGGATATAATGCCAGGATCATGGACATCCAAATTCAGAGAACCATCAGTGTACCCAGCAGACATCTCCAGGAATACAAATAACCTCAGGAAGATAACAGAGTGCCATTAGTAGTCACTAGTGTTGAGCGAGCGTGCTCGGCCGATGCTCGGATCGGCTCGAGCATCGCTCTGCTCTGCACATGGCGGTACTCGTACGAGTACCGCCATGTGCTCGCCCGACATGTTCGGGTGAAGAGGATCTGTGCCGGAAGAGGCACAGATCCGAAGACGCTCCGCTGGACCACCAGGGAATGGAGGTACGGGGGCATTGCGGAGATGAAGGGGGCATTGCGGAGATGAAGGGGGACATTATGGAAGAGGGGCATAGACTCTATGCCCCTCTTCCACAATGTCCCCCTTCATCTCCGCTATGCCCGTCTTCCACAATGTGCCCCTTCATCTCCGCTATGCCCCTCTTCCACAATGTCCCCCTTCATCTCCTATGCCATAGAGGAGATGAAGGGGGACATTGTGGAAGAGGGGCATAGCGGAGATGAAGGGGGACATTGTGGAAGAGGGGCATAGACTCTATGCCCCTCTTCCACAATGTCCCCCTTCATCTCCGCTATGCCCCTCTTCCACAATGTCCCCCTTCATCTCCGCTATGGCATAGGAGATGAAGGGGGACATTGTGGAAGAGGGGCATAGCGGAGATGAAGGGGGACATTGACCAGGCACCCTCCGCTCATCAGAGCAGGGGGTGCCTGGTTTAATGCTCGAGTGCTCCCATTCATTTGAATGGGGCTCGGGTGCTCGGCCGAGCACTCGAGCATCAGGGGGTGCTCGGTCAGAGCACCCGAGCACCCGAGCATCGGGGTGCTCGCTCATCTTTAGTAGTCACCTGCAATCCCAAGCTTGAAGTATTGCGTAAAAACTCAAAAGAGCTTCAAACAATACTACATACTGATGTAAATGAGTCATTCAATTTTTGATTGACGTGAGAAGGGAGAGGGCATTTTAGTTTAAATATTCCTGCTTTTCCCAGCACATGCACCTATTATTATTAACCAGCTGGTCTGAAACAAGTAAGGTGTTGTAGTATATCTTTGCTGCTTTGTATACACACGCTTCTCTGGTGATTTTAATGTTCTCAATAAAGTTTTATGTTTTATTAATGAAAGAAGTGTTGCAATTTCTTCAGCTCTACCAGCCACCTGCATGAGTCCCACATCTCTCTGGTACCAAATATTCCAAAATATATAGTGTGTTCAAGGTCTAGCTTAACAAGTTTCACATGTCATCATACGTCATGAAAGTCAAACTCATGTAACATCATAAACTCCTTTAAATACACATTACACACACACACAGATTAATATAAAGGCATACACCTGAAATTAATAAAAAATATATTGATAAAAGTGCAAAAACAAACCATTTCAAAGAATGTATATGAAGTTACATCATGGAAATTCATCTATAACTAATCAGGAGAAATTACATAATACTTAAAATGCATAATAAACATATGTGCAAAATATTAAGTGTATGGTGCATCATATAAAATAAGATGCTCATATATGAAAACACATTTGAAAAAAATATGAATAAATTATACTAATGGACCACTATTTTTGCCTAACATTAATATACACTAACATTCAAAAGTGTGGGGTCACTTAGAAATGTCCTTGTTTTCCATCAAATGAGTTGCAAAATGAATAGGAAATACAGTCAAGACGTTGACAAGGTTAGAAATAATGATTTTTAATTTAAATAATAATTGTGTCCTTCAAACTTTGCTTTTGTCGAAGAATCTTCCATTTGCAGGAATTACAGCCTTGCAGACCTTTGGCATCCTAGTTGTCATCCTAGTTGTCGATTTGTTGAGGTAATCTCAAGAGATTTCCCCCCATGCTTCCTGAAGCACCTCCCACAATCTGGATTGGCTTGTTGGGCACTTCTTATTTACCATACGGTCAAGCTGCTCCCACAACAGGAAACAAGGACATTTCTATGTGACCCCAAACTTTTGAACAGTAGTGTAGAGAAAAATACATCTGTAATGTTAATAATTACATCATCTTAAATATACATTCAACTGATCATGAAAACAACCAATTTTATGTAAATAATAGATAGCACTAAGTGGTATATAAACACCATCCATTTTATATAACTAAATATATATACAAACAGCAGTATATAAAATTTACATAGTTAAAACACTCTTAATTAGATATAAATCAAATAAATGTTATCAGTGTCATAAGCAAATGGCAGCAAACATTACACAACAAGGTTTCTTGACAAAGCAAAACCATCCCCCAAGGCTTACACTGACTTGGAGCTCACCTTGTTAATAATGTATGACGTTCATTGCAATAGTGTAACCACCAGCACCATCAGTTTCGCAGCCTAAAATGATAGTCTCTACCAGCCTGTTACATGTTTCAAGGCTACTAACAAATTTTACCTTCAACTGCGGATGTCTCAAGTTCAGAACTAGGAAGTAGCAGTACTGAATTGGGAATTCTCGCTGCCATAAAAAGCATAGGCAAACATTTGCCTCTGGTGCGGTAAGGGTTAAAATACCCTTTGCGACTGTTATATCATATACAGTTACTGAACACCTACGTTTTTACTTAAAAAATATATTTATACTTTATTCTACCCGACGCTAAGCTCTGTAGATAGAAACCTAAGTAGGAGCAATTTGGAAGCAAAACAACTGCACTATAGGGGGCACTAAAATGATCAAATGTCCCACTGATTTAAATCCCTTGAATGCTACATGAGTTTCCAGTGCAATACTTGGATAACATTCAAGCAGGTAAAAGCCCAATTTAAATCAACATGATTTTTAATTTGTCTCCCTTGGTGTTGCTGGTTTGTTCTAGAATTACTCCTCTTTTGTTTTCTGCATAGCCTTGTGGGATATCTTTTTCCTGTGCTATATCTTTATGAAAAATTCTTCATTTCTACACTTTAATGATGTCCTTGCAGTCTTTGAAAAATGTTCCTTTTTGTTGTTTCAGGATGTACAGCTCATATTGAATTGATATTCTCACAGGAGCAGATGCATCTGCTACCAATGCATATATAGACACCTGATTCAATCTTTCGTTGCCTGAGGCTATCTCATCATAGGAAGTCATTACTTCATAATGCACTATGTACCCTTCAGCAGGGAAGAAATTAAACAACAGCTTTAAGGATATTCTTCTGTCATATCATCCTCCTCTAATTACAGCCAAGGTGCCTAAAGGATTAACGTTTGGCTAAAGATTTTTTTTTGCGTACAGAGGAGATGAAAGGCCAATTAAAGCCGGTGCCTCAGCTGTCCATGTGATTATCTCTTTACTTGGCCAGAGGAATAAAAATCTGCTTAACATTGTATCTACCACCCACCAAATTCAGGTAGAATTCATTTTTTTCCCCACCATAACTTTTTCAGTTTGTGTTCCTATATATATATATATATATATATATATATATATATATATATAGAGAGAGAGAGAGAGAGAGGTATCACAGGCATTCAGAGCAGATTTTCAGATTCCATGCAAAATTAAAATGGCTGCCATCTGCATCACTACTCAAAAGAAAATGTGATCAGTATTCAGAGGAGGCTGATGCGGGGACAAACATAACGTATTTAAATGGAACTATTAACCCGTTGAATGCTAGAGAGGATTCCAGTGCACTGCTCTAACATTCAAGAGCTTAAAACCCCCATTTAAATCAATGGTAACTTGGAATTTTTTCCCCTTTGGTTCAGTAGTTTTTCTCCATCACCACTAGAGTCTCTTCTTAGTAAATCAGCTTTAGTGGAATGTATGTCCTGTATGTATGTAGCATGACTTTGTACACAGTGCTTTACCCAGTTCAACAGATGCACTGTAGAGGGAATACATACTAGTGCACTATTGAAATCATGATTGTAGAAGAAAATGAAAGTACGTATTTCTTATCAAGCAGTGTGATACACATGTGGAACATTTGTTGTGGACAATTCTGAAGAGCAATCTGCAGCACAATTATCTTGAAAC
This sequence comes from Rhinophrynus dorsalis, assembly GCA_037306005.1. Classification (NCBI taxonomy): domain Eukaryota; kingdom Metazoa; phylum Chordata; class Amphibia; order Anura; family Rhinophrynidae; genus Rhinophrynus; species Rhinophrynus dorsalis. The sequence continues at coordinate 120,649,939 of CM074719.1, forward strand.
AGATAATTGGGGGTTGCACATAGTTCATAGTACCAGACCTTTTTGCCTCAAAAGAGATACATACAAAACAAACAAGTAAAAAAACAGCATTTACCCCATGCATTGAAATAATAATGGAAGCCCCCCCATGGAGTGTTTCCCTATCACAGTGCCTGTGATTCTCTGTCACTCTTGCTTGTGGTTCGCTCTGATTTGCTGTGCCAGTTTGGCCCACCCCTGGTGACCTTCTTATGCCTGGCCCAGACATCTGTCAGATGCCCTTTCATGGTGTTTCTGAGCCAGTAGTGCTGTTGCTGTGTTCCTGTGTTCCGGATTCTCGTGTACCGACTTGGCTTGTCCTGACTACGCTCCAGTGTTCCTGATCGTGTTTGACTCGGCTTGTCTGCGAACCACCTTCATTTCCTGACCCGGCTTGGCTGACGTTCCTGCTCGTGTATGACCCGGTTTGTATGACTACCTCCTTCGTGCTATGACCCGGCCTGGCTGACTTCCTGCTCCGAGATCGACTTCCAGCCTGTTCCAGTGACCTCTGTTCCCGTTGTCGCCGCCGCAACATTTTTCACCTGCTGTTGCCAGCTGCCGTGTGATCACTCTAGTCTTGTGTTGCCTCCGATCAGTGCAGTGTCCTGTTTGTCTTGCAGAGCTGTGTGTTCCTCCATGAGCCTCACTACACTTGCAGAGCTTCAGTACCTTACCGAGCCTTGTGTTTAAATGTGCATATTAACCCTTGCAGTGCTGCTTTACTCTCGCTACCTTAGTTCCCAGTATAGAGCCTCACTCGCTGTGCTACGTCTGCTGAGTTGGCCGCTTACCGACGGCGACTCTAACTATCCTACTGCAGAGTAGTCCCGTATGTTGGTCCGGTAGGGCATCATTGGCTCTCACTTTTACGTTAGTTACTGGGCGATATCTACTGTGGCCTTTGGGCTCGTGTGGCAGCAAAGGGAAGCCTCCAGCTCTGGCAGGTTCTCGTTGTATACGCCCGTGGGGGCTATTGGCTCTATCACCGCTATTGCTGGTCTCCGGTTAACGCCTGTGGAGGCTATTGCCAGCTCTTGCATTGCAGGTCGGTTTCCGTTACGCCCGTGGGGGCTATCCACACTTGCAGAATCAGTCTTCCTGTTAGGTACGCCCGCGGGGGCTATTTGGATTTCTGTTCTGCTTAAACCAAGTTGGTCACTTCGGCTAAGGCTTTTACATTTCCAGAACACTGTGAACTGTCTCTAATCAGCACCTCCTTTTTACACCTTGGGCGTGCCAAACCACCACATCTGAGACTGACTGATTTATGCACGTAACCCTTTGGGTACTGAACACCATTCTCTGTGCGGAGATATTGTATGTCAATTACTCTGTGTATTGACTCTCTGTGTTATATCAGTTATCACTGTGTGTTTATTCTTGCTGCCTATAGAGGGCGTTCGTTTGCATTATTTGCTATTGAAATAAAATTGTGTTTTATTTTACCAACTGGTCTGAGTGTCCTAAAAACCGTTACAGTACGAAAGGGCCATGACCTCAGACGGCAAAGGTGAAAGTAACACACAAAACATCCATTGGAGAATGGATGTCCATGAGCAGCGCCTGGACCAATTGGCACTGGCTTTACAGACCTTACTTGAGCGCACGGTACACTTGGACAAGCCCAGTCCGAATCCGGTGGTCCCCCCAGTTTTGACACCGGACAATCCGCCTGTAGCCCTTCCAACCAATACCAGAGGCTTAACGGCAGCGGAGCCTTTACCATTGAGATATGATGGCGAGCCTGCCCTATGCAGGGGCTTCATTTATCAGTTGGAGATATTCTTGGAATTGGCACCCCAGGCATTTCCTAACGACCATAGTAAGGTTGGATTTATGATATCTCTGTTGACGGGCAAAGCATTGGCGTGGGCAAATCCCTTGTGGGAGAATGCCAAACCCTGCACTCTGAACTTCAGGGAATTTGTAACAAAGTTCCGACGAGTGTTTGAGGTTCCTGGCAGGGCTGCCTCTTCTGCCAAGAGGTTGATGGAGATTCAGCAGGGCGAACGCACTCTGGGCGACTATGCTATCGAGTTTCGGACCTTGGCAGCAGAGGTGGGCTGGAATAATGAGGCCTTAGTTGCCGCCTTTGCTCAGGGTCTTTCTGAGCAGATTAAGGATGAGATAGCCGCTCGAGAAGTACCCAGTGATCTTGATGAATACATTGACTACGTCATGCTAATTGATTCCCGCATCCGTGAGAGACGGTTGGCAAAAAGGGCTAATTCGAGAAGCTATGGCCAGGGCAGTCTCTTTAACCCACCCTCACCACCCGTTCCTCCTGAACGACCAGCCGAATCGGCTGAACCTATGCAATTGGGGTTCACTAAGCTCACTAAGGAGGAGAGGTTGTATCGCAGGAGACAAGGCCTATGCTTATATTGTGGCAAACCAGGGCACCTATTACGCACTTGTCCAGTACGGCCGGGAAACGACCGCACCTAGGGTAGGTGGTATTTGCTTGGGCAGACAAGGTGGTTGAGGTCCTGGCATTGGTGGACTCCGGAGCAGCCGGGTACTTCATGGACCAATTCTTTGCTGACTTGCACGGCATTCCATTATGCAAGAAAGATTCTCCTTTGGCAATTGAAGCCATCGATGGCAGACCCTTGGAACCTGCTTTTATTACGATGGAGACAATTCCTATCACAATGTCGGTTGGGGCTTTTCACAAAGAGGAAGTACGGTTCCAAATTATTCGTTCTCCTCACCATGCAGTCATTTTGGGGTTCCCGTGGTTACTATTACATAATCCTCAATTTGACTGGCAGAAATGTGAGGTTAACTCCTGGTCTGAATAATGTACTAAGAATTGTCTTTCACTACCTGTCAAGATTATGTGTACCTCCCCTGCCGGCTGCCGTGCCAACTGAATATGGGCAATTCAGTGACGTTTTTAGCAAAGGAGAGGCCAGCGCATTGCCTGAGCATAGACCCTATGATTGCGCCATTGATCTGCCTCCGGGTGTGGTGCCTCCCAGGGGTTGCACTTACCCACTGTCATGTGAGGAGAACAGGGCAATGGAGGAGTACATTGAGGACGCTCTCAGGAGGGGAATCATTCGTAAATCTACTTCCCCGGCTGGTGCCGGATTCTTCTTTGTAAAGAAGAAAAGTGGCAAACTCAGGCCATGTATTGACTACCGAGGGCTGAAAAAGCTGATGCCTAGGAACGCCTATCCTATCCCACTTATTACTGAATTGTTTGACAGATTAAAGGTCTCGGAAGTCTTGCTCCGACTTCATAAAAATAAACTATATTGTAAACTAGAAAAGAGCGAATTCCATACATCTCAAGTACCATTCTTGGGGTTCGTAATCTCCAAAGATGGCATTGCCATGGATCAGGACAAGTTGGCAGCAGTCCTACAATGGCCTCGTCCTAAGGGGTTAAAAGCTATTCAGCGTTTTTGGGTTTTGCCAACTATTATAGAAAGTTCATCCAGAACTTTTCCACGATTGTAAAACCTTTGTCAGATTTGACACATAAGGGCGCTTCTCCTTCTCAGGTGTCTGAGGCAGCTGAAAACGCGTTTGTTACCTTGAAAACTGCCTTCGCGTCTGCTCCAGTGCTGTCCCACCCTAATCCCTCCCTGTCATTTACATTGGAGGTTGACGCCTCTGAGGTTGGGGTTGGGGCAGTACTCTCCCAACGTCCTGTGGGAGGTGGCACCTTGAGACCTTGCGGGTTTTTTTCTAAAAAATTGTCCAGTGCACAGAGCCACTACGAGATTGGTGACAGGGAGCTTTTGGCCATTATCCTGGCTCTGAAAGAATGGCGCCACTTGTTGGAAGGTACTCAAACTCCAGTATTAATCCTTACTGATCATAAGGATTTAACTTATCTCTCTGAAGCCAAAAGATTGTCCTCACGACAAGCTAGGTGGGCACTCTTTTTGTCTCGATTTAATTTCCTAGTGTTCTACCTTCCGGGCTCTAAGAATATTTGGGCAGATGCTTTGTCACTTCAGACACTGAGAGGGAGGAAGAACCAGTACCTATCATTCAGCCAGATCGCATTCTGGCTACTATTCGTAGCAGTATAACCTCGCCTCTGGGGGAGGAGATTTTGGCCTCTCAATCTAGGGCACCTCCTGAGACCCCAGTGGGAAAGTGTTTTGTGGATGAGCCATTCCGTACCCATCTGTTGGAGACCTATCATTCTTCTAAAGCGGTGGGCATATCGGTAGGGATCAACTTGTATGGTCCCTTTCGCAATTATTTTGGTGGCCCACACTCAGAGCCGATTGTTCCGCTTTTACTGCAGCCTGTACCACCTGTGCTCGTGGCAAGATCCCCAGACATCTCCCTTTGGGCTTACTTCAACCAGTGCCCAATGGCGAACGTCCTTGGTCTCACATATCTATTGACTTCTTGGGAGAATTACCAGTCTCTAGGGGGTATATGTTTATTCTTATGGTGGTCGATAGGTTCTCTAAAATGGCTCATTTCGTGCCCCTTAATGGCCTACCATTGGCTCAGGAACTGGCTGTAGTCTTTGCCAGGTAGGTGTTCCGCCTACACGGGGTACCCAGAGTGATTGTCTCCGACCGTGGGAGTCAGTCCGTATCCAGGTTTTGGAGGGCATTTTGTGGCCAGATGGGCATCCAAATGTCCTTCTCCTCCGCCTACCATCCCCAGACCAATGGGGCCGCTGAGCGTGCCAATCAGGGACTGGAGCAGTTCCTGCGTTGCTTTGTTACCGATCATCATGATAATTGGGCTGACCTGTTGCCATGGGCAGAGTTTGCCAGGAATTGTGCGGTTAATTCATCGTCCGGGAGCTCCCCATTTCTCGTCAATTATGGGTTCCAGCCTTGTCTGCTCCCGGACTCATTTCAGGCACAACAGATTCCTGCCCTGGATCAGCATTTGGCACAACTTCGTTCCACTTGGGCACAGGTTCAGAGGTCCCTCAGTCAGTCATTTCGGCGTCATCAGCGGCACGCTAATCGCAGACGGCTCCCATCGGTCTCATTTCAGGTAGGGGACAGGGTATGGCTCTCCTCCAGAAACCTCAATTTGCAGGTACCCTCCAATAAGCTGGCTCCCCGGTTCATTGGGCCCTTTAAGATCATCCGCAAGATTAATCCGGTTTCTTATGCACTGGAACTTCCACCCTCTATGCATATTCATAATGTGTTCCATGTGTCTCTTTTGAAACCTTTGGTGTGCAATCGGTATACTACTACGCCAGTGATTCCTGGGCCGGTGGACGTTCAGGGCCAAGAGGAGTATGAGGTCCAGAGTATTATTGACTCTAGGAGATTTAGAGGAAAGTTGCAATATTTGGTCCACTGGAAGGGCTATGGCCCTGAGGAACGTTCTTGGGTTAATCAAAAGGACCTCCATGCGCCTAGACTCGTGTGCAACTTCCACTCTAAATATCCTCAGAAACCCAGACCTCCGGCAGGGAGAGGGGGTCTTTGAGAGAGGGGGTACTATCACAGTGCCTGTGATTCTCTGTCACTCTTGCTTGTGGTTCGCTCTGATTTGCTGAGCCAGTTTGGCCCGCCCCTGGTGACCTTTTTATGCCTGGCCCAGACATCTGTCAGATGCCCTTTCGTGGTGTTTCTGAGCCAGTAGTGCTGTTGCTGTGTTCCTGTGTTCCGGATTCTCGTGTACCGACTTGGCTTGTCCTGACTACTCTCCAGTGTTCCTGATCGTGTTTGACTCGGCTTGTCTGCGAACCACCTCCGTTTCCTGACCCGGCTTGGCTGACGTTCCTGCTCGTGTATGACCCAGCTTGTGTGACTACCTCCTTCGTGCTACGACCCGGCCCGGCTGACTTCCTGCTCCGAGATCGACTTCCAGCCTGTTCCAGTGACCACTGTTCCCATTGTTGCCGCCGCAACATTTTTCACCTGCTGTTGCCAGCTGCCATGTGATCACTCTAGTCGTGTTGCCTCCGATCATTGCAGTGTCCCGTTTGTCTTTCAGAGCTGTGCGTTCCTCCATGAGCCTCACTACACTTGCAGAGCTTCAGTACCTTACCGAGCCTTGTGTTTAAACGTGCATATTAACCCTTGCAGTGCTGCTTTACTCTCGCTACCTTAGTTCCCAGTATAGAGCCTCACTCGCTGTGCTACGTCTGCTGAGTTGGCCGCTTACCGACGGCGACTCTAACTATCCTACTGCAGAGTAGTCCCGTATGTTGGTCCGGTAGGGCATCATTGGCTCTCACTTTTACGTTAGTTACTGGGCGATATCTACTGTGGCCTTTGGGCTCGTGTGGCAGCAAAGGGAAGCCTCCAGCTCTGGCAGGTTCTCGTTGTATACTCCCGTGGGGGCTATTGGCTCTATCACCGCTATTGCTGGTCTCCGGTTAACGCCTGTGGAGGCTATTGCCAGCTCTTGCATTGTAGGTCGGTTTCCGTTACGCCCGTGGGGGCTATCCACACTCGCAGTCGCAGAATCAGTCTTCCTGTTAGGTACGCCCGCGGGGGCTATTCGGATTTCTGTTCTGCTTAAACCAAGTTGTTCACTTCGGCTAAGGCATTTACATTTCCAGAACACTGTGAACTGTCTCTAATCAGCACCTCCTTTTTACACCTTGGGCGTGCCAAACCACCACATCTGAGACTGACTGATTTACGCACGTAACCCTTTGGGTACTGAACACCATTCTCTGTCTTTACCCGCCGAGTTCCTTAACAAACTGTTTGCAAGTGTACCTAGAAGAATTTATGCTGTTTTGAAGTGAAAGGTTGGTCACACACAGCACCTGTTTATTGCATTGAAATCAAAGGGAACATTGAATTTACACACAATACATATCAAATGTTATTTTATTTCCCAAAGGCATAGTATAAAAGGTGAATGAGGGTGCCTGTGGTGGTAGAGTGTAGGGAACCAATCCATTGAACAGGGAATTTTTTGGGAGGTTTGTTGACTAGGATGGGGGGAACAGTTAATAAAAAATAAATACAATTAAAAAAAAATAATAACACATGGTATGAAAGGGGTCTGAGGAGGGTGTCTGTGTTGGCGGGTGGAGTCTGGGGAAAGAAACAATTGAACAGGGAATTGTTTGGTGGGGTTGTTCACTGGTATTGGGGGACAGTTAATAAAAAAGAAAGAAAGAAAGAAAGAAAGAAAGAAAGAAAGAAAGAAAGAAAGAAAGAAAGAAAGAAAGAAAGAAAGAAAGAAAGAGAAAATTAAAAATAAAATAAGATATTGGTACACAATGTGACAGAGACAGGGACCCCCTGACATAAGCTGTGACTGGGGCAGACTGATACTTGACAGGATAGAGTATTTTGTAGAGAATGATTTGTAGGACTTTTAGTTAGAGGCACAAGCCCTGAGAAAATATTGAATTGTTGTAAGGATTTGACTTGTGTTAGGCCCAAGCCATGAGGAAACATTGATTTGCAGGTCTCAGACTTTTTAGGGCCAAGCCCTGGGTCAACATTGATTTGTAAGACTTTGGCTTCACAAGCCATGAGGAATCAGAGATACATTTTTTCTCAATTTGGCTTGTTAACATCAGAAGCCCTGAGGAATTAGAGATAATCTTTATCAATTCAGCTTGTTAGATCACAAACCAGAGTTCTTTAGTCCTTAGGCTTGTTAGAAAAAAGCCCCCCAATTTTTTTTTTTTGTAGGCCTCTGTTTTTTTTTTCTGAAAGAACAAGCCATGAGAAAAAAAACAAATATGCCCTACTGACCTTGTGCCAGCAGGTCATGTTTTGGTGACCAGAGGCCACTGGCCATTGTCACCTGGAACAACTATAACCAAACTTCATTACACTTAGGTTCCCAATGTGAAATCATCCCACCAGAAACCAAGTACTGCTACTGTCACTATGCCCCTTATCCACTCCCCGCTAAGGACATTTGAAAGTTTAATAATACTGATGAACCCTCCCTGTCACCAGCTAAGTGTATTCTGTGGGATGGAATCTACTCATATGACGCTTGATGCCCTGGTTGTGATTATCCTCCACCACACTGCCATGTGTGGTCAGTGCACCACACAGTGTGTAATGGGTGGACACGAACTGCCACATCCTGACATCTACTGAATGGCCATCAGGTGTGAAGGAGATAAAGATGAACAAGGTGGATTGTGAGAAGATGTAGTTACATGAACTTCTCCTGCCCATACCCTACATAAAGAAGGCGATGGCAAGCCAGGCGTTTCACTCACCATCAAACTTTCAGGCTCTGGCTGGGTTTCTTTATTCTTCCTCCACTTTGATTTCCACCTCACCTCTTGTTGCTTTTGGGGAGAGATGGGGGTATAGCAACAGCGGTGCCTGATTTCTTTGGTGGGGGTTTGGCTTTAACATGCTTCACATAAATCTCATGGTGTCTGTGTTTCATAAATGTGATGAGGGCAGTTGTACCAAGGTGAGTTCCCTCCTTTCCTATTTTCATCCTGCTGTTCTTGCAACGCAGCAGCTTGAATGTGTTTCAATGGGTGCAAACTGGTGCAAATCTAGTGACCGGTGTGCTTTTTTGTTTTTTCAGCGTTATTTCTTCATAGCATAGGTAATTGATTTGCTTACTGTGCTTGAAAAAATGTTGTTGGGTGGATTTTATTTTGGACATTGGCCTCAATTGAATCAACACCTAAATCTCTGTCAATGTGAGGAAATTTTGCTTCTTCCCTATGTAGCAGTTCAGGGATAGATAACTCCAGTTCTCACTCTGCTTAGGCATGGGTAGATCAGTCAGTGGTTCAGTCACTTTAATGAACCCTCTGTAATCAAGCAGAGATATTCTGAAAACATGTACTGCACCAGACGTAGCCCTTCTGGTTAAAGTGACCACACAGCCTTTTAAATTAAGAATGCTTATTAAAAACAACCACAACAGGGCTCCACTGATTCCTGTGCAATCCTGCAGAATAACAGAATGCTAGAGAGGTCTCTAGCACAGCAAGATGCAATGCACTGGGGACTCTTTCCAGCATTTAAGGGGTTAAAAGCCCCATCGCAATCAGTGGCAATTTGGGGAATGTGTACTTGTTCCAATGGTCTAGTTGGTTTGTGAACATAGTCTAGTGTTCTGGACTTAGCTGAACACTCCTGGAACTTCATATGTGAGGTTTAATGATGCTTTGGATGCCTTTCTGGCACTTAAAGGGTTAAACCTTAAAATGCTGGAGAGTATGTTAGACAACCCTCTGGACCTCAAATGGTAAAATTATTTAATTTGTTTATTTTAGAGGGGTTTTTTTCTTGCTGTGAAAGAACAGCAATTTGCACTTTTGGGAACATTCACCGGAGAACGAAAATAAACAGTGAAAAAGTATAATTTCTCGTTTTCTGTCTGCTTTGTACAAGTCAGGAAGACTGAGCAGATCCTTCAAAAACTCTCTACGTAACAATATAAACCAAGCTATGAGAATTGCAGACAATTATCTTCAGTGGTTGTGGAAATGTGCCTGAACTGCAACAGGAAACTGAGATATGATGAGTTCAAGCCCCGCTGTTCAGCTGAATATAATATAAAGACAGCTCTGTTGTAGTCACTTAACTGATGACTGCCATTGTGTCTGAAAGAACCATTTCACTGCTTCATAGCTTCTCTGCAAGTATTTTTGGAAAGCATTATTGTTTATAAGACACCATTCTGCCGAATGTATATTTATAAATGGCTGTCGCTAGGTCTATAAAAAGAAGGTACTATCTGTTTTGGAAGAAAACAACACTGTTCAAGTCAAAGAGCCATACCCAGGAATGTCTGGTAAGCTAAGTAAATTCATACTATATTTATTGTGTACTTAACCCTTTGAGTGCCAGAGGGGTATGCAAAGCATTGCAAAAAAATGTGTTGCGTACCCCTCCAGCAGTCAAGGGTTAAAGCCAAAATGACATCTAATAATAAGTACCACTCACCTTGCCCAGCTAATCATGGCTTTACTCTCTGAAATGTAAGCACCTATCATCTTATAGAAATTTAGGAGTAGATCTGGTATGAGTTGACATGCCTAAAGTACTTATTCTCATGGCTTTTTAAAGAAGAACACCTCCTAATAACCCCTCACTATGGCTAGAAAATCTAAATGGCTTCTATGAATTTTGACCTTTGCTTTTGTTCAAGTGATAACATGTTTAATCAGACTTGATGTCATATCAGGTACAGAGATGTGCAACTCCCAGTAAAACAATGCATGGCACATTCTACTGGTCAATAAAGGGTTAAGCTTACCAGTTGCAGTCAACAGAGTTTGTGTCCTGTGGCCCAGCTAGCAAATGTAATGTCCGCCTCTATAGACATGACACCAAGGTCTGAGTGAAGATGTTGTCTCTTGAACAAAGACACACACACAAAATTCATAGGCGCTATTAGAATTTTCTGGCCCATGTAAGGTAAGTGGGTGTTATTAGGAGGTTTCGTTTATACAGTTCTTGTTGATAATTTATGGTGGGAAACAAAGCACAGATGAAAAAAAACTGAAAATGCCCATGTACTCTCACACTGCTCACCCCTTGGTGTAAATAAAAAGTCTAAATAGGACAATTTGCAGAGTAAATAGCTTAGAACATAAATGTTAGGCAGGTTTAACACACAACAAAAATGCTACAGAATTGTGTTTGTAAGTTCACCTAAACGAGTACAGTAAGTACATTAATTTAATCAGAATCACTCATGCAAACTGTTAAAACATGTTCAGAGAAACAAACTTCATTTGCCTTTATGTTCGGATAGTCAGAATTTCATGAAAAGTTTTCATTGACAGACACTATTATCAATGGGGAAGGCACCTGCTGCCTTCCTTGGGCTGATATTTGGAAAAGATTAAATCAAATAAATTGAAACTTGTCCATCCATTCCGTGAGGGTTTCCACCAGGGTATATGAACAAATAATAAATATAAATAAAAAAGGCCTGTATTTTTATTTGATTGATTTTATTACTTGTTTGTGTTAAATAAGGGTGCATAAGGAGAATTAATGTCCATAGCCAACCCCCACAAATTATATACACATATCTCTGAGAGTAATGAAGGAGCATCTTTGACTTTATTAGAAGTATGATATATGGTTAAAAAGTGATAGATTAGACAAAAATTTGTACTAAAGTGCCACAGTCGCCAGCAGTGGACCAATCTGGGCAGACAGATAGAGCAGCAGCGTGGCTAACAACAGAAAGCCCACCAAAATAACATACGCTGATCTCTAAGAGTGAGGAAGGAAGCTGCAGCTTCTATGACTGTTAGAAGCACAATATTTGAGCTTTTTGGTTTGATAGAGGAGATGAGAATTTGCATTATAGTACCACCACCTGCAACAGACTGATGTGGACAGACACATACACCAGCTGCAGGGTGTATGGGCTAGAAAAGTCTAACTAGTGGCTATGTAACAACAAACAAACAACACCCTCCACACACATAAAAAAACCCAAATATGCACTGATCTCAGAAAAAAGACACAGCAGCAGCACCTTTGACTGTTTTACAAGCAAGGTATGTGCTTCAGGAGGTGACAGCAGAGATAAGAGTTGGCATTGCAGTACCATCAGTAGCAGCAGTAGTCTAGGGAAAGTAAAAGTTGTGAGTCCTACAACATATGCTGAGTGTTTGGATGCTGAGTGCCTTTGACTTTTTCCCACAATACTAGCTTCCTGCTTAAGTAATATTGGCATAACCATCCTTGAAAAATAACTACTGCTTGGGATATTCCAGCAGGGTCCAACGCATGACATCAGTTCTTTAAAGCCTCTGGTTTCAACAAAAGTAAAGAGCAGCATGTAAGCTTTCAATATTTTGGCAAGTTACTATTCCATAGGCATACTTTGGATTATTTTTGTGCATGTTTTAACTAAGAACTTAGTAAGTGTGGGATGGCAGTACATAGTAGGAGAACTGTGTAACTTTATTGAGTTAAGGACATGACTTGTGGAGGTGGTGGAGGAGGTGGCAGTATGTGTAAGCACTCTATGACTTGTGTCACCTCCAAAAACAAACTCAAAGTCATACTCCTCTGTTGCAGAAGCAGTAAATCTTTGCACATTCTTTAACACAGGAAGTGCACCTCAGAGCCCTGGGAAATTTATGAGTACTTCTGCTGCTGCTAGCTGTTGCATCTCTGACCTGTTGATGGTGTGTCTAGCAGTCACATGTATGGTTGTGTTTAAGGTGGGAACTCATTGAAGAGGTGCCTAGGTGAAAGCTTATTTTCCCCCTGCTCACATGCTTCTTACACAGACAACAGATAGAAACATACTTAGCTTTTGGCTTATGGACTTCACAGACTGCTGAGTTCCTCAGAGGCTGTTGCTACTTCTGGGGCTAGGTGTTGCTGAATTTGTATTACTACTAGGTGTCACAGGTGCTGCACTTCCAAGAGCAGCAAAGGCACTCAGAACTAAGGCTGTGTATGTTGTTAACCTGTGTTGCTGCGGGTTACTCAACACTATTAGTTTGTGTGGCTGAGTGGGGCTTGGAAGAGGTAATGATGACAGACAGAATGGCTGTGTACTTTTTGCCATATTTTCTTGTCCATGGTCAGACTTTCTAATTGTTTTCTCAAACAGTTTATAGACAGGCACAGTGCTCCTTTTCATTTTTGGAAGATTGAGCCTTTGCCTTTTAGCTAACTTTTTAGCCATGTCATCATCTCTCTCACTCTCAGCTTTATCTGTATCTGAAGGAGAGGAGGATGCTGGAGGGATATATTCTAGATCTACATCATCATCAGTCATTAGGTCATCCTCAGCATCATCTGGAGCTTCTTCACCACTACTAGTGATGAGCGAGCACCCCAATGCTCGGATGTTCGGGTGCTCTGACCGAGCACCCCCTGAGGCTCGAGTGCTCGGCCGAACACCCGAGCCCCATTGAAGTCAATGGGAGGACTCGAGCATTACACCAGGCACCCCCTGCTCTGATGAGGGGAGGGTGCCTGGTCCATAGGAAAAGGGCAGAAAAAGATGGAAACACTACAGAAATGGTTCAGGGACAGCATAGGGAGGATGTCTGGATGCACCTTGGACTCCAACATCGCTGCTGGGAACGATCTTTCGCCCGTAGTACGCCATTTTTACAGACTGACCATAAAACACACAAAAAGGAAAATAAAAACGACTTTAGGCGAAAAATTGTTACCAAACAATATTTGCTGTATATTTACTTGTATATCATCTGCAAATTATCCCAAAAATTTCCTTGGTTTTCGGAAGTGAGGCCATGATTAAGAGGGAAACGTGCGCAGAGGCAAATTATCCCAAAAATTTCCTTGATTTTCAGAACTGAGGCCATCATTAAAAGGGAAACGTGCGCAGAGGCAAATTCTCCCAAAAATTTCCTTGATTTTCAGAACTGAGGCCATGATTAAGATGGAAACGTACGCTGAGCTGACCATCTAAAACATTATGGGTGAGGGTCTGCTGCAGAGCTGACCATCCTAAACATTATATGCGAAGGCCCGCTAGTGAGCTGACGCTATAAAACATTATATGGGAGAGGCCGCTAGAGAGCTGACCCAATAAAACATTATATGAGAAGGCCCGCTGGTGAGCTGGCCTATATAAAAATTGGCAAACAGGGCCCGCTGGTGAGCTGGCCCTATATAAAAATTATATCACAGGGCCCGCTGGTGAGCTGGCCCTATATAAAAATTATAGCACAGGGCACGCTGGTGAGCTGGCCCTATATAAAAATTATATCCCGGGGCATATGGAAGAGGAGGAGGAGGATGAGAAGATTAAGAGTCAACCATATACCCGTTTTTGGGGTGGAAGGGGTGAATGGGAATACAGAGTATTCCCATCATTGTAAATAACATATATAAAGTGAGTTTATGTTCCCCCGGGGCTTTCCTCCAGTGGAGTGGAGAAGTCAGGGGAAATCCAGGCCTTGTTCATTTTTATAAGTGTCAACTAGTGATGAGCGAGCGTGCTCGGCCGATGCTCGGATCGGCTCGAGCATCGCTCTGCTCGGCACATGGCGGTACTCGTCGAGTACCGCCATGTGCTCTCCCGCCATGTTCGGGTGGCGGGGATCTGTGCCGGAAGAGGCACAGATCCGAAGAAGCTCCGCTGGACCACCAGGGACTGGAGGTACGGGGGCATTGCGGAGATGAAGGGGGCATTGCGGAGATGAAGGGGGACATTGTGGAAGAGGGGCATAGACTCTATGCCCCTCTTCCACAATGTCCCCCTTCATCTCCGCTATGCCCGTCTTCCACAATGTGCCCCTTCATCTCCGCTATGCCCCTCTTCCACAATGTGCCCCTTCATCTCCGCTATGCCCCTCTTCCACAATGTCCCCCTTCATCTCCTCTATGGCATAGAGGAGATGAAGGGGGACATTGTGGAAGAGGGGCATAGCGGAGATGAAGGGGCACATTGTGGAAGAGGGGCATAGCGGAGATGAAGGGGCACATTGTGGAAGACGGGCATAGCGGAGCTGAAGGGGGACATTGCGGAGCTGAAGGGGGCATTCGGAGATGAAGGAGGCATAGCGGAGATGAAGGGGGCATTGACCAGGCACCCTCCCCTCATCAGAGCAGGGGGTGCCTGGTGTTGCCCCATTCATTTCAATGGGGCTCGGGTGCTCGGCCGAGCACTCGAGCCTCAGGGGGTGCTCGGTCAGAGCACCCGAGCACCCGAGCATCGGGGTGCTCGCTCAACACTAGTGTCAACCTATCAGCATTGTCGGTGGAAAGGCGGATACGCTTATCTGTTATGATGCCACCAGCAGCACTAAATACCCGCTCAGACAGAACGCTGGCGGCAGGGCAGGCCAGCACCTCCAAGGCGTAGAGTGCCAGTTCATACCACGTGTCCAGCTTGGACACCCAGTAGTTGTAAGGCACAGAGGGATCATTGAGGACGCTGACACGGTCTGCTACGTACTCCTTCACCATCTTCCAAAACTTTTCCCTCCTTGTGACACTAGGCTGCGCATCAGGGTGAGGGTGCTGCCGGGGTGTCATGAAGGTGTCCCACGCCTTGGAGAGTGTTGCCCTGCCTTTCTCGGAACTGCTGTGTGCTCCCCTTTTCTCCCCTTCTCGGTTGGCCAAGGTAGCACGTACTCTGCCGCCAGCGTTGTCAGATGGAAAATTTTGGAGCAATTTTTCAACAAGAACCTTCTGGTATTGCACCATTTTGCTTGTCCTCTCCACCGGAGGAATGAGAGATGAGAAATTCTCTTTGTAGCGGGGGTCCAGAAGGGTGAACACCCAGTAATCCGTGTTGTCTAAAATGCGTACAACGCGTGGGTCACGGGAAAGGCAGCCTAACATAAAGTCAGCCATGTGTGCCAGAGTACCAACAGGCAAGATTTCGCTGTCCTCACCAGGAGGCTGACTCTCAATATCCTCATCCTCTTCCTCCTCTTCTGCCCACCCACGCTGAAGAGATGGAACTAAAGTTCCATGGCTACCCTCTGTAGCGGAGGCAACCGTGTCTTCCTCCTCCTCCTCCTCCTCCTCCTCCGCCTCCTCCAATTGTCGCTGAGAAGACGAAGTGAGGGTGCTCTGGCTATCACCTTGTGTAAGCTCTTCCTCCCCCATTTCCACCTCTTCCACATGCAAAGCGTCGGTTTTAATTGTGAGCAGCGAGCATTTCAGTAGACACAGAAGTGGGATGGTTACACTGATAATAGCGTTATCGCCGCTCACCATCTGTGTCGATTCCTCAAAATTGCGTAAAACCTCGCAGAGGTCTGACATCCATTCCCACTCCTCACTTCTGATTACAGGAAGTTGAACGGAGAGGCGACGACCGTGTAACAGCTGGTACTCCACTACTGCCCTCTGCTGCTCACAAAGCCGGGCCAACATGTGGAAGGTGGAGTTCCAGCGCGTGCTCACGTCACACAGCAGCCGGTGAGCTGGCAATTGTAAGCGCTGCTGCAGCTTCAACAGGCCGGCCGAAGCTGTTGATGACTTACGGAAATGTGCACACACGCGGCGCACCTTGGTCAAGAGATCATGCACATTGGGGTAGGTTTTTAGAAATCGCTGCACCACTAAATTAAATACATGCGCTAGGCATGGTACGTGTGTGAGCTTGCCGAGCTCCAAAGCCGCCACCAAGTTACGCCCATTATCACACACAACCATGCCTGCTTGCAGGTTGAGTGGCGAGAGCCACTGCTCGGTCTGGTGACTAATCCCCTGCAACAGCTCTGAGGCCGTGTGCTGTTTGTCCCCAAGGCAGATCAGCTTCAGCACGGCCTGTTGACGCTTCCCCACTGCAGTGCTACACTGCTTCCAGCTACTGGCTGATGGGGGAGTGGCGGTGTGTGTAGAGAATTCGGAGGTGGAAACGGAGGAGGAGGAGCCAATAACGTAGGTGCTGGTGGAAACCCTGATGGAGGTAGGGCCCGCAATCCTCGGCGTGGGTAGCACCCGTGCCATCCCAGGGTCCGAGTCGCTCCCAGCCTCCACGACATTCACCCAGTGTGCCGTCAGGGAAATGTAGCGTCCCTGGCCACAAGCACTTGTCCATGTGTCAGTCGTTAAGTGGACCTTCCCAGTAACTGCGTTGGTCAGGGCACGGGTGATGTTACGGGACACATGGTGGTGTAATGCGGGGATGGCACACCGGGAAAAGTAGTGGCGGCTGGGGACGGCGTACCGAGGGACAGCTGCTGCCATCAGGCTGCGGAAGGACTCAGTGTCCACAAGCCTAAATGGCAGCATTTCGATGGCCAGTAATTTTGAAAGGTGTGAGGTTAGTGCTATGGCCTGTGGGTGGGTGGCTGGGTACTTTCTCTTGCGCTCAAATGCCTGGGGTAACGACATTTGGACGCTGCGCTGGGACAGGGAAGTGGATGTGGTCGCTGATGGTGCTTCAGATGGTACAGGTGCAGGGCGGGAGGTATGCGGGCCTGTGCCTTCGACAGGCGATTGGCCGGCACCGAAAACAGGGGAAGAGGAGGCAGTGGTGTGGCCTGCAGACACAGGTGGGCGATCCAGGCGTTCCTCCCACTTACTACGGTGCTTGGATGCCATGTGTCGGATCATGCTGGTGGTGGTGAGGTTTCTAGTGTTCATGCCTCGGCTCATTCTGGTGTGGCACAGGTTGCAAACTACAATTCTTTTGTCGTCCGCACTTTCCTTAAAAAAACGCCATACCGCGGAACACCTACCCTTTGGCAAGGTAGATTTACGCAAGGGGGTGCTCCGTGGAATATTTGCGGGCCGGTTTGGTGCGGTCCGCCTTCTTTCTGTAGCCACACCACTGCCTCTTCCAGCCTGTTGCGGTGCTGCAGATGGCTCACCCTCAGGACTGCTGTCATCGCTCGGCTCTACACCTTCCCAGGTGGGGTCAGTCACCTCATCGTCCACCAAGTCCTCCTCCACTTCCTCACTCTGATCATCCTCCTCAAGTCTTGATCCCACCACATACTCAGTCATTGACAACTGTATAACATTCTCCTCAACAAGGTCTTGAGACGGAAATAGTGGTTGATTTAATGGCAACTGTGTCTCATCATCATCATCATCATCATCCACTACTTCCTTTGACCTTAAATGCCGTTCACATCTGTCATCTTCTTGTGATTGGGTAGCCTCTAGAGGTTGTGAATCAGGGCACAAGATGTCATGTCCTCTGCAAGCGTGCTTGGAGAGAGGGTCAAATGAAGGATTGGTGATGAGACGAGCTCATCACTATATCCCAGTGTGGGATCACTTCTTTGACCAGACCGTGTATGGTGGGAGGAAGGATGATCAGAGTGAGGATTATGTTGACCAGACTCTTGGCTACTGAGAGTGGACTTGGTGGAAGACAGGGTGGTGCTTAACCGACTGGAAGCAGTATCAGCTGTCATCCAACCGACCACCTGTTCGCAGTGGTCGGACCTCGAGAGTGATGTCCTGCGACGCCCTGTAAAATTACACATGAAGCTAGGTATGGTGGATGTCTTTCTTTCTTGTGCTCTGGCACCAGGCACAGTTTCTCCGCGTCCTGACCCGCGCCCTGAACTTTCAGGATCACGTCCACTTCCCCGTCCCTTTTTACCCGCCTTCTTCATCTTACACAGAATATGTGACTTTAATATTTGAGTTTGAAAACTTAACAGTATTTCTTATAATTCTGCAACTCTGCAGAGTACACAGAATAGGCTGTTAAACGGCGTTGAAACACACTGAATGGAATATGTGACTTTAATATTTGAGTTTGAAAACTTAACAGTATTTCTTATAATTCTGCAACTGTACAGAGTACACAGAATAGGCTGTTAAACGGCGGTGAAAGACACTGAATGGAATATGTGACTTTAATATTTGAGTTTGAAAACTTAACAGTATTTCTTATAATTCTGCAACTCTGCAGAGTACACAGAATAGGCTGTTAAACGGCGTTGAAACACACTGAATGGAATATGTGACTTTAATATTTGAGTTTGAAAACTTAACAGTATTTCTTATAATTCTGGAACTGTACAGAGTACACAGAATAGGCTGTTAAACGGCGGTGAAAGACACTGAATGGAATATGTGACTTTAATATTTGAGTTTGAAAACTTAACAGTATTTCTTCCTATTCTGCAACTGTGCAGAGTACACAGAATAGGCTGCTAAACTGCGGTGACACACACTGAATGGAATAAGTGACTTTAATATTTGAGTTTGAAAACTTAACAGTATTTCTTATAATTCTGCAACTCTGCAGAGTACACAGAATAGGCTGTTAAACGGCATTGAAACACACTGAATGGAATATGTGACTTTAATATTTGAGTTTGAAAACTTAACAGTATTTCTTATAATTCTGGAACTGTACAGAGTACACAGAATAGGCTGTTAAACGGCGGTGAAAGACACTGAATGGAATATGTGACTTTAATATTTGAGTTTGAAAACTTAACAGTATTTCTTATAATTCTGCAACTGTACAGAGTACACAGAATAGGCTGTTAAACGGCGGTGAAAGACACTGAATGGAATATGTGACTTTAATATTTGAGTTTGAAAACTTAACAGTATTTCTTATAATTCTGGAACTGTACAGAGTACACAGAATAGGCTGTTAAACGGCGGTGAAAGACACTGAATGGAATATGTGACTTTAATATTTGAGTTTGAAAACTTAACAGTATTTCTTATAATTCTGCAACTGTACAGAGTACACAGAATAGGCTGTTAAACGGCGGTGAAAGACACTGAATGGAATATGTGACTTTAATATTTGAGTTTGAAAACTTAACAGTATTTCTTATAATTCTGCAACTCTGCAGAGTACACAGAATAGGCTGTTAAACGGCGGTGAAAGACACTGAATGGAATATGTGACTTTGATATTTTAGTTTGAAGACTTAACAGTATTTCTTCCTATTCTGCAACTCTGCACAGTACACAGAATGTGCTGCTACACTGCGGCGAAGCACACTGAATGGAATATGTGACTTTGATATTTTAGTTTGAAGACTTAACAGTATTTCTTCCTATTCTGCAACTCTGCACAGTACACAGAATGTGCTGCTACACTGCGGCGAAGCACACTGAATGGAATATGTGACTTTGATATTTTAGTTTGAAGACTTAACAGTATTTCTTCCTATTCTGCAACTCTGCACAGTACACAGAATGTGCTGCTAAACTGCGGCGAAGCACACTGAATGGAATATGTGACTTTGAAATTTTAGTTTGAAGACTTAACAGTATTTCTTCCTATTCTGCAACTCTGCACAGTACACAGAATGTGCTGCTAAACTGCGGCGAAGCACACTGAATGGAATATGTGACTTTGAAATTTTAGTTTGAAGACTTAACAGTATTTCTTCCTATTCTGCAACTCTGCACAGTACACAGAATGTGCTGCTAAACTGCGGCTAAGCACACTGAATGGAATATGTGACTTTGATATTTTAGTTTGAAGACTTAACAGTATTTCTTCCTATTCTGCAACTCTGCACAGTACACAGAATGTGCTGCTAAACTGCGGCGAAGCACACTGGATGGAATATGTGACTTTGATATTTTAGTTTGAAGACTTAACAGTATTTCTTCCTATTCTGCAACTCTGCACAGTACTCAGAATGTGCTGCTAAACTGCGGCGACGCACACTGAATGGAATACGTGACTTTGATATTTTAGTTTGAAGACTTAACAGAATGTGCTCTAATCTGCAACTTTGCACACTAAACAGAATGTGCTCTAATCTGCAACTTTGCACACTAAACAGAATGTGCTCTAATCTGCAACTTTGCACACTAAACAGAATGTGCTCTAATCTGCAACTGTGCACACTAAACAGAATGTGCTCTAATCTGCAACTTTGCACACTAAACAGAATATATATATATATTTTTTTTTTTTTTTTTGTTTTTTTCCCCCCACACCAAATAACCTGCTGCCCCCACACACAGTAGTCCTAAAAAGGACTTTTGGTTCTTTTTTTTTCACAATTTTTGTTTTTTTCCTCCCTACACTGCCTTTCCCTTCCTATCCTCAGCTCTCCCTGGCTCAGACTGAGCCGAACTCGATGGTCAGGTGCTATACAGCACCTGACCACGGGTTCTGGCCAGCCAATCAGTGTAATGCCAGCAGCCAACATGGCTGCTGGCATTACACCGATGTCAGAGCCTCCCTGCACGTTTATTGGCTGCGCAGCAGGCGCAAAACGTGCGGGGAGGAGACCCGAACATGGCGGGCGAGCACATGCGGTACTCGTACGAGTACCGCCATGTGCCGAGCAGAGCGATGCTCGAGCCGATCCGAGCATCGGCCGAGCATGCTCGCTCAACACTAACCACTACGTTTATATTTCTTTAGGCTTTTAGCAGTCTCAAACAATTCTTCTTACTTTCCCATTGATGGATTTTCACAATGTTTGCTACTACTTTCAGGACAGGTGTTTTGTGCTTGTTTGTCTCACTGTCAGATGCAGCAGTTGGTTGCTACTAGTGTTGAGCGAGCGTGCTCGGCCGATGCTCGGATCGGCTCGAGCATCGCTCTGCTCGGCACATGGCGGTACTCGTCGAGTACCGCCATGTGCTCGCCCGCCATGTTCGGGTGGCGGGGATCTGTGCCGGAGGAGGCACAGATCAGAAGACGCTCCGCTGGACCACCAGGGACTGGAGGTACGGGGGCATTGCGGAGATGAAGGGGGCATTGCGGAGATGAAGGGGGACATTGTGGAAGAGGGGCATAGCGGAGATGAAGGGGGACATTGTGGAAGAGGGGCATAGACTCTATGCCCCTCTTCCACAATGTCCCCCTTCATCTCCGCTATGCCCCTCTTCCACAATGTCCCCCTTCATCTCCGCTATGCCCCTCTTCCACAATGTCCCCCTTCATCTCCGCTATGCCCCTCTTCCACAATGTCCCCCTTCATCTCCTCTATGCCCCTCTTCCACAATGTCCCCCTTCATCTCCGCTATGCCCCTCTTCCACAATGTCCCCCTTCATCTCCTCTATGCCATAGAGGAGATGAAGGGGGACATTGTGGAAGAGGGGCATAGCGGAGATGAAGGGGGACATTGTGGAAGAGGGGCATAGAGGAGATGAAGGGGGACATTGCGGAGATGAAGGGGGACATTGCGGAGATGCAGGGGGGCATTGACCAGACACCCTCCCCTCATCAGAGCAGGGGGTGCCTGGTGTAATGCTCGTGTCGCCCCATTGTATTCAATGGGGCTCGGGTGCTCGGCCGAGCACTCGAGCCTCAGGGGGTGCTCGGTCAGAGCACCCGAGCACCCGAGCATCGGGGTGCTCGCTCAACACTAGTTGCTACACCTTCTTGCACTATGCCATCACTAGAATGTGACTAAGTGTTGTCGTCAGTGTTTTTAGATGGTTTATTATTAGTACTTGTTGGTGGTGGAATTTTTGGTAGGACTTTGACAAACTGCACCCTCCTGCAACCATGACTGCAGTCAGTTTTTGAACTACCACTTCAATTACACATCTCTGCACTACTCCTAATCCTTCCACCCTGCCCCTTGTGCATTTACTGGTGCATCAGTCACAGATCACACCTGGGTCCCTGACTCCGTCACCTATCACATTTTTTTTTAAATTTTATTTATTTGTTTTAATTAACTGTCCCCCCCAAGCCTATCACTGTCAATAAAAAAACAAAAAAAAAACATGCTCCTTCTTCAGCTACTTCTTTCTCCAGACTCTCCTAGGACAGAAATAACAGTCAGATTTGGAAGGAACTTGGGTCACGGTTGTCTGTGTTTTCCCAGATAGTCATTTAGAATTTGGGGTAATTCTCCTTTTCTCCCTTCCACACCCATAGGCTCCCCTAGGACAGAGGTAACATCCAGATAAGGAAGGAACTTGGATCAAAGCTGTCTGTGTTTATTTAGTCACACAAATTGTAGGGTATTTGGGGTAAACCTCCTTTGGTCTCTTCTCACACCCACAGACAACCCTAGAACAGATATAGCAGCCTGAGCAGGAAGACACTTGGATCAGTCACACAGAATTTTGGGGCAATTCTCCTGTGCTTCCTTCTCACACCCCCAGACTCTCCTGACAGAGATAACAGGCAGATCAAAAAGGAACTTGGATTACAGTGCCTGTGTCTACTCAATCACACAAAATTTTGGGGGAATTTGGAGTAAAGCACTTTTGCTGCTTCTCACACCCCTAAACTCCTGTAGGACAGAGATAAAATCCAGATCAGGAAGAAACTTGTAGCATGGCTGCCTGTGCCTTCTTAGTCAGTCGCACTGAATTATGGGGAATTTGGGGTCAAAAGCCTTTCTCCCTTCCTATGCCCCAGACTCCCCTAATACAGAGAATAGATTTCCTGCCTACAAGACTCCCTAAACTAATGTTCAACCCCACTTTATTAGCTTGCCTTTTCTAGCTAAAAAAATGTGCTTCTTTCTCTTCCTCTAACATGCTGCGAGAGCATGACACCCTTTATATGCTTGTGGGAAAAGAAGAAAAAAATGTCATGTGTTGGGGAGAAACTCTGTCTTTCCATTGATTTCAAAGAAAAAAGAGGTGGATGATAAAAGCAAGAAAACAGCCCTTTCCGCTAAATATTTTCCACTTGCTAAAAGTACCCTGACTGCTGGTGGTGGTGGTTACTGTTGTGGTGAGGCTAATTTAGCCAGTGCTGCCAGTTTGTGCACAAAGCAAAGCTTCAATAGGGTGTGTACACAGGCATTGGTTCATACCAGAAATTTTCAGATGTCCCAACTAGGGATGGGTGAAACTTTCTGCCTCAAACTGAAATTGGTGAAAAATTGCACTTTCTGCTTGGTGAAAAATTTCCTGCGAAAAGTGCCAATTTTCCTCTTTTTTCCGCTTTTTTCACCCTTTGAAATCAATGGGAACATAGAAGTTACACACAACACATTACAAATAATATTTTATTTCCCAAAGGCATTGTATAAAAGGGGCATGAGGGTGCCTGTGTTGGTGGGGTATAGGGAAAGAATCAGTTGAACAGGGAATGTTTGTGGGTGGTTGTTTACTGGGATTGGGGGGCACTTAATGAAAAAAATTTTGGTATAAAGGGGTCTGAGGAGGGTGCCTGTGTTGGTGAATGAATGAATCATTTGAACAGGAAATTTGTTTTGGGGTGCTCCTGCTGGTGGTGGTTGTATTAATTCTCAGCCTGCTCTCCTCCCCTAACACCAGTTCTGGCCTCTTCAGGTTCATGTTCCACCTGGACACTGTAGTGAAGAGAAGGGAAGGACTCCCAGTCCCAAGGTCAGGAGAATGGTGTGAGCTCCCTTGACTGCTAGTCTAGATGCTGTAAAATGTTTCCCTTACCACTCTGGCTGTTTCACCATTACTGCTACTACTAACACCAACCACATCAAGTTCAGCCACAGAGTCTTCCTCCTAGTCTCACAGTCACTAGTAATATCAGGATATTGTTGATCACCCCCTCCTTCACTCCTATGGCTAACCAGCTGCTGGACCTTAGTAGCAGTAGTACTAGCAGTGGCAGGACTGCTTGGTAATGGCAAGTGTGATTTAGGGTCCCTTGCTGTCATACTTGCCATCATTTTCTCCTTCCCCCCCTAAGTACTACAAGAAACACTAGCAGCAGGCAAAGTATTGGTGGCAGCAGGTTCAGCACTAGCAGCAGGTTCAGTACTAGCAGCAGGTTCAGCACTGGCAGCAGGTTCAGTACTAGCAACAGGTACAACATTAGTGGCTGCAGGATCAGAAATGGTGGCACTGGCAGCAGGGGCAGCACGTCTGGAAACAGGTACAATACTAGTGGCTGCAGTTACAGACCTGGTGGCACTGTCAGCAGGGACAGCATGTCTTGCAGCAGGCACAGGCTGACATGTCCTGCTCTCACTATCCTTTTCTCCCTTCCTTCCCATTCCCTTTTCTCCCTTCCTTCCCTTTCCTCCCTTCCTTCCCTTTTCTCCCTTCTTTCCCATTCCCTTTTCTACCTCCCTTCTTATTAAATTCCCAAGATCCCTTGGGGTGATTTAGGGGGACTGGACAGCATTGGCTGAGTACTGCTAGTCACTTCCTTCTCCTCCTCATCCTTCTCAGACTCAGTGGATACATAATAAGGGCCCTTCCAGTACCTCTTTTTGCTGCTCATAGTAATAGGAGTCACTATGAGCCTCTCCTGCCTCAATTTTTGCTAAATATCACAAGAGAACAGCACAGCACATCTATCTCGCTCTGTAGCTGCTACTATTGTGTCTGCCTTCAGCGAAAACATCACTTTTTATAGCGGAAGTGCAAAAACAATGTAAATCAATGGGCGAAAACTTTTTAGCCATTGAAAAAATGGCGAAAGATTTTGGCCAATGGGTAAAAGTTGTGAAAATTTTAACCGCTAGTTTTAAAGCAGATTTTTACACGAAAAAGCGGATAACAACTTGGTTTTTGCTAAATTTCTCACGGGAACACGGCAACAACTTTCGCCCGTCCCTAGTCCCAACACTTTCTCCCTGCTCACTTCTTTATGACACAACTTTCCCCTTGCAGTGAGCCCATCTCCCACATTCTCAAAATGATCCCATACTACTACCCTGCACTAGGCCAGCCACAAACTGGTGGGAAATTGATGAGGTACCGCTTTTCTGAATGGCAGAGTGAGTGGTGGTTGTGGGAGCATGGGTATGGAAAACAGTTGCAGATGGTGTAAAAGTAGATGCCAGGTTGAATGCCTCTACTTCCTCAATTTCCTCTGGCTCATAATCCAGTTCCTTATTATAGATGTAATTTACCTCTTGGGCAGAGATGGAAGTAAGGCATTCAACTTTCTTCTGCCCCAAAAAGGTCTTCCTTATGGCCTTGACAAAAATTGCACCTTATTTTGGTAGGTGGAGTGGAGATTTTGCCCCAGGGACCGGATGTTTGTGCTGCTGCTGCCTGTGACTGATAGTATTACCAATGAAGATGGCATCTTCTTAGAAGGGGCTGATGTATTAATGTACATCAGACTGTTCCTTTCTTCTGGTCATAACATGAGTATTGAAAGTACTCCCAGATTTTAAATTTACTGTTACTAAAGAAAATTATTAATAAATATTTAGCTGTTTGTTTATTTTTACTGTTTTTTTTTTCACTTTTTTTTTCTTTAGACTAAAGCAGTCAGGAAAAACAGGCATAGTTGCTGGAGACATCAGTGGCGTGTCTGAAACACTGAGAGGGCACAATGCCTATGCCTTTGTGCACCTAAGATTAAAAGGTAAAATTAGTTTATATTTTTTTAAACTTACACAAACAGCAGTGGTATTTCTGAGAATGCCCACTGCTTATGTGCACTTATGTTTGAACAGTAATTCAAATTATTATTTTTCTTAATTAACACACTCATGAATAACAAGCATAGTTACTGGAGACTGCAGTGATTCCTTTGTAACAATAGTTACATTTTTTTTTTTTTTTTTACTTAACACACACTCAGAAACAGGCATAGTTGCTAAAGATATAGTGGCATGTCTGGAAGACTTGAAAAAAATTAAATTTTAGGTTTTTTAAAATAACACACACAGGAATAACAGGCATAGTTGCTGGAGACAGCAGTGGCTTTTCTGGAACTCTGAGTATGCACACTGCCTATGTGAAGTTTTACTGGTAATTCAATTTTTAATATTTTTTTTAAATTAAAATACACTCAGGAACAGGTGTCGTTGCTATAGAGAGCAGTGGTGTGCCTGGAAGAATGCAAATTACCTATGCCTATGTGCACTTAAATTTGAACAGTAACTCAGTATTTAATTTTTTTAAATTAACCCACTCAGAAACAGGCACAGTGGCTGGAAACAGCAGTGGTGCATCTGGAACACTGCCTATATGCACCTCTTTAAACACTATAAAAACTGTTTAAACACTTTTTAAAACTCTAAATGTTGTTTAAATGAACACACTCAGGAACAGGAGTAGTTGCTGGAGACAGCAGTGGCATGTCTGAAACACTGAGTGTGCGCACTGCCTATGTGCACTTAAGTTCGAAAAGTAAATCTACTTTTCATTTTATTTAAAATAACCCACTCAGGAAAAGGCATAGTTACTGGAGATAGCAGTGGCATATCTGGAACACTGCATGTGCACACTGCCTATGTGCACTTTTTTAATGCAATAAATCTACTTTTAATTTTTTTTTAATTAAAACACTAAGGAACAGTGTAGTTGCTGGAGACAGAAATGGCATGTCTAGAACTGTACATGTACACTTCCAATGTGCACTTAAGCTGTAACAGTAATTACATTTTAATTTGTATGAATTAACACACACTTAGGAGCAGTCATAGTTGCTGGAGACAGCAGTGGCATGTCTGGAACACTGCGCATGCACACTGTCTATATGCACGTAAGTTTGAACAGTAATTACATTTTTATTGTATTTTTTTCAACAACAGGCATTAAATACAGTAGGGAATGTCATTGTTTTAAAGAGTTTAGTATCTCTGAGATGAGTGAACTATAATAAAGTGTTTGTTCCCTATAGCACCATTTTCTGGAAATATTTGTGCATATTAGTATATGGGTAGAAACAAGTGAACCTCCATTTTATGTGGGTTGATGTCTACTTTCCAAAACAGCATGTCCTAGATACCTGTTCTTCATATCTGTTATTGTTCTAACCGTTTTAGCGCAGGCAGCCAATTTAAAAAAATAAGAAAGATAGGTGAAGCGCAAATGGAGAAATTGACCTGTCTCCACTCACAATAGACCAGGTACCTTCAAAACAACAGGATGGATGTTTTGACCTTAACAACCACATTGTTTGTGAGTATAACATTACTTTGGTTTATTTATTGCAGCCAATTGCCTGCAGTATTACACTACTGGGCACCCTCCTTTTTTACTTTGTCTGCTTATTGGGTATCAGTATACAATGTACAGTAAATTGTGACTAGGGTTAAATCACTGTTTTTTTGCACCTGTTAGTTAGGGTCTGTGCAAGTCATGCATGTAGGTATTATTGTACTCAGAGGATTAAGGCTTGATCCAATTCACGGTAGGGCAAAAATGACTACCATATGGTACACACACTGTGCAATGCCCTGCCAACAGGAACCACAACAAGATTTGGGATGCAGAACACAACTTGTGGCCCAATGTTGGTCATGTTTTTTTCAGTCTCATAAGCAAAATAGCAAATGGGAAGATCAAAGAAAACCAGCTATCGCCATTGTCAAACATCAAGCATGAGCTCAAAAACACAGTAACCCTCCTCATGGCCCTACACTACCCCTAAAATTACTATACAGTTTACAAATACTAGCCCTAAAATATCCTATCACCTATACCAATAGCTCTAGCATTACCTGGATATCTGATTTCCAGTGGGGTCTCCAGCACCCTGGTCTTCCTCCTTCCTTCTTCCTCTACTGTAAGCTTCTATCTTCTTTCTTCATCTGTCATCTTCTTTCATCTTCAGCTGTCAACAGTCACATTTTTTTCTGTTCACACATGGTTTTTGGATCCTTCGGTCACATCGTTTTTTCATAGTTTTTTTTTTTACACTGCACTTATACGTCAGTGAGTAGGCACAAACGTTAGGGGACTCATCACCAAATCTTTTTAGCTGAGATTTTTGGTGAAAAAAGCAAGAACCTTAAAGCATATTACTAGCCACCACATGTAATTGCATGGCAAATTCAAAAACATTCTCTTTGTTTCCAATGGGTGCAAATTTAGTGCTCAGTCTCTATTTTTTTCCTTTTGGTAGTGTATCAGAGCACGGGTAATTGCATGCCTAACTGATGATGCTTTATATTTTTTTGTTACCAGGTGGAATTCGATCAAACCCTTTTTAAAAAAAAAAATTACAGTTTTACAGCCAACATATTAGATATATAGTTTATCATTAGTTACATTATGTCTTTTTTATTTTTAGCACAATGCAAATTATACTTCACATGAAAAAGTTTCATTTGTTCTAAATAAAACAATAATAGTAACCTCACTTTCCTTACTATGCCCAGCAAATCCTACAGGCTCCTTTGAATTCTGCCCTTGTTTCTTTGTTCAATCTGTTCTAAGTGTCATGTTCGTGAAGGCAGAAATTATGGTTTTTGGCTCTTTTTTAAGCAAAACTGAAGCAGACAGAGTGCAGGAGTCTACTTAACCCTTTAAATGTCAGATATGTGCAAAATGTATTGAGAAGCAATGCTCTGACCATCCCACTGACCCTTAAAGGGTTAAGATTACCATGTGCAGTAGGCTGCGTCTGAGGTCTTGTGTTCTAGAAACTGCTATGTCTGCCTCCATGGACATGACATCCAGGACTTATTAGAGATGTTATCCCTTGATACATAGTAAGATAAGTCTGGGGTTATTATTAGTAGGGGTTAGTTGTCATTTAATCAGCCCTGTGAATAAGTATTTTATGGATGTCAGCCCAGTCCAAGAAATTTCCTGTTGAGTAAAATAATAGTACTCCCTCTGCTGAGAGATGAATATTTCCAGAGTTATTACAATTTAAACTCTTGGGTTTTTTTTTTACATTAGCAGTGCCCTCTAGTGGTCAAATTCCAATTAGTTATTCTGTTACATTCTAATGGAGAGGAAAGTCAGTGACTTACAGTTCTCCATAGAATGTGATAGAAACTGTTACGTTACTTCCTGTCAGAACGATCAGGAGGTAAACACACAGTAAATTCACTTCCTGAATATTTGAACTTTTATAACTTTTGAATAAAACAACTGACAGCAGTAAGAGTTCCCTTGTTTTACACAGCAGGGAAAGCTCTATATCATATAGGTTTTCATAATAAAACAACTCAGCCACCAAGCTGATTTTGTGGAGTAATACATTATGGTCATCCTATTTTTTTACATTACATTTACCTAAAGCTACATTATTACATTCCCCTCCAATGAATATGGACAACAGGCTTAATTTTATTGTATCTTATAAGGTTATCGCTGCATTTTTATCTAAACCTATTCTGTTGTAGTCTGAGGGGAAATTTAAAGCTAAGATGATAAAATGTATCACCTGTAGGTGAATCTAGTCCAATAGATGAAAAATAGTATGTTGTACTAAGATATTCATGGATACATAGGACAGCCTAATTAAATAGCTCTGCTCTGTATTATAACCATATCTTTTGATATTGGCACACTGACATGCTCACATTGTAAAGGTATTAACTAGCTCATTACAGGAAAAACCTTAGAATCCTCATTACACATATCATTATTACATGTCTCCAAAGAAAAAAAAATCAGCAGCATTCTCTTTTTATTGGTCAAAACATGTCTATATCAATTATGTACTCTGCATGTAATTCCTGGAAACAACAAGATCATTATTTTATAAGACAGCTGTAGACAATGATTGCTGATAATTGGAGCATTCACTGTTTATCTATTTGTAGTTCTAAAATACATGCAGTTTACCAAGGAAATGGGATGTATTTTTAACTTGATGCATCTAAAATGACTGGGTTTTTGCTATAAAAAATAAAGAAACAATTTTAAAGAGAACATTTGGTATTATAATAGAAAGGAATGTATATATTAAGACTGTGGTGTATTTGAAGAACTAGAGAAAATCTGGGACAAACCATTGGAATGAATTAAGAAAAATATCACCAAAATCCCTTTAAAATAAAGGGGGATTTACAATGCATTGGAGACCTGAATAGTTTTCAAGAGGTTATAAGGCCCATTTAAAATCAATGAAAAATTTTAATTGTCCCCTATGGCAGGGCTTAAAATTGGAAGTCCTTTGCTACTAGCCAGACCTGAAAAGTTACTCACCACTGCAAGCCATAACATACCCACCAGGGCTGAATTTCTACTCGCCAGGGCTACATTTTCACTCGCCATTGGCTAGTGGCAAGTGGAAATTTTGAGCCCTGCCCTATGGTACATTTGGTTTGCAACAGAATCTCCCAAATTCCTCTTAGAATATCAGTGGTATTGCTAATACCACTTTCCCTCTTTTGAGAAATTATTAAATGACCTCTTCAGCACCAGTATCCCCTTCCCATGTACATTATAACCAGGATCAGATTTCCCATAAAGAAGAGTAAGGCTTAGAGTACAAAATTGTACAGGGCTCCTGAGCTATACCGTCCACGTCCACTGTGCTTAGTTGTGGTTACAGGCAAAGCAATAACAAGGTACACGTTTTTGTGACCACTTTATTTACTAGCTGTATATTGTAATATCCAATGTATATACTACTTTAGTCTATTTATGAATTCATTTAATAGCCATTATTTAATAATACTGCAGTTAAAGAGTTTTCCAGCACACTGTGAAGCAATGTGTTGGTGTTATCTTAGGTACTCAAGACGCTACAAGTTTCTTTTGGTGTCTGTGTGTTGTGGGTGAAGGGTATTTTCTGTACCAGACAACATCTGATGGGGCTGGTGCTAAGCTCAGGAGAAGGTGATTTGATAAGTAGGGGTGTGCAAAACTGTCCACCGCGGAAAGAGGATTTGGTGGAAAAGTGAGCCTTCCACATCCTGGGGGGAGTCCAGCAAGAAGGCCTTTACTGCTGACCTCTTCTGAATGATGGTAAGAAAGTAGTGTGTGTTTATTTATGCATGCTTAAATGCATGATAATGTATATATTTGTACATAATAAATAGACTGCTACAGCATTCATCTAGTCTTTCTGCAACTTTCCACTCTTTGCATTCCCTGACGTGCGAGAGGGAACATTGAAAACACAGAGCAGAGTATTTGGAACACCAAGTGGGTACATCAGAATGTAGAATAGGAGCACCTTTTTGGATAGTTTTGCACTGGGCTTTACCTTCCTCAAATATGTTTTGACTGCATTTTCTCCCATGAGCCTTTCTACTGAATGGAGAAACAAAGGTTCCTTCCTGTTGAAATACCATCAAGAAGGTAATTTAAACTTCTGCACATCCCTAGTCATGTATATGCTAAAGGCACCTAGAGTGCCTAACATATGAGATCCTGAGATGTAAATCTTCTTATCTTTGTGTATGTTAGTGATATCAAAATTAAGATCTCACCCAACCATAACTTCCTTGGGACAGGTGAATAATGACTCCAAAATATCTTTGTATCCTCTGAACTATGGGTCTGCTTAACTAACTCTGCAATTTTATGTATAATTCTATGATAGGCAAATGTTTATTGGTTATGTCTAAAATCACACCACATTCTGATGCACAACAATGCAAACACTGAGGTACCCCCAAACGTGTGATTGCCTCAGTTATTTTTAAAAAGAGGTCCAGGCTAAGGTCTTAGCTAAGGTAAACAAACAGCCTATAATACAGCAGATTTTAATATACCTTATTGCTTTGAAAATGGACTCCAACCCATGCCCCACAATGTGGACACAAACACCAATGCAAATCCATATGCCCTAAAAGTACCAACAAAGTGACCATGACAACTGGACCAGAGAAGACCAGCTACCCTCTCTCCGTGATCTCATGGTAAATATGCAATAAATGTATAAAAGCTATAATCCGAAAAAGGTTATAATGAGAAGTAATTCTGTGTATGGTAAAACAAAACCCTATAGTTCATATAAATCATACATAGCCTATGTGTATAATAATAGTGTGGCAACTGTTTGTAATTAATGATGTACTCTAAAGGTGAGCACCATCGGCAAAGTCATTTTCCTTTGCTTAACATATCGCTCCCTATAGTGTTAGTATCCTCACAAATAAGCATTTTACAGAAGCTCCTACCAAGGCAGTTCATGTTAATTGCATACAAAGTCAGACAGGCAGAGGAAAGTGATTTGTTTAATGGAGTAGCAACCTTTCACATTGTCTTTACTTATTCTGCAACTTCATAATGTGTACAATTAAATTGTCTATACTTTTTAATATTTTTTTCATCTTTACTTTTTTTACACTTTTATGTCTTGATAGTGAGCTACTTGGACCTGTTCATAAAAAGCTGTCAGGAAACATAAAAGAAGCCTAGTGATACAATGTAAAAATGAAAGCACACAGAGCACTCTGAGCTGCAGAGAGAGTGTAACATTGTATCATCATGCTTTGATGGTCAATCTACCAGCAAACTCTCTGGAAACCGAGATCCAGTCAGCTCGATATCAGAACATAGTAGTTTATAAATAAAGGAGAAACTAAAAAAAATATGATTTTTAGGCAATTTAACTGTATATTTTATTTATTTTAAGACAAAATAAAGGATTACTATTCCTTAAAGATGCATATTAACCCCTTAAAGACCAGCAGTCCAGGAAAGTTTCCTTAAGGAGCGCTTTGATCCTTGCTGATGCACCTGCAAACATGACCTGTTCCATGTAGCAGCTTGATGAGTGGGGGTCTGAGAGAGATTGCTGTGGTCTTGGAGCGGACAATTTCAGTAAGTGAAAAGTACGTGACGTGACAGGACCTTCACTGGTCCATAAGGGGGAAAAAATGTTGATGGTCCTGGCACATCAACGGTCCTAAAGGGATTAATCACCAAGGTTACAAAGTGAGGCAGAAGAGGAACAGTGATAGGTAGTGTACAATAAGTCTTGGTGTCTTATGCCTCTATGATTGTTTGCAACCCACTGAATCGTTCTCTGTTTTGGCTCTAATTCAATCCAGTCCTCCACCTACTTTCTGTGCTCTGGTGATGCTTTATAAATAATATGACATTTGTATATTGCTGTACCCAGCACTAAAACAGGGGATTATGGTATAAATTACTCCCAGGGGACCAATCAGTACACCCCTGATGCAGTTTCACCACTTTTGGTGGCTTTTTTAAAGTGGAATGTTATCCTCAATAATTTGAAATATTGAGACCTGTTTCATTACAGGCTGTTTAACATATCTGTGATTGGTTTGGACCATTTTTTAACATAATAACCAAGGCAATAACTATTTTGGGGTACAACATTGTTTTTATTGTGTGAGTATTTTATGTGGTTATTTTATGTAACCAAAAAACTTTTTTATTAATAAGCTTTCATCCTTGGAGTGCTTTCGGATCTTTATTGAGATATAGATGGATAATCTCTTACATGTGTATTTTCCTTTTTCCTATCACGCCTATAGAAATAAGTAGTTATTATTCATTTTAAGTCCCAGGCCTCATGCCATTCAGCAGCATGCCACTGAGAATCTCTGTATAACAGAATATAAGTAAACAAACCTTGACATTTCTTGTATTTCTCCAGGCAGTGACGTATCACGATAACATAGCTGTTCAGTGTCCAAGTTATGTTACCATGATGCTTCACTACATGAAGACACGAGAAACGTCACCTAGGCAGCCCACAGGGTAAAACCAGTTGCCTCTTATTGTGTTATAGGATGTCAGCAAAACAGAATTTACAAAATAATTTGCAACCTGCAGTTTCTATCCCTGTTATTGATTCTTCTTGTGATGGTGTGATGTAACCCCCGCCAAAAGTAGAAGCATGCAGTGAAATTGTTACAGTGGAAGTCAATATAAGCAGCAGCTTATTAGGGGTCTAGGAAAAAAATAAATATTCTGTGTGGATGCAATATGCTCCTCCGTATGTTTTAACACTTTTTTTTCTTCATCTTTTCCATCTGGTTCTGGGAAATGCACACTGTTATAATGATCTTTCCAGGGTTATTAAACCCACAGCTGTTGTCATTAATGGAGGACACTCTTTATAGCAGAGAACAAATGCTGACAATAAATCCACCATTGCCATGCTATATATCTCTTTAATTACTACACCATTAGTGATAGCACTGAGGTTACAGATATAGTCCATTCTTAAGGGAAAACCATACTTATAACATTTATTTTATTATGCTAATAAATTGTGGACAGTAAAGCAGTTGATAATGCTTTATATTTTCCAACAAAATATCTCTCTTTCCAACTTGCCTCTCCTTCTGACTTCTTATCATAGAATACAGAATAATGTGTTTGACAAATTTTAATTAAGCTATTAAATATAAGAAGTAAACTGAGGGGTGAATCCTGTCAATGGCTTGAACACTAACTTTAAGAGTTTTCCTTCATAAATAAAAGTGACTGTAAGTTTTATGTCCAGTTTGGTTTTATTACCAAGAGCCTGCTATCTTTCATTCTAATGAACATTGTAAATGTATTGCTTCGATAGACTTTATATCTAATTACACATTGCCCACTCCCACTATACTGGATTTTATGACACCATATAATGACTTTCAGTTACTTCTGCATTGTGATTTCCTTACAGATCTCATAAAAATGTCCTATACACAATAACAATAATCCCTGGTCTAGTGGATTTCATAATGCGAGATAATTGTATTTTGTTTATTGGTGGTTTTGTAGAATAGGATAATAACTTTTCAACCTCAGCAATGTTACTTTGTTTTCTCCACATAGAACAGAACTCAGGACTATAAATAACAATAGTTGTCACAGAATATTTGAGCTTGACTTTGAGTGGTTAATCCATGTAAAACAGGCATTTCAATCTCAGCCATAGTTGAGGCCTGAATCCTCAACATCGCCCTGAGGAGGACCACAGCTTTAACCCCTTCAGGGCCAATGATGTGCCAGGACCATCACACAAATCAGTCCATTAACCCCTTAAGTACCAGAAAAATCTGGGGTGGTTTGTACTTAAAGGGATAGTAATGTTTCATAATAAAAGCAGCTCTAATTAATCATCATAGTATTTGGACTTTGGAGAGTGTTATTTCAGTTCTGTCAGAGTTGTAGTTCAAGAGTAATTCAATGACAAAGTATCCCCCTCCCGCCCCTTTTACTGATGTCACACTGTTCAGCCACAGCAGAAGGGAGGTGCCCAGGCAGATTGCAGAGAGGGACAATCTTCAATTAAGATAAGGGAAAAACCTCAAAAGCTTGTCAAGGGGGGCAGGGATTTCATTGTTTTCATAGGAATAAGAGTGTCCCCTTCTGTTATCTTTCCAGTCTATGGACTGCATTCCACATCTGAGAAGAGATTGCTTACACAAGGTAAAAGGGGCGGGAGGGGAAAACTTTGCTTGTGAATATCTCATAAACCATAAAGGTTTGAGCGATAAGACTTATATCATTCTTCATGTTTTTTTAATGCCTACAAAATAAAATAAAGTTAAAACGAAGTATTACTATCCCTTTAAGGGCAGGGGCAATTTTGACCTTTTTGACTATGTCTTTGTTCAACAATTTTTCCCTCTAAGTCTTTTATTCCAGCCACACAAATTATAACCCACCATTTATTTTATTAATGTAAAAAAACACAATTATTATTGGTTCTCTTGTTATAATTTGTGCCGGGTCAGTTACATTTTTATGGAGACTGCATGAAAGGTCATTCATACCTACAAAATGTACATATTTATGGGCCACTGTCCTTCTGAGGCAAAAATTCTCATGTCCCTCTTTTTTACCTGATTTTCCACTTTTTTTGTATGAGATTGTGTGATGTGTATGTAAGTTTATTACTTTGCTCCACAGCAATAACTCACTGAGGCACGCTGCTATCTTTTAAGCCTTGATGTGCCAGGACCTTCAATGGTCTTTAAGGGAAGTTTACCCATGACGCTCCTGTCATGTCATGGCTCCTTAAAGGATTAAGGACCAATGATGGTTCTGACACATCATGGGTTAGTTATCACAAAACACCACAGGATACACTGTGATCATTGTGGGAAGGCTGTAACTATCTGCTCCAGGACCCGAGCAGTTCATTTTAGCCTTAGCCGGGTGGCTCTGCACATGTGTTTGCTGCCTGCAGAGACACATGCATGTAAGTATGTATATGTGTGCATCATGGGAATTGCTGCATTTCTGCCATATGTATATCTTATTTATTTGCCTTGTATACGCAAGGCAGTAAAATATGATTTATTATTGTTAAAAGCCAGAATGTATCTGTCAGTGTTCATGGCAGAGAGACAGAGAGAGAGGGAGAGAAAGGGGTGGGGTGGGGTAGAGATTGTGTGTGCGTGTTTATGTATGCATGTGTGTGTGTGGGTGGGTGTGTGCATGCAAGCACTTTCCTGCTGTCCTCAGTTGACCTAAATAGAGGTATGACCTTCATTACTATAACATGAAATGTATAACAGATGAGAGTTGGTACCGTATTAGCTGTAGAAATACAAGAGGCAAATATAGTTTTTGATACCTTTATTGGGTAACTAAGCATATTTAGAATGCAAGCTTTCAAGACCTTGGGGGGTAGATTTAAAGGCAGGCGTTAGTAAAAAAAAAAAACCAAAACACTAACAGGTGCGTTAACGTGTTGTAAGCCATTTAAAGGTCCGTCTTAAGAACAGCTAACGGCAGTTTGATAATCCTTACGGCCAATAGACTTACGTGCATTGAGACGCATGGAACAAGATATACCCAGAGCCATTCAGAGGAGCACGGAACTGCTAATGCCAGAAAAAAAGATACATTTAATGGCTAAGACCCAGTTTTGTTAGCCATTAGACACATAACGGTCAAAAAGAAACCACCGTTAAAGACAATCCGCATACCGCACAAGCATGTAAATGGCAAAATTAACCAGTGCAATGCCAAAATAACACAAAAACATGGACAGACACCACAAATCACTGTCACACACAACACAACAAACAAGCAACACCACAGGGACAAGGCCTTCCAATAAAACACCAACACAATAGGGCACGGAGCAATGGGGGTTATCACACAACACGGACACCTGCCAATACAAAACAAGCTCACCTGTGCAACATCACCAGACGATCCAGACACAAGCCTGCACCCCACAACTTCACACCCGCAACTGACAGAGACACAGCAATCAGAACACAACACATTTTAAAACACTTATGTGGACAACAAACACCTTCCCATTGGTCATCACTCACCTCATCACAACACTGAGACAACGCCCAACCACGTACTTAAAGGGACAACTCACCACACTCACTTGTGGCTTGTTTTCCACTCAGGGATAGAGACAGAGAGAGAGAGATAGAGAGATAAAGAGAGAGAGAGAAAGAGATAGATAGAGCGAGCGAGCAAAAAGTATGTTCGCCTACATATTGATGTGAAGACTGCAGAGAAGGCGTGCAAGGGCGAGAGCTAGGGAACAACAGCAACTCCCAGGTACACCTGATCAACAGCCTTCACCTGTTGCAAGTGAGAAGGCTCTAGCTCAACATCCACACAGGAGACCATCCCCACCTGGAGGACAACACCTGCCTGCAGATGCACAGCTGCAGCAACAGGATGCTCTCCAGCAACAGGATGCTCCCCAGCTGCCACAGGGACCCCTGGAGCAGCGTAGGATGTATAGATGACCACCAAGGCCCAGGGTATACCACCCAAGGATCACTCTGTCCTTGGAATGACGGATGACGAGGTGATTGATCGCTACAGGTTGAGGCCGCACAGCATCATTGCCCTGTACGAGGTCATCAAGGATCAGGTGGATCTGATTTACATCCACAACCATGCCCTATCTGGCTTGCAAAAACTACTGTGTGCCATACACTTTCTGAGAAGTGGCGCCTTTCAGTCGATAGAAGGTTACGCATCTGGCATGTCACAGACCACATTCTCCAGGGTGCTAGC
Organism: Rhinophrynus dorsalis; assembly: GCA_037306005.1. Lineage (NCBI taxonomy): Eukaryota > Metazoa > Chordata > Amphibia > Anura > Rhinophrynidae > Rhinophrynus > Rhinophrynus dorsalis. Next base: position 120,687,760 of record CM074719.1, read on the forward strand.
CCAGGTCTTGCCAGCCCTCAAAAGCAAGGCCAGTACATATATACATTTCACCACCACCGACATGGAGTGGATACATTTGAAGCAGGGCTTTTACGCAAGGGGAGGCATGCCCAGGGTCATGGGTGCTATAGATTGCACCCATGTCCATATCAAAGCTCCAGCATGTGATGCACATATGTACATCAACAGAAAGAACTTCCACTCCATCAACATGCAGATGGTGTGTGACAGCAACTTGAGGATCATGAATGTATGTGCAAAATATCTCGGGAGCTGTCATGATTCATATATACTCAGAAACTCATCTGTACACAGAGACTTCGAAAAAGGAACCTATACAGGGGGATGGCTTCTGGGTGAGTTAACAATACCGAATCAAACCACATCCACACGCGCACACACAACACTGCTCAGCATGCTCTTCACTCACAGTTAGTACGTTCACCTCATTCACACAACATGTGCTTCCTGTCTAACCATTTCACTCACTGTTCACAGGTGATTCGGGCTATGGCTGTAGATCATGGCTAATGACCCCGGTGGCGAATCCCCAAACCGATGCCCAGGAGCGATACAACCAGGCTCATAGCAGAACAAGGAATGCCACTGAGCGAACCTTCAGGCTCCTAAAATCCCACTTCAGGTGTTTGGATGACTCGGGGGGAAGCATTGCAGTATGCACCAGGCAAAGTCTGCAACATCGTTATGGCATGTGCTATATTACACAACATTATGATGGACACCAGACTTGTTGATGATGTCCAGCCCCCACCCATACCAGATGACCCTATGGACATTGTCGAGGGTGAAGAAGGCCTAAGTGTGAGTATAATACATGTATGCACACAATCCATGCATACGCACTCACCACAACACACATGTTCTGTTTTACTCTACAGGATCAGTGACACAACTTTGACATTGGCTGCAGTATGGACCACCAACATTAACCAATCCATGGATGAGTCATATTGGGGCTAGAGATTCCAATAACATCTGGCACCCTGTCATCCATGTTGATACTGCTACCTCAAGGATATCATGCATGCCCCCCCCTGGAAACCAAGGTACAACACTATAACCATGTTCAGCATATCCCAGGGCTCCATAGACACCAACTAAAGTGTTTTGCTATGATCAGAGCCATAGCAACCATGGTACCCCTGTAGCAAGTGAGTCTCATCCAGTGCAATGCTTCGGATAACATTGTGTCACATCAGGGGTTAAGGGAACATTCAAGTGAACATGGGACCTGTAGTTTGTTAGAACTGAAAAGAGCACAAGAGGGATGGATCTACAGTGGTAGTGTGTTATACAAAATAGAGGTTATGAAATGTGGATCAGATCTCTAGGGATACCATGCTTACCTGTGTGTGTGCAGCTATATGTGCCCCTGACTACACACATCTACAAATATGTCCTAATAGCTCCATGAAACAAATATATTTGGGCTGCCACTGTCACTCTCATTATGGCAGCCCAAATACATTTGTTTCATGGAGCTATTAGGACATATTTGTAGATATGTGTATTCATGTCAGGGGCACATAGCCCTAGGGGTGGTTGACATATCCTTAGTTCTCCCCACAATGAGTTACAGATGAGTAGACAACACATTACAAAGCAATGGTTTGTGTACTCCCCTGTAATGGAAAATATTAAGTGGGTTATCATGTTGAAGCTGTTGCCTGACGATCAGTTGGAGGTTGCTGTTTCAAATCCTGTCCCCTTGTCCCACAGGCATCCATAGTATGATCCATCCTTGAACAGAAGTGTTTCCATGTGACTGGACTGAAGCCTTGACAACACTTCCATGAAGTTCACCCCTTGATGTCTCAAGTGATTGTGTTGGTGATGCAATGTTTGACCTGATGTTCACAGCAACCTCTACTGGAAAATTCCCATATACACAGAAGACATTAATGCATGTGTGTACTAACATCCAGGTATCAAACCTGTACAGTACGAATGCTCATCTACAGGGTTACCAAACCTTGTGCACAACACATGAGCAGTTCAGTAGTGTTTCCAAATTATTCATATTTAGTTTAAATGTACCTTCTGTGTGCCAATAAAAGTGTTCAATGCATATAGGCAATATACACACAAAACACATGTATGTTTTAATGTAGTTTGAGACACAATAAAGGAGAACCATCACTATTCAGTCTGTGTCTGTATGAATAAATGTTGCATTAGACATCTCTCAATTTGGAACCATACTGAAGGCTAGAGTATCCCCCATACATAGGAAGGCATGACCTACATCACAGGAGTCCACTACTTTTGACCATGAGTGGACTTTGTGATGTATTCATGCAAGGAGATGATGGCAGTGATACACTAATGTGTGTTATGAGTGATAATGAGGTGATACAGGGGACATTACTTCCACAGTAATGTCATGTCCATGGTTTACATGGTGATCAATGTAATCAATGTTCTGAGATTGCATTGGTTTGACATATCTCAGTACATGGGCTACATCGTCAAACAAACAGACTAAGTGGAGAAGTTATATCACTGGTGAAGCTTGTTTCAACCTTAGTAAAACATCAGCATAACTTAATGGATAACCCAATGCTCACCCTAAGGTGCTACACATGGAAATCTTAGCCTGGTCATAGGGTTATCCAGTAAGTTAGGCTGTGATTTACACCCTGATTGTGAAACTGACTTACAGGAGAACCCATTGTTCACCCTATGATTTCAATGTGTAGCACACACATTGAAATCCTAGGGTGAACATTGGGTTCTCCTGCAAGTCAGTTTCACAATCAGGGTGTAAATCACAGCCTATTTAGCTGAATGTTCTATAATCTATCCTGCCTGTTAGTTCTCAGCTAAGTCAAATAGCTGTTTGATTAACCCCTTAAACCACAACAATTGGTGCAGATGAATGTTCACAGTGTTGCACCAGTTGTGCTAAGGGGTGGGTATCTGTTGTTCAAATTCAACCCACATCATGGCCACATAACACTGTCATGTTATTTGGCTCCACTGGTGAATTGCAAGTTGCGATGCATTGGAGACATCTTTGTCACTTAATCTATCAGTAACCACAAACCTTCTCAGACAGGATTAAAATGCAGAAGTGCTTGTGTTATTTGGGGGGAAAATAACACGTTGGCCTCTTTAGTTTTTCTTTTTGGGGGGGACCTTGGGCTTGGTTCCAGACATGGATGGTCTGGCTGACTGCCTGGTCACCCTTTGCGACCTTGGGGTTGCTTCAGGGGTCGCACTGGAGGGATAGGTGGGTTCAGTAGAACCCTCTGTTAATCGCTGCTCCCTCTCCACACGCAGGTTCTCCCTGCAGTTGTGGTCTCTGACCTACACCAGCAGCTGCCCCATCATGTCCATCATTCCTGCATGGTACTGCCTGAGTTCTGTGTTCATCAGTGTTAGCTGTACCTCCAGGACATGGATGCTGGATAGTATCCTTTGAGTGTTCCACAGGGAATCCCTTTGGAGCCTTTTGATGTACGTGTTGGTCCACTGGGATTCTCTGAGATGCCTCCTTTGTAACTCCAAGCACTCCCCCTACATCCATGTGCCTGGTGAATGTGCTGCTGGGGTTGCTACTGGTGGAGAGTCTGCTGGTGCTCTATTTGCTGGTGGGGTAGCTCTGTCTGCTTTGTCTGCTGGTAGGGTTGCTCTGTCTGCCAGTGAGGTTGTTCTGTCTTCCAGTGCCATGTCTGCTTGTGGGGTTGCTGCTGCAGATGTCGTCTATGTTCCCACCACATCCAGTAACCCCAAGCTTCCCACTGATCCCTCTGGTGGTGGTGGTGGGTGAAGTGTTACCTCGGTTGAGGGCACTGGGGCTCCCCAATCAGGCCCAGGTGCTCGTATTCCAGTAGCCAGGGGTCATACCTTGGCCATTGGTAGCTGCTTGGCCCCCACCTTGGTTCATACCTGGGCCAATGCTGGGGAGCCCTCCAGGAGGATAGGTCAGGAGAATGGACATATGGCCCATATGTAGGGGTGGCCATAGTCCTGAGCAGCCAGGACCTTCCTGGTGGTGGTGGTGCTGCAGCAGGGTGGTAAGGTCCTGAGGAGGATGGCTGCATGGACATCTCAAAATAAAACCAGTCGTGGGAGTGTGGGGAAGCAGCTGGTGGGACAGCAGATGCTGTAGGTGGTGGTGCAGCATAAGTGTCACGGTTTATTATGACTCTCAGACACAAGTTTTAGGTAAAAAAAAATCAATTTTATTGAAATAATAAATGATAACTTAGGATGGCAATAACATACATAATATATATATGCAGAAAATAGCACAGACAGAAGGCAGACTCTACCGGTCCTGTCAATATACCGGACAGGACAGTCTTTAGGCTCTACCGGCCTTGCCAATACCGGGTAAGGCAACCTGCAGATGGAATAGCATAACGGTTTACCGGCCTTACCAAATTACCGGGCAAGGCAGCCTCAATAGATACACAATGTAGGCTCTACCGGCCCTGCCAATACCGGGTAAGGCAACCTCAGATGGAATGTGGCAAAAGGTTCTACCGGCCTTACCAATACCGGGCAGGGCAGCCCAGAGATAATAGCAGCAGTCAGATGGAACTGGCAAATAGCAGAATCGTTAAGCAGCAAGGCTTTGGAGCAAACCAGCGTCCGCACGCTGGGACCAACACTGAATAGTATAGCCGTTAGGCTTAGCGAGCAAACCAGTGACCGCACACTGGAGTAACAAGCGAGTAGTATAGCCGCAAGGCTTAGGAGCAAACCAGCGTCCGCACGCTGGGACCAACACAGATTTGTATAGCTGATAGGCTTTGGAGCAAACCAGTGACCGCACACTGGTGTAACAAGCGAGTTGTATAGCCGCAAGGCTTAGGAGCAAACCAGCGTCCGCACGCTGGGACCAACACAGATTTGTATAGCTGAAAGGCTTTGGAGCAAACCAGTGACCGCACACTGGTGTAACAAGTGAGTTTGTATAGCCGCAAGGCTAGGAGCAAACCAGCGTCCGCACGCTGGGACCAACACAGATTTGTATAGCTGAAAGGCTTTGGAGCAAACCAGTGACCGCACACTGGTGTAACAAGTGAGTTTGTATAGCCGCAAGGCTTAGGAGCAAACCAGCGTCCGCACGCTGGGACCAACACAGATTTGTATAGCTGATAGGCTTTGGAGCAAACCAGTGACCGCACACTGGTGTAACAGGCGAGTTTGTATAGCCGCAAGGCTTAGGAGCAAACCAGCGTCCGCACACTGGGACCAACACAGATTTGTATAGCTGATAGGCTTTGGAGCAAACCAGTGACCGCACACTGGTGTAACAAGCGAGTTTGTATAGCCGCAAGGCTTGGGAGCAAACCAGCGTCCGCACGCTGGGACCAACACGGAATTGTAGCAATGTCACCAACGCGACCAGGCAGAAGGTCGCCAGGATACTGAAGACAGGTGATGAGATGACAGGAACCAGCAACGATCAGTCAGGTCAGAAAACAGCAGAGAAGTTCAGCAGGAACTGCAACACCAGAGACTAGGCCGGAACCAGGACTGGAAGTACTTCAGCATGCAGGAAACACTGGAACAGTAGAGATCAGGAACTCAGGAACACATGAGATCAGGAACTCAGGAACACTGGAACAGAGGCCCAGCTATCACTAGCATAGTGATAGCAAGAAGGTCAGAAACAACACGAAAGGGCACTCAAAGGGTGCCCAATCCAGGTTTAAATAGTCAATAAGAGGCGGGCTATCTGCAGACAGCCAATAGAAGCCCCCTACTGGTGACAGACAAGTAACTGCAGCCAATCACGGGCACCGTGATAGTACCCCCCTTTCAAAGACCCCCTCTCCTAGAATAGGGTTTAGGTTTCTGCGGGTAATTGGCATGAAAGGCCCTAGTTAACCTAGGTGCATGAAGGTCCGTACTATCCACCCATGATCGATCCTCAGGACCATACCCTTTCCAATGTACCAGGTACTGTACCCTTCCTCTAAGCCTACGGGAATCAATAATGCTCTGAACCTCGTACTCCTCCTGGCCCTCGACCTCAACAGGTCCTGGCACCACAGGTGTGGTAGTATAGCGATTGCAAACCAGAGGCTTAAGAAGGGACACATGGAACACATTATGGATACGCATGGATGCAGGTAGGTCTAGTGCATAGGAGACAGGGTTAATTTTGCGAATAACTCTGTATGGACCAATAAACCGAGGAGCCAACTTATTAGACGGAACCTGCAGCTTGAGATTTCTGGAGGAAAGCCATACTCTATCCCCAACCTGAAAGGAAACCGCTGGAAGCCTTCTGCGATTAGCATGGCGCTGATGACGCTGAAATGACTGACCAAGTGCCCTCTGAACTTGTGCCCATGTGGAACGGAGTTGCTCGATATGCTCATCCAGAGCTGGAATCTGTTGCGTCTGAAATGAGTCTGGAAGCAAACAGGGCTGGAACCCATAATTAATCAGAAACGGAGAGCTCCCAGATGAAGAATTGACCGCACAGTTCCTGGCGAACTCTGCCCAAGGCAACAAGTCGGACCAATTATCATGATGGTCAGTAACGAAACAACGGAGAAATTGTTCCAAGCCCTGATTAGCTCGTTCAGCGGCTCCATTGGTCTGGGGATGGTAGGCAGAGGAGAAGGACAGCTGTATGCCCATCTGTTGGCAAAATGCCCTCCAAAATCTAGACACAAACTGGCTCCCCCTGTCAGACACCAGTACCCTAGGCACTCCATGCAACCGGAATACTTCTCTGGCGAACACCATTGCCAATTCCTTCGCTGAAGGAAGACCACGGAGGGGCACGAAATGAGCCATTTTAGAAAACCTGTCCACCACCATGAATATAAAGGAGTACCCCTTCGACATAGGCAACTCTCCCATAAAATCAATGGAAACATGAGACCAGGGGCGTTCGCCATTAGGCACCGGTTGAAGCAAGCCCACAGGGAGATGTCTCGGGGTCTTAGCGCGGGCGCAGGTGGCACAGGCATTCGTAAATTCGGCACAATCGTTTCTCATGGAAGGCCACCAAAATAACTGAGAAAGGGACCATAACAATTGGTCTCTACCAATATGTCCCGCAGCCTTAGAGGAATGGTAGGTTTCGAGCAGCCTAGTACGAAATGATTCAGCGACAAAACATTTGCCCACTGGGGTTTCATGGGGAGCGGACCCCTGAGAGGCCAGGATCTCCTCCCCTAGAGGAGAAGTGATACTCGTGCGTATAGTAGCCAGTATTCTATCAGGTTGGATGATAGGAGCTGGTGCTTCCACTCTGTCACTGTCGGCCTCAAATTGTCTTGACAGTGCATCAGCCCTGATATTTTTTGACCCTGGTAAATATGATACAATGAAATTAAATCGAGACAGGAACAGTGCCCACCTGGCCTGACGAGAGGACAATCTCTTGGCCTCCGAGAGATAGGTCAGATTCTTATGATCTGTTAGGATTAAGACAGGATTCTTAGTACCTTCAAGCAAATGACGCCATTCCTTAAGAGCAAGGATAATGGCCAATAATTCTCTGTCACCTATCTCATAGTGGCTTTGAGTGACAGTCAATTTTTTAGAGAAAAACCCACAAGGTCTGAGAGTTCCACCTTTCTCGTGTCGCTGCGAAAGTACTGCCCCGACCCCAATATCTGAGGCATCAACCTCTAACGTAAATGGAAGTAAAGGATTGGGGTGGGATAACACAGGAGCCGCAGCAAATGCCAGCTTCAAATTCTCAAAGGCTTTCTCAGCAGATACAGGCCAACAAGAAGGATTAGCACCCTTGTGCGTAAGATCGGACAGAGGTTTGACAATGGAAGAAAAGTTCTTAATAAACCTCCTATAATAATTAGCGAAACCCAGGAAACGCTGTATGGCTTTAAGACCCTTGGGTTTTGGCCATTGCAGGACAGCTGACAACTTTTCTTTGTCCATGGCAATGCCATCATTGCCAATTATGAACCCCAAGAATGGCACACTGGTTCTATGAAACTCACATTTTTCCATTTTACAAAATAATTTGTTCTCACGGAGTCGTAGCAATACTGCGGATACATCTTTGATGTGCTGTGCCATGTTTTGGGAGTAAATCAGTATATCGTCGAGGTACACCACAACACATGTCTGTAACATATCTCTCAGAACATCATTTATCAGTTCCTGGAAAACTGCGGGTGCATTACACAGCCCAAAAGGCATTACTAGATACTCGTAGTGCCCAGCTCGAGTATTAAAGGCAGTTTTCCACTCATCACCTGCTCGAATGCGAACCAGATTGTAAGCGGCCCGTAGGTCCAACTTGGTAAATATCGAAGCGCCCTTAAGCCTGTCAAAAAGCTCGGTGATGAGTGGTATTGGGTATGCGTTTTTTGCCATTAGTTTATTCAAGCCCCGGTAGTCAATGCATGGTCTTAATTCGCCATTTTTCTTTTTTACAAAAAAGAACCCAGCCCCAGCTGGAGAGGTAGATTTACGTATGATCCCTCTAGCAAGGGCATCAGAAATGTAATCCTCCATAGCCTTATTTTCATCACAAGATAATGGATAAGTGCGTCCTTTCGGAGGTACTGCACCAGGCTGCAATTCAATGCAACAATCATAAGGTCTATGCTGGGGTAGCATACTAGCCTCTCCTTTGCTAAAAACATCGCCAAACTGTTGGTACACATCCGGCATAGCAGAGGAGGTGCACATGACCTTAATAGGCTGGATGACGCACTTGTCCATACAAAACTGGGACCAAGCAGCAATTTCACACTTTTTCCAATCGAATTGTGGGTTATGTAACTGTAACCACGGAAATCCCAATATCACCGCATGGTGCGGGGAATTAATCAGTTGAAACTGCTGCTCTTCTCTGTGAAGTGCCCCAATAGTCATAGACAATGGCATAGTTTCAAATATAACCTGAGGCGGTTCTAAGGGTCTACCATCAATCGCTTCAATAGTCAAGGGGTTTTCTCTTTCAATGCGTGGAACTCCGTGCAATTCAGCAAAGGTATTATCCATAAAATACCCTGCTGCACCGGAGTCAACCAAGGCCAAAACCTCCACAGAGCGTTGTGCCCAAGACAATACCACCTGTATGGTGGGTTTCATTATGCCCGACACTGGGGACGATTGTACACCACCTAGGGCCTGTCCCCCAAGATACCCTAGGTGTGTGCGTTTCCCGGACGTACCGGACAGGAATTTAGCAAGTGCCCTTTTTTACCGCAGTATAAACATAACCCTTGTTTTTTGCGATATAGTCTCTCTGCCTTGGATAGTCTAGTGAAGCCTATTTCCATAGGTTCACTTGTTTCCCGTACTGGTTCACTAGACTTCAATGCCAAGGGAGGGATGGGTGGGCAAAACATGCTACTAGGCTCATTATTTTTTGACCGTAACTTACGATCTCTGGCAATTGATCTCTCACGTATTCTGGAGTCAATTATCATAACATACTCCATGTAATCATCTAGATCAATAGGTAGATCTTTAGCAGCGATTTCGTCTTTAATGTGGTCATTCAGGCCTTGAGAGAAGGCTGCCAATAATGCCTCGTTATTCCAACCTACCTCTGCTGCCAATGTGCGGAATTCGATGGCATAGTCGCCCACTGTACGCCTGCCCTGTTGTATCTCCATAAGGCGTTTGGCAGCAGAGGTGGTTCTACCAGGAGGCTCAAACACTCTTCGAAAGGAACGCACAAATTCACTAAAGTTCTTAGTACAAGGTTTAGCATTCTCCCACAAGGGGTTAGCCCAAGCCAATGCTCTGCCAGTGAGCAGTGATATCGTGAACCCCACTTTACTACGATCATTGGGAAATGCGTGTGCCGTCAATTCCATAAAGATTTCGAGTTGATTGATGAACCCTCTGCAGAGACTAGGGTCACCATCATATCTTAGCGGCAAGGGTGCAGAAGCCGTTAACCCTTTAACAGTACCCCCTAGGGGTCTGGTATCACTTTCCGGTGTCTGACTTGGCGAGACCACCGGGCTAGAGCTAGATTGGGCAGCAGGTACCGTGCGTTCAAGGATCGTTTGAATTGCAACTGCCAACTGATCCAAACGTTGCTCGAGCACATCCATCCTCCAATGGATATTCTGTGCGTTACCTTCACCCTTGCTGTCTGAGGTCATGGCCCTTTCGTACTGTCACGGTTTATTATGACTCTCAGACACAAGTTTTAGGTAAAAAAAAATCAATTTTATTGAAATAATAAATGATAACTTAGGATGGCAATAACATACATAATATATATATGCAGAAAATAGCACAGACAGAAGGCAGACTCTACCGGTCCTGTCAATATACCGGACAGGACAGTCTTTAGGCTCTACCGGCCTTGCCAATACCGGGTAAGGCAACCTGCAGATGGAATAGCATAACGGTTTACCGGCCTTACCAAATTACCGGGCAAGGCAGCCTCAATAGATACACAATGTAGGCTCTACCGGCCCTGCCAATACCGGGTAAGGCAACCTCAGATGGAATGTGGCAAAAGGTTCTACCGGCCTTACCAATACCGGGCAGGGCAGCCCAGAGATAATAGCAGCAGTCAGATGGAACTGGCAAATAGCAGAATCGTTAAGCAGCAAGGCTTTGGAGCAAACCAGCGTCCGCACGCTGGGACCAACACTGAATAGTATAGCCGTTAGGCTTAGCGAGCAAACCAGTGACCGCACACTGGAGTAACAAGCGAGTAGTATAGCCGCAAGGCTTAGGAGCAAACCAGCGTCCGCACGCTGGGACCAACACAGATTTGTATAGCTGATAGGCTTTGGAGCAAACCAGTGACCGCACACTGGTGTAACAAGCGAGTTGTATAGCCGCAAGGCTTAGGAGCAAACCAGCGTCCGCACGCTGGGACCAACACAGATTTGTATAGCTGAAAGGCTTTGGAGCAAACCAGTGACCGCACACTGGTGTAACAAGTGAGTTTGTATAGCCGCAAGGCTAGGAGCAAACCAGCGTCCGCACGCTGGGACCAACACAGATTTGTATAGCTGAAAGGCTTTGGAGCAAACCAGTGACCGCACACTGGTGTAACAAGTGAGTTTGTATAGCCGCAAGGCTTAGGAGCAAACCAGCGTCCGCACGCTGGGACCAACACAGATTTGTATAGCTGATAGGCTTTGGAGCAAACCAGTGACCGCACACTGGTGTAACAGGCGAGTTTGTATAGCCGCAAGGCTTAGGAGCAAACCAGCGTCCGCACACTGGGACCAACACAGATTTGTATAGCTGATAGGCTTTGGAGCAAACCAGTGACCGCACACTGGTGTAACAAGCGAGTTTGTATAGCCGCAAGGCTTGGGAGCAAACCAGCGTCCGCACGCTGGGACCAACACGGAATTGTAGCAATGTCACCAACGCGACCAGGCAGAAGGTCGCCAGGATACTGAAGACAGGTGATGAGATGACAGGAACCAGCAACGATCAGTCAGGTCAGAAAACAGCAGAGAAGTTCAGCAGGAACTGCAACACCAGAGACTAGGCCGGAACCAGGACTGGAAGTACTTCAGCATGCAGGAAACACTGGAACAGTAGAGATCAGGAACTCAGGAACACATGAGATCAGGAACTCAGGAACACTGGAACAGAGGCCCAGCTATCACTAGCATAGTGATAGCAAGAAGGTCAGAAACAACACGAAAGGGCACTCAAAGGGTGCCCAATCCAGGTTTAAATAGTCAATAAGAGGCGGGCTATCTGCAGACAGCCAATAGAAGCCCCCTACTGGTGACAGACAAGTAACTGCAGCCAATCACGGGCACCGTGATAATAAGATGCAGGAGGTGGCGATGCAGCATAAGATGCAGGAGGTGGTGGTGCAGCTGAGGATGCAGGAGGTGGTGGTGCAGCTGAAGATGCTGGAGGTGGTGGTGCAGCATAAGATGCAGGAGGTGGCAGTGCAGCATAAGATGCTGTAGGTGGTGGTGCAGCATAAGATGTAGGAGGTGGTGGTGCAGCTGAGTAGGGTGACCATATGCCAGTCCCATCCTCTTGCTCCCCAAGAGGAATCTCTTCTGGGGATGTGTGTGCCTCCTCCACAGTCTCCTGTTGTGCTGCAGGCCAGTATACTGTGTGGGGAAATGACATGGTGTGATTAGTAATGTACACAATGACAGAATGAATGCAAGATTATTTAATTGACATGTGGATCTCTGGTTGTCATGATGGTATCCTATGCACTGAGTTGTGATGCATGGAATACCACCCTGGCAATCACAGCGACATGCGGTCTGTCCAAGTTAAATTCCCCAGGGCACCAATCAGGTCAGTATTGAGGGATGTCTATGATTAAGGTCTGTTGCTGTTTGAATCATTCGCTCCATCTTTGTGAGTGACCCAGCCTTGCTTAATCAGAGATATCCATCAATCATGGCCTGTTGGTGTGCCACCTACAGTGCTTGACATTTGGTTTCCATGTATATGCTCTAAATAGTGGATGGTATAACATCCATCCATAGCATCACCACTCCTGAGGATCCATATGAAAACCAAATGTATGATATGACAGTTCAAGTGAGAGGAAATGATTGCATACACAATACAAAGGCCTACTTGGTTCTCCTTTAATTCCACAATGTTGGTTGTTTCAAGGCTTGTGTGTTGCACATACAGCCAGTTAGTCTCACTGTCACTGTGATGTTCTCCTCATCCATCTCACTTGAGATTCAGTGAGCGGTGGAGGTAAAGTGGAAATGATGACTTCGCCAATTATATCATTTCTCCATTTCCAATGTTTTTCTATGGAGTGTATCCAATGAGCCCTCAGTAACATTATACATTTTCTTGAATAGTCTCCATAGACAAACATGGGAATTGGTGAAGTGATGGTATGGAAGGGTTAAATTGACTCCATCATGTCTTTTATATCGCTTAGTGAATGTCCCCTGTGTAGCATGTAATTCTAACCCTGTTGAATTGTGTTTGTCGTCGGTTAACCCTTTGAGCACAGGAGGGGTTGACAAAGCATTGTTGAGCGATGCATAGATAATCCCTCTAGCACTCAAGGGGTTACATGCTGACGTCCCTGTGGGTACATGGGTGACACTGTGGAGGAACAGTAATGATGTTTAACACACAACACTTTAAAAAGCATGGTTTGGATTTTCTGTGATCAGCACAGCAACAAGAGGGTTGAACTGAGACTTGGACAGGTTTGGGCCTGGTTGAATCTTGGCATTTGTCCTTGTATTGTGTCCTGTTTGAACCCTCAGGGTGCTGTGTTGGTGCAGTTGTGTGGATGAATGATGGGCATGTGTGGAGGTGTGACTGTGTTTGAGTGTGCAGCTTGTGTTGCTTGATGTGGTGTGTGATTATGTGAGGATGCACTTACCGGTAGTGTGGAGGCTCCTTTCATCCCCAGTGTCTGATCCTCCAGGGACTCCCTCAATCAGCTTGGATGACAAGGTCTGCCGCAGCCTCTCCTCCCATGAGGTAAAGGTGATTGGGACACGTGGACCACCTCCAGTGCCTTGGGCATGCATGGCGACTTCAGCCAACGTCTTTTTCACCACCCTCTTGCAGTCGCCCCATCTTTTTTTGATGGACTCCACATCCCGTCTGGCCACCGCGTTCACCTTGCTGCATATCTGATTCAAGGCAGCCTTCCTCCTCGCAGCCAGGCCAGGAACCCTCTCCCTTGGAAAGAGGATGCTCTCCCTCTCTAGAACAGCCTCCACAAGAGCACCGTTTTCCTCTTCCGTGTAGCGGGGATCCCTGAGCCTCTCCTCCTCAGCTCCGGCCTGCGAGGTGTCAAAGCTGTGCCTAGAATGTCCTGCCTGCTCTGCCCCTGCCAGTGCATGGTGCTCTGCAACAGGTACCCCTCGTCCCACTGACACACCTGTCCCTGACCTCCGATTGCCTACTCTTCTGGGCCGGGTTCCCCTCCACCCTGTGGATCTCCCTTTCCCACCCCTACTCTCAACAGGGATGTCCTGCTCTCCTTCCTCCTCCTCCACTACTCTACATCCACAACCATGCCCTATCTGGCCTGCAAAAATTCCTCTGTGCTATACATTTCATGGCAAGTGGCGCTTTCCAGTCCACTGAGGGTTACACATCTGGCATTTCACAGGCCACAGTCTCCAGGGTGCTGGCCCAGGTCTTGCCAACCCTCAAAAGCAAGGTCAGTACCTACATACATTTCCCCAACACCGACATGGACTGGATACATCTCAAGCAGTGGGAGGCATGCCCAGGGTCATGGGTGCTATAGATTGCACCCATGTCTGTATCAAAGCCCCAGCACGTGATACACAGCTATTCATCAACAGGAAGAACTTCTGCTCCATGAACGTGCAGATGGTGTGTGACAGCAACATAGTAACATAGTAATTTAGGTTGAAAAAAGACTTGCGTCCTTCTAGTTCAACCCTTTTCCTATTCCTGTTTACCATCGTTGATCCAAAAAGAAGGCAAAAAAACCCCTCAATGTAGCAATTTCAAATTCTACCCTGAATGGGGAAAATATTCCTTCTTGATTCCAAATGGCAATCAGATTTCTCCTTGGATCAACAAGCCCTAACTAAATATTAATCCGAATACTAATGTACATAGCTCTCTATGTTTTGCTCTTTTAAATAAGTATCCAGTAGTGTTGAGCGAGCATGCTCGGCCGAAGCTCGGTTCGGCTCGAGCATCGCTCTGCTCGGCACATGGCGGTACTCGTACGAGTACCGCATGTGCTCGCCCGCCATGTTCGGGTCTCCTCCCCGCACGTTTCGCGGCTGCTGCGCAGCCAATAAACGTGCAGGGAGGCTCTGACATCAGTGTAATGCCAGCAGCCATGTTGGCTGCTGGCATTACACTGATTGGCTGGCCAGAACCCGTGATCTGGTGCTGTATAGCACCTGACCAGCGAGTTCGGCTGTCTTAGCCAGGGAGAGATGAGGATAGGAAGGGAAAGTCAGTGTAGGGAGAAGACAAGCAATTGTGAAAAAAAAAAAAGACCCAAAAGTCCTTTTTAGGACTACTGTGTGTGGGGGCAGCAGTTTATTTTGTGTGGGGGGGCAGAGAAAAAAAAAAAAAAACTTCATATATTCTGTTTAGTGTGCAAAGTTGCAGATTAGAGCACATTCTGTTTAGTGTGCAAAGTTGCAGATTAGAGCACATTCTGTTCAGTGTGCAAAGTTGCAGATTAGCAGCACATTCTTTTTAGTGTGCAAAGTTGCAGATTAGAGCACATTCTGTTTAGTGTGCAAAGTTGCAGATTAGCAGCACATTCTGTTTACTGTGCAAAGTTTCAGAATAGGAAAACATTCTGTTAAGTCTTCAAACTGTAAAATATCAAAGTCACATATTCCATTCACTGTGCGTCGCCGCAGTTAAGAAGCAAATTCTGTTTACTGTGCAAAGTTTCAGAATAGGAAAACATTCTGTTAAGTCTTCAAACTGTAAAATATCAAAGTCACATATTCCATTCACTGTGCGTCGCCGCAGTTAAGAAGCAAATTCTGTTTACTGTGCAAAGTTTCAGAATAGGAAAACATTCTGTTAAGTCTTCAAACTGTAAAATATCAAAGTCACATATTCCATTCACTGTGCGTAGCCGCAGTTAAGAAGCAAATTCTGTTTACTGTGCAAAGTTTCAGAATAGGAAAACATTCTGTTAAGTCTTCAAACTGTAAAATATCAAAGTCACATATTCCATTCACTGTGCGTCGCCGCAGTTAAGAAGCAAATTCTGTTTACTGTGCAAAGTTTCAGAATAGGAAAACATTCTGTTAAGTCTTCAAACTGTAAAATATCAAAGTCACATATCCCATTCACTGTGCGTCGCCGCAGTTAAGAAGCAAATTCTGTTTACTGTGCAAAGTTTCAGAATAGGAAAACATTCTGTTAAGTCTTCAAACTGTAAAATATCAAAGTCACATATTCCATTCACTGTGCGTAGCCGCAGTTAAGAAGCAAATTCTGTTTACTGTGCACAGTTTCAGAATAGGAAAAAATTCTGTTAAGTCTTCAAACTGTAAAATATCAAAGTCACATATTCCATTCACTGTGCGTAGCCGCAGTTAAGAAGCAAATTCTGTTTACTGTGCAAAGTTTCAGAATAGGAAAAAATTCTGTTAAGTGTTCAAACTGTAAAATATCAAAGTCACATATTCCATTCACTGTGCGTAGCCGCAGTTAAGAAGCAAATTCTGTTTACTGTGCAAAGTTTCAGAATAGGAAAACATTCTGTTAAGTCTTCAAACTGTAAAATATCAAAGTCACATATTCCATTCACTGTGCGTAGCCGCAGTTAAGAAGCAAATTCTGTTTACTGTGCACAGTTTCAGAATAGGAAATAATTCTGTTAAGTGTTCAAACTGTAAAATATCAAAGTCACATATTCCATTCACTGTGCGTAGCCGCAGTTAAGAAGCAAATTCTGTTTACTGTGCAAAGTTTCAGAATAGGAAAACATTCTGTTAAGTCTTCAAACTGTAAAATTTCAAAGTCACATATTCCATTCACTGTGCGTAGCCGCAGTTAAGAAGCAAATTCTGTTTACTGTGCAAAGTTTCAGAATAGGAAAAAATTCTGTTAAGTCTTCAAACTGTAAAATATCAAAGTCACATATTCCATTCACTGTGCGTAGCCGCAGTTAAGAAGCAAATTCTGTGTACTGTGCAAAGTTTCAGAATAGGAAAACATTCTGTTTAGTCTTCAAACTGTAAAATATCAAAGTCACATATTCCATTCACTGTGCGTAGCCGCAGTTAAGAAGCAAATTCTGTGTACTGTGCAAAGTTGCAGATTTGCAGCACATATTCCGTGTAATATGAAGAAGGCGGGTAAAAAGGGACGGGGAAGTGGACGTGATCCTGATAGTTCAGGGCGCGGGTCAGGACGCGTAGAAACTGCGCCTGGTGCCAGAGCACAAGACAGAAAGACATCCACCATACCTAGCTTCATGTCTCATTTTACAGGGCGTCGCAGGACATCACTCTCGAGGTCCGACCACTGCGAACAGGTGGTCGGTTGGATGTCAGCTGATACTGCTTCCAGTCGGTTAAGCACCACCCTGTCTTCCACCAAGTCCACTCTCAGTAGCCAAGAGTCTGGTCAACATAATCCTCACTCTGATCATCCTTCCTCCCACCATAGAGGATCTGGTCAAAGAAGTGATCCCACACTGGGATATAGTGAGGAGCTCGTCTCATCACCAATCCTTAATTTGAACCTCTCTCCAAGCACGCTTGCAGAGGAACATGACATCTTGTGCCCTGATTCACAACCTCTAGAGGGTACCCAATCACAAGAAGATGACAGAGGTGAACGGCATTTAAGGTCAAAGGAAGTGGATGATGATGATGATGAGACACAGTTGCCATTAAATCAACCACTATTACTGTCTCAAGACCTTGATGAGGAGGATGATATACAGTTGTCAATGACTGAGTATGTGGTGGGATCAAGACATGAGGAGGATGATCAGAGTGAGGAAGTGGAGGAGGACTTGGTGGACGATGAGGTGACTGACCCCACCTGGGAAGGTGTAGAGCCGAGCGATGACAGCAGTCCTGAGGGTGAGCCATCTGCAGCACCGCAACAGGCTGGAAGAGGCAGTGGTGTGGCTACAGAAAGAAGGCGGACCGCACCAAACCGGCCCGCAAATGTTCCACGGAGCACCCCCTTGCGTAAATCTCCCTTGCCAAGGGGTAGGTGTTCCGCGGTATGGCGTTTTTTTAAGGAAAGTGCGGACGACAAAAGAATTGTAGTTTGCAACCTGTGCCACACCAGAATGAGCCGAGGCATGAACACTAGAAACCTCACCACCACCAGCATGATCCGACACATGGCATCCAAGCACCGTAATAAGTGGGAGGAACGCCTGGATCGCCCATCTGTGTCTGCAGGCCACACCACTGCCTCCTCTTCCCCTGTTTTCGGTGCCGGCCAATCGCCTGTCGAAGGCGCAGGCCCGCATACCTCCCGCCCTGCACCTGTACCATCTGAAGCACCATCAGCGACCACATCCACTTCCCTGTCCCAGCACAGCGTCCAAATGTCGTTACCCCAGGCATTTGAGCGCAAGCAAAAATACCCAGCCACCCACCCACAGGCCATAGCACTAACCTCACACCTTTCCAAATTACTGGCCATCGAAATGCTGCCATTTAGGCTTGTGGAGACTGAGTCCTTCCGCAGCCTGATGGCAGCAGCTGTCCCTCGGTACGCGGTCCCCAGCCGCCACTACTTTTCCCGGTGTGCCATCCCCGCATTACACCACCATGTGTCCCGTAACATCACCCGTGCCCTGACCAACGCAGTTACTGGGAAGGTCCACTTAACGACTGACACATGGACAAGTGCTTGTGGCCAGGGACGCTACATTTCCCTGACGGCACACTGGGTGAATGTCGTGGAGGCTGGGAGCGACTCGGACCATGGGATGGCACAGGTGCTACCCACGCCGAGGATTGCGGGCCCTACCTCCATCAGGGTTTCCGCCAGCACCTACGTTATTGGCTCCTCCTCCTCCGTTCCCACCTCCGAATTCTCTGCGCGCAGCGCCACTCACCCATCAGCCGGTAGCTGGAAGCAGTGTAGCACTGCAGTGGGGAAGCACCAACAGGCCGTGCTGAAGCTGATCTGCCTTGGGGACAAACAGCACACGGCCTCAGAGCTATTGCAGGGGATTAGTCACCAGACCGAGCAGTGGCTCTCGCCACTCAACCTGCAACCAGGCATGGTTGTGTGTGATAATGGGCGTAACTTGGTGGCGGCTTTGGAGCTCGGCAAGCTCACACACGTACCATGCCTAGCGCATGTATTTAATTTAGTGGTTCACCGATTTCTAAAAACCTACCCCAATTTGCATGATCTCTTGACCAAGGTGCGCCGCGTGTGTGCACATTTCCGTAAGTCATCTACAGCTTCAGCCGGCCTGTTGAAGCTGCAGCAGCGCTTACAATTGCCAGCTCACCGGCTGCTGTGTGACGTGAGCACGCGCTGGAACTCCACCTTCCACATGTTGTCCCGGCTTTGTGAGCAGCAGAGGGCAGTAGTGGAGTACCAGCTGTTACACGGTCGTCGCCTCTCCGTTCAACTTCCTGTAATCAGAAGTGAGGAGTGGGAATGGATGTCAGACCTCTGTGAGGTTTTACGCAATTTTGAGGAATCGACACAGATGGTGAGCGGCGATAACGCTATTATCAGTGTAACCATCCCACTTCTGTGTCTACTGAAATGCTCGCTGCTCACAATTAAAACTGACGCTTTGCATGTGGAAGAGGTGGAAATGCGGGAGGAAGAGCTTACACAAGGTGATAGCCAGAGCACCCTCACTTCGTCTTCTCAGCGACAATTGGAGGAGGCGGAGGAGGAGGAGGAGGAAGACACGGTTGCCTCCGCTACAGAGGGTAGCCATGGAACTTTAGTTCCATCTCTTCAGCGTGGGTGGGCAGAAGAGGAGGAAGAGGATGAGGAGATTGAGAGTCATCCTCCTGGTGAGGACAGCGAAATCTTGCCTGTTGGTACTCTGGCACACATGGCTGACTTTATGTTAGGCTGCCTTTCCCGTGACCCACGCGTTATACGCATTTTAGACAACACGGATTACTGGGTGTTCACCCTTCTGGACCCCCGCTACAAAGAGAATTTCTCATCTCTCATTCCTACGGTGGAGAGGACAAGCAAAATGGTGCAATACCAGAAGGTTCTTGTTGAAAAATTGCTCCAAAATTTTCCATCTGACAACGCTGGCGGCAGAGTACGTGCTACCTTGGCCAACCGAGAAGGGGAGAAAAGGGGAGCACACAGCAGTTCCGACAAAGGCAGGGCAACACTCTCCAAGGCGTGGGACACCTTCATGACACCCCGCCAGCACCCTCACCCTGATGCGCAGCCTAGTGTCACAAGGAGGGGAAAGTTTTGGAAGATGGTGAAGGAGTACGTAGCAGACCGTGTCAGCGTCCTCAATGATCCCTCTGTGCCTTACAACTACTGGGTGTCCAAGCTGGACACGTGGTATGAACTGGCACTCTACGCCTTGGAGGTGCTGGCCTGCCCTGCCGCCAGCGTTCTGTCTGAGCGGGTATTTAGTGCTGCTGGTGGCATCATAACAGATAAGCGTATCCGCCTTTCCACCGAAAATGCTGATAGGTTGACACTTATAAAAATGAACAAGGCCTGGATTTCCCCTGACTTCTCCACTCCACTGGAGGAAAGCCCCGGGGGAACATAAAGTCACTTTATATATGTTATTTACAATGATGGGAATACTCTGTATTCCCATTCACCCCTTCCACCCAAAAAACGGGTATATGGTTGACTCTCTTCCATATGCCCAGTGATATAATTTTTATATAGGGCCAGCTCACCAGCGGGCCCAGTGATATAATTTTTATATAGGGCCAGCTCACCAGCGGGCCCAGTGATATAATTTTTATATAGGGCCAGCTCACCAGCGGGCCCTGTGATGTAATTTTTATATAGGGCCAGCTCACCAGCGGGCGCAGTTTGACAATTTTTGTATAGGTCAGCTCACCAGCGGGCCTTCTCATATAATGTTTTATTGGGTCAGCTCTCTAGCGGGCCCTCTCATATAATGTTTTATAGCGTCAGCTCACTAGCGGGCCTTCGCATATAATGTTTAGGATGGTCAGCTCCGCAGCAGACCCTCACCCATAATGTTTTAGATGGTCGGCTCAGCGCACGTTTCCCTCTTAATCATGGCCCCAGTTCAGAAAAATTGAGGAAATTTTTGGGAGAATTTGCCTTTGCGCACGTTTCCCTCTTAATCATGGCCTCAGTTCAGAAAAATCAAGGAAATTTTGGGGAGAATTTGCCTCTGCGCACGTTTCCCTCTTAATCATGGCCTCAGTTCAGAAAAATCAAGGACATTTTTGGGAGAATTTGCCTCTGCGCACGTTTCCCTCTTAATCATGGCCTCAGTTCAGAAAAATCAAGGAAATTTTTGGGAGAATTTGCCTCTGCGCACGTTTCCCTCTTAATCATGGCCTCAGTTCAGAAAAATCGAGGAAATTTTTGGGAGAATTTGCAGATGATATACAAGTAAATATACAGCAAATACTGTTTGGTAACAATTTTTCGCCTAAAGTCGTTTTTATCTGCCTTTTTGTGTGTTTTACGGTCAGTCTGTAAAAATGGCGTACTACGGGCGAAAGATCGTTCCCAGCAGCGATGTTGGAGTCCAAGATGCATCCAGACATCCTCCCTATGCTGTCCCTGAACCATTTCTGTGGTGTTTCCATCATTTTCTGCCCTTTTCCTATGGACCAGGCACCCTCCCCTCATCAGAGCAGGGGGTGCCTGGTGTAATGCTCGAGTCCTCCCATTGACTTCAATGGGGCTCGGGTGCTCGGCCGAGCACTCGAGCCTCCGGGGGTGCTCGGTCAGAGCACCCGAGCATTGGGGTGCTCGCTCATCACTAGTATCCAGGCCCTTTTTAAAGGCATCTAATGTATTCAATAGCACCACCTCCTCAGGCAGTGAATTCCATACCTTTATTGTCTATACTGTAAAGAAACCCTTCCGCTGTTGTAGATTAAATCTCCTTTCCTCAAGTCTAAGCGGGTGGCCCCCTGTTCTTTGTACTGTTCTATTCATGAACAGGTCTTTAGAGAGCCCTTTGTATGGGCTCTGAACATGTTTATATAGTGTTATCATATCCTCCTCTAAGATGCCGTTTTTCTAGTGTGTACAAGTTTAACTTTTCTAGCCTTTCTTCATAACTAAAACTTTTCATTCCCCTTACTTGCTTTGTAGCCCTCCTCTGCACTCTCTCTAGTTCAGAAAGGGCTGCCAGAATTGAACAGCATATTCTAGGTGGGGTCATACCATGGACCTGTAAAGAGGCATAATAATATCTTCCTCCTTTGAGTCAATACCCCTTTTAATACATGTCAATATCTTATAGGCCTTTGCAGCTGCCAGCTGGCACTGCATGCTACTGCTAAGTCTATTGTCTACCATTACTCCGAAATAATTTTCATTAGTAGATTTCCCCAGAGAAAACATGAGGATCATGAATGACTGTGCAAAGCATCCTGGCAGCTCTCATGATTCCTATATTCTCCAAAACTCCTCAGTCCACAGAGATTTCAAGAATGGAACTCATACAGGGGGATGGCTTCTGGGTGAGTTCTCAATACTAAATAATACCACATCCACAGGTGTACACACAACACTGCTCACCATGCTCCTGACCCACAGCTAGTACGTCCACCAGACAAAACATCATTCACACAACATGTGCTCCCTGTCTCATCATGTCACTCTCATTCCACAGGTGATGCTGGCTATGGCTGCAAATCCTGGCTACTGACCCCAGTCGCCATTCCCCAAACAGATGCTCAGGAAATATACAACCAGGCTCATGGCAGAAAGAGGAATGCCAATGAGTGGACCTTTGGCCTCCTCAAGTCCTGATTCAGATGCCTGGAGCACTCAGGGGGAGCACTGCAGTATGCACATGGAAAAGTGTGCAACATAATAATGGTGTGGCAATACTGCACAACATCACAGTGGGCACCAGGCTGGTTGATCATATCCAGGACCTCCCCATACCTGAAGTGCCAATGGACATCTGCCATTTTGAGGAGACCCTGAGATGGGCGCAGATCAGAGACAGGCTCATCACGGAACACTTTACCTGTGAGTATAACACAGGCATCCAAACAATCCATGCAGGTCCCCCATCAGTCCTGTGAATTGGTGCCACACAGGGTCATTGACACAGCACTGCACTGGCAGCAGTATGGCTCCAAACATGATCCATAGCATGGACGTGGCATATTGTGTGTGGGGATTCCAAAACCATCCTCCATTCCCTTCTCCACGTTGACATACATATCTCAAGGATATCACACACACCACCCAGGAGAAACAAGGTACAACATAGTAACATAGTAAATTAGGTTGAAAAAAGACACAAGTCCATCAAGTTCAATTCCATAGAAGGCCACCAAAAGACTTGCAAGAGAGACCACAACAATTGGTCTCTGCCAATATGTCCTGCAGCCTTAGAGGAATGGTACGTCTCGAGTAACTGCGTGTGGAATGGCACATCAACAAAACACTTGCCCATTGGGGTTTCAGGGGGAGCAGAGGCTTGGGAGGCCAAAATTTCCTTCCCTAATGGTGAGGTGATACTCGTGCGTATAGTAGCCAAAATTCGATCAGGCTGAATAATAGGTGCTGGTACCTCGTCTGTGTCAACTTCAGCCTCAAATTGTCTTGACAATGCATCAGCCCTGATATTCTTAGACCCGGGTAAATAAGATACAATGAAATTAAATCGAGACAAGAACAGTGCCCACCTAGCCTGGCGTGAGGATAACCTTTTCGACTCAGAGAGATAAATTAAGTTCTTGTGATCGGTCAAAATTAAGACAGGGTTTTTAGTACCTTCGAGTAGGTGACGCCATTCCTTAAGAACAAGGATAATGGCTAGTAATTCTCTGTCACCAATCTCGTAATGGCTTTGAGCCCCGGTCAATTTTTTAGAGAAAAACCCACACGGTCTGAGAGTTCCTCCTTTAATAGGTCATTGAGAAAGCACTGCCCCAACCCCAGTATCTGAGGCATCCACCTCCAGTGTAAATGGAAGAGATGGGTTGGGGTGAGATAACACAGGAGCGTTAATGAAAGCAGACTTCAAATTTTCAAAGGCCTCCTCCGCAGCCACTGACCATTGAGATGGGTTAGCACCCTTGTGCGGAAGGTCAGACAAAGGTTTCCCTATAGTAGAGAAGTTCTTAATAAATTTCCTATAATAATTAGCGAAGCCCAGAAATCATTGAATGGCTTTAAGGCTCTTGGGGCGTGGCCATTGTAAAACTGCCGTTATTTTCTCTTTGTCCATTGTAATGCCTTCTTTGCCAATTATAAACCCCAGTAATGGCACGCTAGTTCTGTGAAATTCACATTTTTCCAGTTTACAATATAATTTATTCTCTCATAGGCGAAGCAACACCTCAGACACGTCTTTGTCGTGTTGTGACATATTCTCAGAATGAATGAGTATGTCGTCAAGATAGACAACGACACAAGACTGCAACATATCTCTGAGGATGTCATTGATAAACTCTTGGAATACAGCGGGTGCGTTACAAAGACCAAATGGCATGACTAGATACTCGTAGTGGCCAGATCTCGTGTTAAAGGCAGTTTTCCACTCATCACCAGCTCTGATCCGAATTAAATTGTACACAGCATGCAGGTCCAATTTGCTGAAAATAGAAGAACGTTTGAGTCTCTCAAATAGCTCAGTGATGAGTGGTATCGGATAAGCATTCTTAGATATTAACTTGTTTAAGCCACGGTAATCAATGCATGGTCTCAGCTCGCCGTTTTTCTTTTTTACAAAGAAAAATCCGGCCCCAGCCGGAAAGGTGGATTTCCTTATGACCCCTCTTTCAAGGGCATCAGCGATATATTCCTCCATAGCTTGGTTCTCCTCACAAGACAATGGATATGTGCGTCCCCTAGGGGGCACCACCCCTGGAGGCAGTTCAATACAACAGTCATAAGATCTGTGCTGAGGTAGGGTGCCAGCCTCTCCTTACTGAATACATCACCAAACTGTTGGTATTCGTCTGGCAGTGAAGAAGAGGCACACAAGATCTTGACCGGATGGGTTACGCAATGTTCCATACAAGACTGAGACCAAGCAGAGATTTCACACTTTTTCCAATCAAACTGTGGGTTATGCAGCTGTAACCAAGGGAAACCCAGAATCACTGCGTGATGAGGAGAATTGACAAGTTGGAACTGCTGTTCCTCTTTGTGGAGTGCCCCAATAGACATGGATAAAGGCATTGTTTCAAAAGTAACCTGAGAAGGTTCTAAGGGTCTACCGTCAATTGCTTCAATAGCGAGTGGGGTCTCCCTCTCAATGCGTGGAACCCCGTGTAATTCAGCAAAGGTATTATCCATAAAATACCCAGCTGCGTCAGAATCAACCAGGGCCAAAACCTCCACTGAGCGTTTTGCCCATGAAAGTACCACCTGTATGGTGGGTTTCAGTATACCACACTCTGGGGACGACTGAACACCACCTAGGGCCTATTCCCCAAGGTACCCTAGGTGTGTTCGTTTCCCGGACGTACAGGACAAGATCTTAGCAGATGCCCATTTTTACCACAATAAAAACATAACCCTTGTTTCCTGCGATATGTTTTCTCCTCCTTGGTTAGCCTAGTGAAACCTAATTGCATAGGTTCACCTGGTTCCCAAGATAGTTCAATAGGCTTAGTAGCCAAGGGAGGGATGGGTGGGCAAAAAGAACTGCTAGATCCATTACTCTTTTGCCATGACCTGCGGTCTTTGGCCATTAGTCTCTCACAAATCCGTGTGTCAATTAGAATGACATATTCAATATAGTCAGTAAGATCAGTGGGAAATTCTTTGGCAGCAATCTCGTCTTTAATCTGGTCACTTAGACCTTGAGCAAAGGCTGCCAATAATGATTCATTGTTCCAACCTACCTCTGCTGCCAAAGTGCGAAATTCAATGGCATAGTCACATACCGTACCCTGCCCTGTTGTACTTCCATAAGGCATTTAGCAGCAGAGGTGGTTCTACCATGAGGCTCGAACACTCTCCGAAATGACTGCACAAATTCTCTGAAACTCCTTGTGCAGGGTTTCGCATTTTCCCATAGCGGATTGGCCCATGCCAATGCTCTACCAGTCAGCAGGGATATCATAAAACCAACTTTACTGTGGTCACTGGGGAAGGCCTGAGCCGTCAATTCCATAAATATTTCGAGTTGGTTAATAAACCCTCTGCAAATGTTAGGGTCACCATCGTATCTGAGTGGCAAAGGGGCGGAGGCAGTTAACCCCTTGACTGCGGCCCCTGAGGGCATACTAATGTTCTTAGGTGTCTGACCTGAGGAAACCACCGGACTAAGACCAGCCTTCTCTGAGAGTACAGTGCGTTCAAGAATAGTTTGGATCGCTACTGCTAGCTGATCCAGACGTTGCTCATGTGCATCCATCCTCCAACGGATGTCTTGTATAGTACCATCACTCTTATTGTCTGAGGTCATGGCCCTTTCGTACTGTCACAGTTTGTTAAGACTCTCAGACGCAGAGTTAGGTAAAAACACAACTTTATTGAAAAGTTAAAGGCAACCCCGTAGGGTATCATACACGTACACACATATATCTTTATTTGACAGGAAAGCAATAATAACAATAGCAATATAGGTTCTACCGGCCTTGCCAATATACCGGGCAAGTCAGCCAGGAAATAGGAACTCGTGAGAAGAGGCTCTACCGGCCTTGCCAATATACTTGGCAAGGCAGCCAATAAACAGGAGACAAATACAGGCTCTACCGGCCTTGCCAATACCAGGTAAGGCAACCCAAGGAAACAGGATAGGTTCGACCGGCCTTACCAATATACCGGGAAAGGCAGCCAATTGACAGGAGACAAATACCAGCTCTACCGGCCTTGCCAATACCGGGTAAGGCAACCCAAGGAATAGGACAGGTTCTACCGGCCTTACCAATATACCGGGCAAGGCAGCCTGGCAAGAAGAGAATGGCAACCACTAGCCTCAGTGACTGGAAGGTGGTAGCAACAGTCACAGGGATGACAAAGAGGCTAAATCAGCATAAGTGGTCCGCCAGCAAAGAACAGGCAAACACCCGGACCAGCGTACTGGGAAGACAGCAAGCACCAGCAATAGAGACAGCGGATGGATATTGAGCGAACCAGTGCCCTCACACTTGGAACGCCATCAATATAAAGTATCAACCAGGTAGTTGTGGAGCGAACCAGTACCCTGTACGTGGAACGCTAAACAATCCTGCAATATAGCCAAAAGGCTTATGGAGCGAACCAGTACCCAGTACGTGGAAGGCTAACACTCCTGCAATACAGCCGGGTGGCTTGTGGAGCGAACCAGTGCCCAGTACGTGGAACGCTAAACAATCCTGACATACAGCCGGGTGGCTTATGGGGCGAACCAGTACCCAGTACGTGGAACGCTAAACATTCCTGACATACAGCCGGGTGGCTTATGGAGCAAACCAGTACCCAGTATGTGGAACGCTTAACAATCCTGCAATACAGCCAGGTGGCTATGGAGCGAACCAGTACCCTGTACGTGGATTGCTAAACAATCCTGCCATACAGCTGGGTGGCTTATGGAGCGAACCAGTATCCAGTACGTGGAATGCTAAACAATTCTGACATACAGCCAGGTGGCTTATGGAGCGAACCAGTACCCTGTACATGGAACGCTAAACAATTCTGACATACAGCCGGTTGGCTTATGGAGCGAACCAGTACCCAGTACGTGGAACACTAAACAATCCTGCAATACAGCCGGGTGGCTTGAGGAGCGAACCAGTACCCTGTACGTGGAACGCTAATAGATGGTAAGAAACAGCCGGGCGGCTGTTAAGCAAACCAGTACCCGCGTACTGAATAACCGGCAGGATAGAAATGTCGCCAAGGCGACTCAGGAACGTCAGGTAACTGTAGGCGAACTGGACAGGAACCGGCAGGTGGAAGCAGGAACCTGCATACAGATGATCAACCGGAATCAGGAACAGCGGCGGTGACTGGCAGCAGGAAGCGAGGACTCCAACCGGATCAGGCGGAGGCAGGAACTGCTAGACAGGTAACACTGGAACAGGACGAATACAGGTAGCAGGAACACAGCAAAGGCCCAGGATGCTCAGGAACAATGTGTAGACTCAAGCAGCATAGAGACAACACGAAAGGGCAACCAAAGGGTGCCCAGGCTAGGTTTAAATAGAGAATGCAAGGCGGGCTGAAAGCAGCCAGCCAATCGAGAGCCCCCTACTGGTGATAGACACAAAAGGAGAGCAATCACGGGCACTGTGATAGAGTTCCTCCCTACTGACTAAATTTTTCCCCACCCTTTCTCCACCCCCCTGGTCATTTACTTGGACCCAGTTCCTATCTGATCTATCTACCCCATTTTTGCTATCTATACCCACCCCCCCTTCCTAGTTTAAAAGCTCCTCCAAGCTTCATAGCATTCTCTCCCCTAACACAGAGGCTCCTCTACCATTTAGGTGCAATCCATCTCTTCCATATAGATTGTACCCAAGAGCAAAGTCTGCCCAGTGTTCTAAAAACCGAAAACCCTCCTTCCTACACCATTGCTTGAGCCATGCATTAAGCTCCCTGAGCTCCCTCTTCCTACCTGCACTGGCGCATGGCACAGGTAGTATTTCAGAAAATACTACCATAGAGGTCCTTGCCTTGAGCTTGCACCCTAAATCCCTGAAATAATTCTTAAGATAACCCATGTTCATCACCTTACAGGTCTTGATTGACAGCAACTAACGTGATTTGCTATGATCATAGCTAGAGCAACCATGGTAGCCTTGTAGCAAAAGAGTGTTATGCAATGCATTGGATAACACTCTGTCACATTAGGGGTTGAGGGGCCATTAGTGTCAACATGGGACCTGTACTTTGCTCGAGCAGAGAAGAGCAGCAGAGTGGTGGATCTACAGTGTTATTGTTACACAACGTAGAGGTCATGAAACGTGGATCAGATCTCCAGGGATACCATGCTGACCTCTGAGTGTGCAGTGATATGTGCCCCTGACAAGAATACACACATCAACAAATATATCATATTTGTTCCATGGAACAAATAAAATTGGGCTGCCACTGTCACTTTCACAGCAGCAGCCCAAATTCATTACTTCCATGGAGCTCTCCGAATATACTTGTTGATGTGTGTATTCATGTCAGGGGCACATTTCCCTAGGGCTGGTTCACATTTCCTTAGTTCTCTACATAATGGGTTACAGACGAGTATGCAACACGTTACAGAGCAATGGTTTGTGTACTCACCTGTATCGAAAAAGATTGAGGGGATTATGAAGTTGAAATTGTTGTTGCTTGATGATCAGTTGATGATCCAAATCATGTCCTCTTGTCGCACAGGCATCCATAGCATGATCCATCCTTGAAGTGAAGATCTTCCATGTGACTGGATTGATGTCTTGACAACACTCCTATGAAGCTCACCCATTGCTGTTTCAAGTGATTGTGTTGGTGATGCAATGTTTGACCTGATGTTCACAGCAACATCTACTGGAACATTCTCATATAGACACAGAAAACACAAATTCATGTGTGTACTAACATCCATCAAACCTGTACAGTTAGAATGCTCATCTACAGAGTTGTCAAACCTTGTGGACACATGAGCAGGACAGTAGTGTATTAATATTTAGTTTCAAAGTACATTTAGTGTTCTCATACAGGTGTTTAATCCATATAGGCAATATACCCAGAAAACACATGTACCTTCTAATGTACTTTGAGACACAATAAAGGAGAGCCATCACTATTTAATCTGTCTGTATGAAGAAATGTTGGATTACACATTTGTCAATGCGTAACCACACTCAAGGTTAAAGTATCCCCCAAAATGGGAAGGCATGACCCACATCACAGGAGTCCACTACTTGTTTGTCAGTGATTGGACTCTGTGATGTATTCATGCAAACAGATGATGGCGGTTATACACTAATGTGTGTTGGGAGTGATAAGGAGGTGATACAGGGGACATACTTCCACAGTGATTTCATGTCCACGGTTTCTGTGTTGCTCATTATAATCAATGTTCTGAGATTGCTTTAGTCTGACATATCTCAGTATATGGGCTACATCAACAAACAACCAGACTAAGTGGACAAGTGTTATCACTGGTGAAGTCTGTTATAACCTTAGGAAAACAACAACACAACTTACTGCAGAACCCAATGCTCACCCCCGGATTTCAATGTGTGTGCTACACATTAAAATCCTAGGGTGAACATTGGATTCTCCAGTAAGTCAGTTTCATAATAACAGTGTTAATCAAAGACTATTTTGCTGCATGTTCCATCTGTCCTGTTTGTTAGTTCTCTGTTAAGTAAAATAGCTGTTTGTTTGGTTAACCCCTTGAACACAACAATTGATGCAGACGAATGTTCAGTGTTGCACCAATTGTTGTGCTAAGGGGTATGTTTTGTTGTTCAAATTCAACCCACTACATCTCCATACAACACTGTCATGTTATATGTCTCTGGGGATGGATTGCCAGTTGAATTTGGACAGTGGTGTGTGTGAACCCATATTGTAACATCCCACAAACATTTTACCTAGGCAGAGGTTGTGTTCACTGCATTGTTTGTCAATGCATTGGAGAACAAGTTGGGCATTTTATTTCTTTTTTTTTTTTTGGGGGGGGGGGACCTTAGACTGGGTGCCAGAGGTGGATGCCCTGGCTGTTTGCCTGGTCACCCTTTGCCTCCTAGGTGTGGCTTCTGGGGTCGCACTGGAGGGAGTGGTGGGTGCAGTGGACCCCTCTGTGGAACGAAGGCTCTCCCTCTCTACTCTCAGGTTTTCCCTGTGGTTATGCTCTCCAACAGCACCTGTGCAAACATATCCATCATCCCCATGTGGTGCTGATGGAGTTGATTGTTGATCCTTGTGACCTCCGACTCCAGGGCATGGATCTTTGCCTTAATCCTGTTGGTGTTCCTCTGGGATTCCCTCCTGCTCCTTGTGATGTTTTCATTTGTGCTGTGGCTTGACCGGAGTAGTCTCCTTTGTAAGGACATACACTCTGACTCCATCCTTGGGGAGTTCACTGCTGGAGATGTTTGTCCCCGGTGACTCTGCTGCTGCTTCCTCATCTGGTGCTGAGTCCAGCTGGTGCTGTGTCCTCGGCTGGTGCCTCAGCTGGTGCTGTGTCCTCAGCTGGTGCTGTGTCCTCAGCTGGTGCTGTGTTCTCAGCTGGTGCTGGTGCCTCAGCTGGTGCTGTCCTCAGCTTGTGCTGTGGCTACTGCAGATGGGTATATGCCCACCACATCAATCAAATCACTGCTGCCCACTGATGTCTGTACTGGTGGAGGTGGTGGAGTAAACAGGTCCCTCGCCAGGGGGCGCTGGGGCTCCCAAGCAGGTCCAGGTGTTGGTAGTCGAGTGGCCAAGGGTAATACCTTGGCCACTGGTAGGTGCTTGGCCCCCACCTGGGGTCATGCTGGGGAGCCATCCAGGAAGATAGGTCCATCTGAGACGAATATGGGCCATATTGGGTGGTGGTCAGATTCCCGGGCAGCCATTGCCTCCCTGGTGGTTGTAGTGCTGCTGCTGCTGCTGGAGGATAGTAGCTCCTGGCGGTTGCGTGATGCATCCACCTCTTCTCCTGTTGCATCCAGGCATTGTAATGTGGTGGTGCAGACCGTTGTTGGGCACCCAGTGGTGGTGCAGCCAGTGGTGATGCAGCCAGTTGTTGGGCAGCTATAAGTGGTGCAGCCAGTTGTTGGACAGCCAGAGGTGGTGCAGCCAGTTGTTGGGCAGCCAGAGGTGGTTCAGCCAGTTGTTGGGCAGCCAATGGTGGTGCAGCCAGTTGGGGAGGAGGTGTGGATGGTGCCCATTGGCTGGTCTCCTCCTCCTTATACTCCTTATACTCCTCACTGGGTGGTGAGGTAGGCTCCTCCACGGGCTCATGCTGTGCTGGAGGCCCGTAAGCTGTGTGGAGAATTGAGACTGTGTGATTAGTAAACGTAGCCATGATAGGATGAAAGGGATATTAATACTTGATATGTGGAAAGGGAAATATATGTTGTAGGGTTTATCCCCCTTAGTGAAACAAGGGTACTCCCACTGCTGAAGGGTGTTTTATTTGAAAAGTATCACAGCTCAGAGTTGAATTCCTTTGGTGCCACATCTCAGTGGCCTGAAATTGTACATTGGCACTATTGCTACATCATCCTATGGGGATTTATAGCTGTCCATAGGATGGTCTAGCAACATCGCCATTGTACAGTTTCAGACCACTCTGATATTGCCCCTGAAATATTCAACTTTGAGCTGTGATACTATTTGAATAAAACACCTTTCAGCAGTGGGAATACCCTTGTTTTACTCGGTGGATAAACCTTACAACATATATTTTTCTTTTCACATTTTAGGTATTACTATCCCTTTAATGGGATGGCAGTGGTTAATTTCACCTTGATGTAATATTGTAGGCATTGTAAAAAGATGTGGATCCATGTTAGTCCTATCCCTCCTACCCTCATGGTGAGACAGATATTGCTACTAAGTGTGTCTGGTTTGCAAGCACACTCTGTGGACACTCTGTATTCATCTCTAAATGGGGTAATTTTGGCTCTGCTGAAGAGACACTGTGTGGTCAACTGACTGAAATCTCCAGCTGTCACATAGAGCAATATCTGTCTAACCATGAGGGTAGGAGGGATATGACTAACATGGATCCACATCTTTTTACAGTGCCTACAATATTACATCAAGGTGAAATTAACCATCGCCATCCCGTGCAAGGTACACAGAAAGGAATATGGTCTGATATATACCTTTCATATGGGTACAAACATATCCTTACTAGATATGAACCCAGAGATCCATTCAGTACATGTGATTCTTACTGCCTATATATGCACCCATCACTAACTAACTTTTATTGATATCAGGAATACAAACATACCTCGTATATCCCATCTAAGTAAGGTGGAATATACTAGGTATGTGTATCCTGATGATATCAATAACAGTTTCTGATGGGTGCACATATATGGGCAGTAAGGCAATCACACATACTGAACTGATCTCTGGGTTCACATCCGGTTGGGACGTATTTGTACCCATTTTCAAGGTACCTATCCACATACATATCTGACCGTTTTTCTTTGTGTGCATATCTTTTTGGAACAGATCTGCAGTGGGATTCAAGTGGTATTCACCCCTATATTATCAGTTTATCCCATACAATTCAAGTATCACGGTGCCCATGATCCAGGCGACATTTTGACATGTTTACTTCCTGATACCTCTTTATTGGCTACGCTGTTTTGCTCCTCCCAGCGACAACCTTTAAATACCTTGGGCTGTCACTTATGCGCTGCCCTTTCATGGTGTATCCGTTGCCTAGCGCTTGTTCCATTAGTCTCATATGATACCGGACTATCTGACTACTCTGCCTGTTTACCGTTCCTGCCCAGTGTACCAACCCAGATTGGCTGACGTTCCTGCTTCGTGTATTGACCCGGTCTGGCTGACGTTCCTGCTCCATGTACCGACCCGGCTTGGCTGACGTTCCTGCTCTGTGTACCGACCCGGCTGGGCTGTAGTTCCTGTTCCTGCACTATTCCTGCTTGCTATTCACCCTGCTTCTGCTGTTGCTCATGCTTCAGTGGTCTTGCCAGGTCTTTGGTTGCCTCGGTTCCATACAGTAGTCCAGTCCGTGATCCGCTCACTCATAGTGCCTGTGCTACTTTCCGGTAGATCCCGGTTGCACCACGTTCTCTTGGTCTGTTACTACCGGTCCTGAGGTTGGGTTCAGTTGGGCGCCTCGGGCTACTTCCCATCTGCAGACCAGAGCATTAGTTAACCCCTTCAGGGGTGGTGCTGGACATTCATATTGCATTTGTAGTCTCAGTTTGGCGTACATTATTCCTTACGGGACTAAGCGCTGGCTCACGATATCTTTGCAGTCTCCGGTGGGCATTCTCATTGGTGGCCTCCCTTCTAGGGTGCCTTAGCCAGTTCTACTCTGGCTTTACCTGTTCCATATTATTCCAGTCGCTGTTGTTACTCTCTGTGTAGAGAGCTATATTGGGCCTTCCACTATTAGGGCCAACTACTATCCTTGGCCTAATAAGTATCACTCTGTCATAGTTACACTGTATCATATGCGATTTACCTGACCTGTGTCAGTATTGTATATTCTATCTACATACTGGACCCGTGTGGGTTAATCATAACATTGTAACCTGTCCTGTGTCAGTCTACCGTTTATCTGTATGCTGGACCCGCGAGGGTTACTGTTATTCATTGTGTGCAAATAAAACTGTGTTTTACCAAAACCTTCCGTTTCTGAGTGTACTGAACCGTAACAGTACGAAAGTGCCTTCATGCTCCCAGATTGCAGCGCAGTTTTCATGTCAAGTATCCTGAAAAGCCGTGCCCCTCTTCTCGGAGAGGGGTCTTTGAGAGGCGGGTACTATCACGGTGCCCATGATCCAGGCGACATTTTGACATGTTTACTTCCTGATATCTCTTTATTGGCTACGCTGTTTTGCTCCTCCCAGCGACAGCCTTTAAATACCTTGGGCTGTCACTTATGCGCTGCCCTTTCGTGGTGTATCCATTGCCTAGCGCTTGCTCCGTTACTCTCATATGATACCAATGTATGACCCGGACTGTCTGACTACTCTGCCTGTTTACTGTTCCTGCCCTGTGTACCGACCCGGATTGGCTGATGTTCCTGCTTCGTGTATTGACCCAGCCTGGCTGATGTTCCTGCTCCGTGTACCGACCCGGCTTGACTGGCGATCCTGCTCCGTGTACCGACCCAGCTTGACTGACGATCCAGCTCCGTGTACCGACCCGGCTTGGCTGACGTTCCTGCTCTGTGTACCAACCCGGCTGGGCTGTAGTTCCTGTTCCTGCACTGTTCCTGCTTGCTATTCACCCTGCTTCTGCTGTTGCTCACGCTTTAGTGGTCTTGCCAGGTCTCCGGTTGCCTCGGTTCCGTACAGTAGTCCAGTCCGTGATCCGCTCACTCATAGTGCATGTGCTACTTTCTGGTAGATTCTGGTTGCACCATGTTCGCTTAGTCTGTTACTACCGGTCCTGAGGTTGGGTTCAGTTGGGAGCCTCAGGCTACTTCCCATCTGCAGACCGGAGCATTCGTTAACCCCTTCAGGGGTGGTGCTGGGCATTCGTATTGCATTTGTAGTCTCAGTTTGGCATATGTTATTCCTTACGGCACTAAGCACTGGCTCACGATATCTTTGCAGTCTCCGGTGGGCGTTCACGTTGCCGGCCTCCCTCCTAGGGTGCCTTAGCCAGTTCTACTCTGGCTTTACCTGTTCCATATTATTCCAGTCGCTGTTGTTACTCTCTGCGTAGAGAGCTACATTGGGCCTTCCACTATTAGGGCCAACTGCTGTCCTTGGCCTAATAAGTATCACTCTGTCATAGTTACACTGTATCATATGCGATTTACCTGACCTGTGTCAGTATTGTATATTCTATCTACATACTGGACCCGTGTGGGTTAATCATATCATTGTAACCTGTCCTGTGTCAGTCTACCATTTATCTGTATGCTGGACCTGCAAGGGTTACTGTTATTCATTGTGTGCAAATAAGACTGTGTTTTACCAAAACCTTCCATTTCTGAGTGTACTGAACCGTAACAGCAAGTTTTTGTATTTTACATGTCACTCTCTGGTTGTCATGATTGTATCCTATGCATTGCATTGTGATGCATGGGACACCACCCTGGCAATCAGAGATTGATGTACTTGACAGGATCCTGTCCATGAGGTCTGTTCCAGTTGAATCCTGAAGGGCAACTATCAAGCCAGTGTTGAAGGATATCTTTGTTTGAGGCCAGTGTTTTTTTTTTCCTGGATGAGCACATCCATCCTTCTGAGTGAGGCAGCCACACACAATCATAGATATCCATAATTCATGGCCTGTTGTTGACCAAACTACAATGGTTCATATTTGGTTCACATATGTATCCTGCAAATAGTGACTGGTGTACCATCCATCCATGGCATCAGCACTCCTGAGGATCCATGTGTGAATCAAATGTGAGATATATAATTTCAAGATAGAGTAAATGATTGTATGCACAACACCAAGGCCTACTTTTTCACCTTTAATGCTGTGGAATTGTTTTAGGCCTGTGTGCTGCACATATAACCAGTTATTCTCAGTGGCACTGTATTTGTGACCTGCTCCATCCTTTTTATGATTCAGTAAGAGATGAAGTAGACCTGGTGAACTGAACATGATGCTGACTTCTCCAGTGATCTCATTTCCCCATTTGCAGTGTTTTCTATGGAGTCTATACAATGGGACCTTTGCAGCTTGATTCATGTTATTGAATATTCTCCATAGACTAACACTGGGATTGGTGAAGTGTGGGGATGTAAGTGTAAATTTCTCTCCATCATCTCTTTTTCACTGCTTATTGAATGTCCCCTGTGTGGAATGTAATTGTTAGCCTATTTACTTCTGTTTGTTGTCTGGTTATTAACCCTTTGAGTACCAGAGGGGTTGCCAAAGCAATGTTAAGTGATACATTGATGATCCCTCTAGCACCCTAGGAGTTATGTGCTGACTTCCCTATGGGTGCATGGGTGACATTGTCTATGAAATGTAATGATGTTTAACATACAATACTTTGTAGAGCATGGTTTGTGTGTATTGTGTGATCAGCACAGCAACATGAGGGTTGGACTGGGACTTGGGCAGGTTTGGGCCTGGTTGAACCTTGCCATTTGTCCTTGTATTGTGTCCTGTTTTTAACCCTCAGGGTGCTGTGTTGGTTCAGTTGTGTGGATGAATGATGGGCATGTGTTGAGGTGTGACTGTGTGATGGTTGTGTTGGATGATGTGGTTATGTGATGATGCACACGGTAGTGTGGATGCTCCTCTCTTCTCCAGTGTCCGATCCTCCAGGGAGCCCCTCGATCAGTGTAGGGGACATATTCTGCCGCACCATCTCCTCCAATCCGCATAAGGTGATCGGGACAGGTGGGCCACGGGCATGCTTGGTGATTTCTTGACCACCCTCCGGCAGTCGCCTCATCACTTCTTGATGGACTCCACGTCCCGTCTACATGGAGCCACCGCATTCACCTGGCTGCAGATCTGGTTCCAGGCTGCCTTCCTACTCACTGACAGGCCAGGGACCTTTTCCCTCGGGTCCCACCCCTCGTCCCCCTGACACAGCTAACTCTCTCCTTTGTGTGCCTGCTCTTATCCGGGTCCCCTTCCGCCCTGCGGATCTCCCTCTCCCACGCCTGCTCTGCTCAGGGATGCTCTCCTGACCTTCCTCTTCCACTACTCTCCCCATCCGTCTCCTGTCCTCCTCTCCTCACCATCACTCACCCACTCATACCCAGGCACTCCCACAGGCCCTCACAGACACACTCGATCCACTCACTCTCTGTCACACTCTTACACTCATAGATTCGCACTGTCAAAAAAAAGTTTAAAAAACGTGTAAAGTGTTATTAAAAAATAAGACTATGTGTATGTATGTGTATGTGTTTGTGTGGGTGTATGTAATATGTGTAAAAGTGTGATATGTGTCGAATTAGTGCACCCCTCTCCAAACTCCAAAAAAACTCCTTCTACCTCCAATGTCAGCTCCTCTCTCCCTCGCTATAATCGCTATCCTCCACTCCTGGGTCATGTGGTTATTTTTGGGTATATATAGGTGTATTTGAACATTTTTGGTACTTTGGGGCCTTGGGATTAGCTGTAGGGTTGAATTTTGTTGGTGCATCTATCAGGGTTGCTAGCCAACGGCAGCCGTAATGTTACATTTTTACTTAAGCTGTGTTTTAACGGGTGTTTGGGACACACGGTGATGCGAAAACAGGTGCGACTCAGGTTTTTGTGTTACGTTTTTTTGTTGTGCCTATGCTCATTAGCTATTCTCGTACACTTACTTTTAAATCCGCTGTAAAGTATGTATTATTTGAGGCCGATGTGCCTTTTTTACTTAGCGGCCAGGTTAACATGAACCTTTACATCTAGCCCCTAAGGTCCTGAAAGCTTGAATTCTAAATCTGCTTAGTTAGCCAATAAAGGTATCAAAAACTATATTTGCCTCATGAAAGCTGTATTATTCTAATGACACCAGAGTGCTGGATGGCTTTTTAATTCCTTCACATGTAGAGCATAATACATTCTATTCTCCAAGTGAAATAAGAGTTAAACAAAGCCACTGAACACCCTTTACAGAAATTACTGAGAAATGTTTTAGCATCAGTGAAGAAGTGGGACAGAGGACTGAAGTCTTGCTCTCCTATGGATTCCGTGGGTGGCTATATTATCAGTAGTGGCCTGTTAACTCAGCAGGAGGAGAAGAGTAAATGGGAGGTGCAAGGCTAGCTATGTTGCATTGTCTGAATCAGGCAGGCAATTATCCTAGCAGGGAAGCCCTACTAAATGACATCAACTATCAGGCCAGCTTTGCAGCACAAATTAACAGTAGAACATTATTTTTATCCTGAGATAGGAGAGGTAATTAGGCAGAGGAATGCAGCTGTGACAAACAATTATATCTGAGTGTAAAT
Source organism: Rhinophrynus dorsalis (assembly GCA_037306005.1). NCBI lineage: Eukaryota > Metazoa > Chordata > Amphibia > Anura > Rhinophrynidae > Rhinophrynus > Rhinophrynus dorsalis. The sequence goes on from CM074719.1 coordinate 120,725,799, forward strand.
TTTTGCAGTGGGTAAAAGTAAGCCGAAGTGCACCATTGGACTTTATTCCATTTACTGAGAGAAAAGCAAAGCAAAAAAAAAAAATATTCCCTCAATATTTTCCCTCCATTTTAGTTTCTGTGCTCTTATGGGGTAGCTATCAAAGGAGTTTGAACCACTCCCACTACTAGCCTCTAACTGTCAGAACAAGTGAAGAGGAAGGTTTAAGTAATATTTTGGGGTCCTCAGGCTGACCAGACCCAGCTTTAACCCTTTGAGTTCCAGAGAGCTATCCAATGCATTGCATACCTCTTCAGCACTCAAAAGGTTAATCAGAGACACATGGGGAAAAAAAAGCATTCTGCAGGGCTGCTTTGCTTTCAGTGCTATGGCCTGGTAAATGCATATTTCATATGTGTTCTCAATTAACCCTTTGTATGCCATAGGGTGTATCAACACTGGCTTGCAAAGGGTTAAAGCCAGAATATATGTCCAGCTTCTCCTAATAATCCTACATAAATGGGTTATGGAAAAAGGAAACTCAAACCACTAAAATACCATATTATTCATATAAAAATAAGCAATCTAAGTGCAGGGAGAATGATGTTCACCAAATAATGAAGGGACACTCCACAATCACCTAGCCGAGAAAAAAATATAGAAGACAATCCTGGGCGACTTCATATAAATGTCATAAATGTAACCCCTGTGGCCCCTTCATGTTTGGAGGTGGCCAGAAAAGGTGTTTAGGTAAAGTGACCAGATCTCCAATTTAATACAATTTAATCCAGAATGCTTATAAAAAAACACACACACTGCAGGGTTTCACTTGATCCTTGTTCATGCAGAATTACATTCTCATAAGCATCTTACATTAAAATAGGCCCACCCATTTCTTGTGATACCCCCATAGACAACAGCAAGGCATAACACAGGTAACAAGACCCCACATATGTTTTCTCCATGGGGTGGAGGTATAAGTGAATCCTTTGGTTCTAACCCCCCAGCAAAGATGTTCTTAGGCTTATACCATCACCTTCCGCATACAACCCTAAGTTGTCTACCCAATAGAATTTCTCTACCGTTTTATACTCATAACAAATAAGGTTTTGCACTTTCACAGTCTGAGTGTTAGAGAAGTGAGTAATGCATTGCATAGCACCGGCATTCAAGGAATTAAAGTGCCATGCCTTAAATATTGTGTTGCTGTTCAAACCAATAGGGATATTCTGCAGAGTATGCCTGCATTTAGTGCCTCTGACACTGAAACTTAGGGATGGACAATGTGAAGCCATCCAGCTGTTGAGGATTACAACTTCCATCATCCCCAGCCCACCAATGGAATTGTAGTTGTGAACAGCTAGATGACCTCAAGTTGACCATCCGTGCTCAAAGGGCTAAAATGTAATGTTAATTGTTGTTTATAGCTTGCAGGACTCAATACCTGACTAACTTATTCTCCATTTGTTCTCTGTGGAACTCAATAATGGCTAGCTTGGTGTACCATATAGAGTGCTACAAAGTGTTTCCACTTTAGTGTGGATACACAGAATTAGAGAGATGTAAATTTAATCAATTTTGGGGTTTCATATAAAGAACTTTCCCTTTAATGGGAGTATATTTTTAGCTTTAAATTTTTCTCTCATTCCCTTGTCTGCGCTATGTCCCTTATAGGGTATCCCTAGTTTGTGCGTGTAATGGAGAATGTGAGGATGTGCATGCATTGTGGTTCCATTACGGAACACTGATCGAGTTAATTAGACCGGATGTGACTATATACTCTTGATGTTCCTATACTGTAAGATGCCTATGATTAAGTGATCCATTCACTAAACGCTAGGGTGGATCGTGTTTTCCAGTTCTCTCCATGTCCAAATAGAGTACTTTTAATGATTTCAATAAAACAGTGACTTTTATTACTTGACTCAACTGTCTTTCCTTACATTTGGTGGATCTGTTGAGCACTCCCTTCCAGTGTCTTCAAAGGACTAAAATATGTGAAAAAGATGGCAGGATAATCTCTGCTTACTTGCTATAAATGTCTGTGTTTTTCTGCTTTAGACTGGAATGTACAAGAGCAGGGACTGTCCTTGTAGAATACACAGTGCAGAGTACTGAGTGCTTTTTTATATCACTGTGAAGCAATTTGCGTGCCAAGTAATGTATTATAAAAATATTAATTATGCATGGATAGTAATTATCACAGTGAACAGCCATTGTGCATTCTATAATATATTTTATTGAATTTGTTGTAGTAATGTGCTCTGGCATAAACCAAAGCATTTGTCTTACATGTTAACTCAGCACTTAACCCTTTGAGTGCCAGAGGGGTACGCAACGCATTGCTTTGCAATGCGTTGCGTACCCCTCTGGCACTCAAAGGGTTCTCCTCTTGGATGCTTGTTACGTCTCCATTAAATTGCAGAGAAATGCATTGGAGATATTTCTATCATTCAAGGTATTAAAAATGGTGAGAATGCTTTATATGGCTGATGAATTTCAATTTTAACCACTATTATTAAAATGTACTCCATGTGTAATAGGATGTTTTCTATTGAGTAAATCAGTGGTACATCCAGTGCTATGAGAATCTTCTTTGAAAAGTTATTACAATTAACTTGCCATTTTTTATGATAGCTTGAGCTCTAGCAGGTTTGCTGCTAGGTGGTGCTGTTGTTACTTAATCTATGGAAAAGCAAACAAAATGTCAACACATCAAATCCTGACCTTCACCAATAAATAGCCTTTGACTTACTACCGATAATAAACAATGTTTAGTTACCAAACCATAATAAGTTAGCTGCCCTGCCAAGGCACCACAGATAGGAAAGTTATTTGCCTCAAATCTTAAGTGAACATGAATTTAGTATAATGCAATTAAAAATCAGTGATGCCAGTTTATTATCTGAAGTAAGTTGTGACTTATTGATCAGGATTTGACACGTTGACTTTTTTGTTTACTTTTTGTATATTTAGGGTGAGATGTTCAAAAAGTTTTGGTGCCTGAAGCTATCTGTAATCAGTCTGAAAAAGTTCTTATGCCATGGCCCGTCAGTTCGCAGACATATTACCATGCATTTTTGACTCCAATTCTTACCATCTACATCAAAAGGAAAATTCAGTCTTAAATGTGGTTGTGCTCTAATCTACAGTCATATTGTAAGGCAGTTTCAGGAAAAAAAATCTTCTTTTAGGCGTCACTTTTTGTCTGATTAGCACCATTTTTTTCTGACAAAATTAAAAATGGCCTAAACTTGGAGAGGTCAAATTAAACTACTGTTAGCAGATATGAGTTAGAAGCAGTAAAATGGTATTAACTGGTAAAAAAGGCTTTATTTCTTTGAAAATGTTCATTTTAAAGACAAAATTCAAGTCATTTATAAAGTCAGAATCTTTGAGGTCAATATTCTTCAAGTTAATCTATCGATATTTTTAAGTGTTGGCAACACATTACGAAACATGATGTACTTCCTGAATTACTGTCCTTTTACCACCAACTAACAATCTGACAATTTTTTGATTATGACAACTTTTTGAACATTGCACCCATAGTTCTTGCTGCTCTCTTGACTGCACATATATATGTAACTCTTTGAGACTGCATTTTCAAGTGACTGCAGGTAAGTGAAGGAGTTAGAAAGAATCTGGTTAAGTACATGAGAGTGTGTTTGGTGTTTTATTAAGGTTTAAAAAAAAAATAATAATTTGTGTGGGTATTACGAGGGTTAAAAAAAATCTGTTTATTATGTTTTTCTCTGGCCTGTGTGATTAACCCCTTAAGGACCGGGAAAATCAGAGTTGGATTTGACTTAAGGACCGGAGCAATTCTGATCTTTTTGACTGTGTCTTTGTTCAACAGTGTTTTCCCTCTTAGGCTTTTATTCCACCCCCATAAATGATATACTGTTTTTTTACAAACAAATAGGGCTTTCATTTGATACCCTATTTATATGGATAACCCACCATTTACTTTATTAAAATTAAAGAAAAAGGTAAAAAAAATTTAAAAAAACCCACCATTTTTGTTTTTTCTCTTGGGATCAATTGGGCGCAAAGGGTTAAATTTTTATGGAGACTGCATGAAAGGTATGACCAGTCAGTCATACCTACAAAATGCGCATTTTAAAGTGGCCACTGCCCCCCCTGGGTGAAAATCCCCATGTCCCTTTTTCCCACCCTATATTCCCACTTTTTTGATCATTACATTTGGCGGTGTGTGTAAGTGTATTACATAGCACCACAACAATCACATTTCCAATTTTGTTTCTTGAGATGTTTTTTTTTTTAAATAAAATATTTTATTTGTAAAAAAAAAAAGTGTGTTGTTTTTATTTAAAAAAAAAAAAAAGTGTATTTAGCAGGTCAGAAATTGACCTGCATCTAGCCATCCTCCTGCACCAGCAGTGAAGGGGTTAACACCCCCAGCTGCTGTATTTTTTATTTCCACTAGGTGTCTCCTCTCTGCTTCTGTGTTCCTTACTTTGATGTAAGGGACGCATTGGCAGAGAGGATACACTAGAGGCAGTGAGTAGCACTGCCTCCTTCACAGATTTAGAATGCCGGTACATGTGATCGCCGACGCAGCGATCACATGACCTGGCACTACTGACAGAGGCTGAGACTGAACAGTCCGGTACTGGACCGCTCAGTCTCAGCCTGGAATGAATGGTAGCAGCGTGCACAGCGGCGCGCTGCTACCATTTAACACTTGACGTACCAGGACCGTCACTGGTCCTTAAAGCAAATTTACCCTTGACGGTCCTGGTACGTCAAGGGTCGTTAAGGGGTTAAGGGTGATTGGCTAAGGGAAGTCACCTGGCTGCTGTGTAACTATAAATGCAGACCCTAGGCTCATTTGAGCATGCTCTTTGAGAATGCATTTTCAAGTGACTGCAGGCAAGTGAAGGAGTTAGAAAGAATCTGCTTAAGTACATGAGAGTGTGTGGTGTTTTATTAAGGTTTTAAAAAATCAGTTTATGTGGGTATTACAATGGTTAAAAACTGTTTATTGGGTTTTTCTCTGGCCTGTATGATTAAGGGTGATTGGCTAAGGGAAGTCACCTGGCTGCTGTGTAACTATAAATACAGTCCCTATGCTCATTTGAGCATGCTCTTTGAGATGGCATTTTCAAGTGACTGCAGGCAAGTGAAGGAGTTAGAAAAAATCTGGTTAAGTACATAAGAGTGTGTTTGGTGTTTCATTAGGGTTTAAAAAAAAATTTTTTTTGTGGGTATTGCGAGGGTTAAAAAAACAACTGTTTATTGGGTTTTTCTCTGGCCTGTATGAGTAAGGATGATTGGCTAAGGAAGTCACCTGGCTGCTGTGTAACTATAAATACAGTCCCTATGCTCATTTGAGCGTGCTCTTTGAGACTGCATTTTCAAGTGTCTGCAGGCAAGTGAAGGAGTTAGAAAGAATCTGGTTAAGTACATGAGAGTGTGTTTGGTGTTTTATTAGGGTTTAAAAAAAATGTATTTTTGTGGGTATTGCGAGGGTTAAAAAAAACAACTGTTTATTGGGTTTTTCTCTGGCATGTGTGATTAAGGGTGATTGGCTAAGGGAAGTCACCTGGCTGCTGTGTAACTATAAATACAGTCCCTGTCTTGGAATAGAATCAGGAGTTGGAAATCAACAGAGCTCAGAGGTGATGATAATTTCAAGGGATCTACTGCATTCACATTTAAAGTTGGTTACTTACCTTAAGACTGAACATTGGAGGACAGTATAAATCTATTTAAATTGTAACACCACGCATGAGTGATAGCAGGTTAGGCAATCTCACGCAGTGCACTTCTTGTCACATGTTTGAACATTGGATTTTGAAAGAAATATTGCAATGTTGCAAGACATTGGAAACCTGGAAAGGAGTTTAGAACTCACAGAGCAGGTAGTATGTGGGGTTAGTGGTGAAGAGGGTGGTGTTGTAGAAGAGGAGCAACAGGTAGGCAGCTGGGTGACAGTAAGGAGGGGAGGTAGTGGGCAGAGTAAGAGAAAGGCCAGTTCTGAGTTGAATCAGTCCAACAGATTTGCAAGATTGTGTGAAGATGTTGATGAGGATAGCTCAGAATTGGCAACACTGGAGAGGGCTGATTCCTCTAGCAGCCGGGGAACAGTCCTCCTTCCAGGCTAGATGGGATGCAGAGTATGCAGAAACCAAGGAAGGTGGTGGTAATAGGGGACTCTATTATTAGGAGGGGTAGATAGGGTAATCTGCCTCCAGGAACACGAATGCCGAACAGTATGTTCCTGTATGTCCATTCAATGTCCTGGTATGTGTCTACCATTCATACAGCCCTTAACCTTGTGTTACACCTCATCTGTGCATTAACCATTCAGTGTCCTGGTATGTGTCTACCATTCATACAGCCCCTAACCTTGTGTTACACCTCATCTGTGCATTAACCATTCAGTGTCCTGGTATGTCTTACTCTTCTGTTGACTTTTTCCCTCTGCATTCTGCCCCTAGACTTCTGTCTCCAGTGGTAATTTCTTATTGCACATAGGTGTGAATTAGCTCGTTAAAACAACCCTGAGCAAACAAACGGTCATGCTCTGATTTGCTGATTAGTTAATTTCAAACTAGCCTATGTGTATAAGATTTGCTACTTAAAGGCTAAAATATAAGGGTGCAATCCCTTTAAGGGTGCATTTATTGAAGGACTCACCATTCTAAGGGAGGCATTCCAAGGGAGGTGGACTTAACCAGGACTTAAAGCAGGACTTGGCTAAAAGAACAACCAGGATCCACTGGAGAATAACACCTCACATTTGAAAACTGTGCAGTTCTTTTAAAGAGCCAGCTTCCAAACTCACCATCAGTCTCTGGAGTTTAACCCCTTAAGGACCCTTGACATACCAGGACCGTCACGGTCTTTGAACTACTCAAGGACCGATGATGGTCATGGTACGTAACGTACTTTTTACTTACAGCGCTCTACCGGGAGCGCTGTAAGTAAAAAATAGGGCCTGAAATAGACCGCTCCAAGATCGGAGCGATCTCTTTCAAGCCCCATAATGACGCACCGATACACGTGACAGGTCACGTGTACCGGCGCGTCCAAGTGCCCCATGCGGTCATTATGGGACGGAAATGTCCCATGACCGCCGGTCCTTAAGGGGTTAATACAAACTAAATCACTCTTAACACTTGGACTGTCTGGGATGATATAAGACTCTATGTGCTAGGATGAACAAACATCTCAAGTGCTTCTGTTAAGGACTTTATGGAGTTACAGGAATCTTGGAGCAGAGGTGAGAAGGGGGACTGAAGATGAACATCCTTCCCTGCAGCAACACACACTTCTAAAGACTCTTGTTTTGCTTTCTCCCTGCTCTGTTACTCCACCCCACAATGCAACCTGCCCTTTTACTGCTGTATTCAACTCTGCTCCTATACTGCAGAATCCAGCACTCTACTTATATGCCTACTACTCCCCATATTCATATTTCCCTCTCCTTACTCTCATAAAATCCATTTTGCAACCACACCCTGTATATATTGCTCAGACCGACCCATCCTTCCACTCCAACCCGCAGCAGTCACAAATCACATTCCCACCAACTGGCTGTATGTCTTATTCTCCTCCTTGTGGCTGGAGACATCTCCCCAAACCCAGGCCCCAATCATATCCCCATATGCCACCGCCCACACCCACTCTCCTCCCCATCCTACAGCGGATCTAATTTTTCTAATCTCATCCCCATCCCAACCCTCCCACTTCCTGCCCAGCCCTTCTCCTGTGGCCTTCTGAATGTCCGTTCTCTCTCTAACAAATCTACTCTCATACATGACCTTTTCTGCTCACAAGCACTCCAGCTTCTTGCCCTTACTAAGACCTGGCTTTCCCAACATGATTCAGCCGTGGAGGCTGCAGTCTCACATGGAGACCTGTACTTCACACACACACACACACACACCACGCACAGTGGGTAGAGGTGGTGGCACAGGTGTACTGCTTACCTCCTCGTGTCGCTTTCAGCTGATACCTGTTCCCCCATCTTTTTCCACTAACTCCTTTGAGGTACATGCTATCCAATTATTCCACCCTGTAGCAATGCGTGTTGCAGTAGTATACAGTCCTCCCACAACCACACCCTCTGCCTTCCTTTCAGACTTTGAGAGCTGGCTTGCATTCTTTCTTTCCTCTTATGCTCCTGCTCTTATATTTGGGGACTTCAACTGTCACATTGATGATCCTTCCCTCTCTTGGGCCTCACACCTCCTTCAACTAACCTCATCTTTCACTCTTCAACAATGGACTGACTCCAGTACACACAAAGACTGTCACACCCTCGACTTGGTTTTCTCAAAGAACTGTTCCTTACTAGATTTCTCCATATCTCCTTTCCCACTCTCCGACCACCATCTCATAACCTTCTCTACAACCCTTTCCCTCATCCCCCAACTAACTACGGTCCCGCATTACACACAAAACCTTCGCTCACTAGACATTTCTGCCTTATCTTCTGCATTGCACTCAAACCTCTACACCTTCAACACTCTTTCTGAATCGGACAGACTTGTAGAATACTACAACAACCTCCTCTCCTCATCACTTAATCTGTATGCCCCCATCCAGGCCCGTAACAAATGCCCCTCAAACCCACTCCCTTGGCTCAACTCACAAACACGCTTCCTCTGCTCCTGTACCCGCACCTCTGAACGCCTGTGGAGGAAGTCCCGCTCTCACGCAGACTTTATCCACTACAAATTCCTCCTGTCCTGCTTCAACACTGCTTTATCCTCTGCCAAACAACACTACTACTCCTAACTAATCAATACTCACAAATCGAACCCACGGTGCCTTTTCTGTATCTTCAATTCCCTCCTTCGCCCCTCCCCTCCATCATTCCCCCTCCCCTCCCTAACCCCACTAGCCTTTGCAGAATCTTTCACACAAAAGATTAACACAATACATCAAACAATCTCACCTTCCCAGCCTTTACAACTGTATTTTCCTGATCCTCCATCCTACTTATTTGATTCCTTTACTTCAGTCACAGAAGCAGAGGTCTCCCTCCTGCTGTCCACATCACCACTCACCACCTGCTCTCTTGATCCCATACCATCCCACCTCCTCATTCCTCTGCAACACACATTAGTACCCATGCTAACTCGGGTATTCAACTCCTCCCTATCCTCTGGCATCTTCCCCTCCTCATTCAAACATTCAATAGTATCTCCAATCCTCAAGAAAAGTTAATTAGACCCCACCTCCCTATCCAACTACCGCCCCATATCCCTCTTGCCCTTTGCCTCTAAGCTCCTTGAGCGCCTAGCCTACTCTCGTCTACTTACCTTCCTCTACTCCCATAACACCCCGGACCCCCTGCAGTCTGGCATTCGGCCCACTTTCTCTACAGAAACTGCCCCTCTCAAAGTAACAAATGATCTCCACACTGCAAAAACCAAAGGCCATTTCTCTCTTCTTATCCTCCTAGACCTTTCGGCAGCATTCGACACAGTCGATCATACCCTTCTATCCCAGATTCTCAAATCACTTGGTATCTGCGGCCTGGCACATTCCTGGCTTCTATCCTATCTATCTCAATGGTCTTTCTCTGTGACATACGCTATAACCTCCTCACCTCTGATCCCCCTCTCAGTAGGCGTACCCCAAGGCTCTGTTCTGGGACCTCTTCTCTTTTCTCTGTATACACTCTCCCTGGGGTAACTGATAAAATCCTTTGGCTTTAACTACCATCTCTATGCAGACGATACACAAATATATCTCTCAGCACCCTCAATATCACCTAAAATACAGCAGCGGGTCTCAGATTGCCTTAACGCTGTCTCTTGCTGGATGGCTCATCGTCTCTTAAAACTTAACTTATCCAAGACTGAGCTCCTTATCTTCCCTCCTAAATCCTGCACAACACCTCCATTCTCTATAACTGTCGAAGGCTCCACAATTTACCCTGTAGACAAGGCCCGCTGCCTCGGGGTAACTTTGGACTCTTCTCTTTCCTTTTCCACCCACATTAAAAACGTTACCAAAACCTGTTGTCACGGTTTTTGAAGACTCTCAGACTTAAGGTTTGGTAAAATAACTTAACTTTATTAAAAGTTAAAGGCAGTCCCTGTAGGGTAAACATACATAACAATACAACAGTAAAAGAACATACAATAGGTTCTACCGGCCTTGCCTAAATACCGGGCAAGGCAACCCAAGTGACAGTTTTAATGACAGGCTCTACCGGCCTTGCCTATACCGGGTAAGGCAACCGTGAGATGACGTATACCGGTTCTACCGGCCTTACCAATACCGGGCAAGGCAGCCCAATGGAATGCTGCATGTAGGCTCTACCGGCCCTGCAATACCGGGTAAGGCAACCTTAAAGATGGTGAATTACAAGGTTCTACCGGTCTTACCAATACCGGGCAGGGCAGCCCAAAGGAGTACTGGAGTAGGCTCTACCGGCCCTGCCAATACCGGGTGAGGCAACCTACAGGATGGTATCATCAAGGTTCTACCGGCCTCACCAATACCGGGCAGGGCAGCCTGAGCAAGTAGACCAGCTGTCAGGTGACTAAGACAGCAGAAAGCATAAGTATAGAGGTCTTACTCAGCAGAAGTCTATTGCCAGGGATAATCAGACAACTGCAAAGAAGTGGACAGCGACTGACCACAGTACTGGATGTTCAGGAGCAAACCAAAGTCCGCACGTAGGGACTAATGGTAAATAGCGCCACCAGGTTTAATGGAGCAAATCAGCGACCGCACGCTGGAACCAACAATGTATATCGCAACCAGGTTTAGTGGAGCAAACCAGCGTGCGGATGCTGGAACCAACAATGTATATCACAACCAGGTTTAGTGGAGAAAACCAGCGTCCGCACGCTGGAACCAACAATGTATCTCGCAACCAGTTTAGTGGAGTAAACCAGCGTCCGCACGCTGGGACCAACAATGTATATCGCAACCAGGTTTAGTGGAGTAAACCAGCGTCCGCACGCTGGAACCAACAACGTATATCGCAACCAGGTCTGGTGGAGCAAACCAGCGTCCGCACGCTGGAGTCAACAATGTATCCCGCAACCAGTTAGTGGAGTAAAACACCATGAAAGGGCAACCTGGAAGTGCTCAACCTGGGTTTAAAAAGGCTGTGTGAGGAGGGCAATGACAGCCAGCCAATCACGAATACTCAGCAAGTGATAGACACAGAGCAGCATGAATCACGGGCACCGTGATACCTGTCGCTTCTTTCTTCGGAATATAGCAAAATTCCGGCCATTCCTCTCTCACTCTACAACAGAAACCCTCATGCATGCTCTTATCCTTTCTCGCCTGGACTACTGCGACTCTTACTGGTCTTCCTACTAACCATATCGCTCCTCTTCAATCCGTTCTTAATTCAGCCACCAGAATACTCTTCCTCTCCTCCAGAACAGTACTCACCCCACCACTCCTAAAATCACTGTCATGGCTTCCCATAAAGCAGCGTATCACATTCAAAATCCTCCTCATCACCTTCAAGGCTCTCCATCACTTGTCCCTGCCTTATATCTCATCTTTGATATCCCGCCATATTCCTGCATGTCCACTACGCAGCACACATGCTGGACGACTCACTGCCCCTTTAACCACTATCGCTGTTTCACGATTGAAAGCTTTCGCACATGCTGCCCCCTACCTCTGGAACTCCCTACCACCCAGTATTCGCCAAGCCTCAACCCTCAACAATTTTAAATCTAAACTAAAAGAGCACCTTTTATCTCTAGAAACAGCATAATATGGAAACATTATCATTATTATCATAAGCCAAACACTGTACTTCCTCCTCTACCAGCTTGTATCTGTATGTCACCCATCCTATACTTAGATTGTAAGCTCTACAGGGCAGGGACCTCTTATCCTAATGTATACTCACCTGTCGTTCCCCTTATGACTATATAGGCACTTAATCACCACACTTATTGTACCCCTGCTATATTAAATGTAATCTGTAAAGTGCCAAGTACACCGGTTGGCTCTATATAAATAAAAATATACAATATACAATACAATAGTATGTTGTCTCTCGGGTGCTCAGGTTTGGCATGTTGCGGACAGGGCTGACAGATTATTGGGAGGGGCTGGAAGTGATCCAGCTGTCTTGGTACATATTGGTACAAAGACAAAGTAGGAGGAAGATGGAGGTCACTAAAGAATGATTTCAGGGATTTAGGATGCAAGCACAAGGCAAGGACCTCTAAGGTAGTATTTTCTGAAATACTACCTGTGCCATGCGCCAGTGCTTGCAGAGGGAGCTCAGGGAGCTTAATGCATGGCTCAGGAATTGGTGTAGGAAGGAGGGTTTTGTGTTTTTACAGCACTCGGCTGACTTTGCTCTTGGGTACAATCTTTATGGAAGTAATGGATTGCACCTAAATGGTAGATGTGCTAGGGGACAGAATGCTAAAAAGCTTGGAGGAGCTTTTAAAGTAAGAAAGGGGGGGGTATAGATAGCAAAAATTGGGTACATAGACCAGATAGGAACCAGGTCCAAGTAAATGATCAGGGTGGGTGGAGAACGGGTGGGGATGAATGTAGTGAATAGGGAGGAACTCCTAGTAAATAAAGATGTAGATAAAAGGCATGTAGGAAGTGATATATGTAAAGACTTCAAAATGAACTTTATGCTAGTAAATGCAAGAAGTATGGTAGATAAAACAGGAGAACTAGAATTGGTTTTGGTTAAAGAGCAGTTGGACATAATTGGTATAAGAGAAACATGGTGGAATGATACACATGATTGGGCTGCAAATATAGTAGGCTATTCCCTGTTTAGGAGAGACAGGATTCATAGAAAAGGGGAGGTGTGTGCTTATATCTGAAAGCAGAGCTAAATCCAATTTTGAGGGGAGATATTAGTGAGGAAACTGGCCAAAATGTGCAGTCCTTGTGGGTAAAAATTGAGACTAAATGTTGGGTAAAAGGTTAAAAAATAGGTGTTGGTGGGTATATGCTACAAACCACCAAATATTGCTGACAATGTTGAGGTCCAACTTCTATTGCAAATAAGGAAAACTGCCCAGCTTGGGCATACTATAATTATGGGAGATTTTAATTATCCAGGTATCAACTGGAAAAATGAGACCTGTCAGAGTGATCATGCCAAACTAACCTTTTCAGCTTCTATGAGGAAGTAAGCAGCAACCTTGATAATGGCAAGGCAGTTGATGCAGTATAACTAGACTTTGCAAAGGCATTTTTATTCAGTGCCATACAGAAGGCTGGTGTATAAAATAAGGAAATTGGGGCTAGGAGATCCCCTTTGCAATTGGATACAAAACTGGTTGAAGGATAGGGAACAGTGTGTGGTTGTAAATGGACAATTCTCCAATACAGTTAAAGTGGAGAGTGGAGTACCTCAGGGTTCAGTATTAAGTCCGCTGCTGTTTAACATGTTTATAAATGACCTAGAGATAGATATAGAAAGCAAATTATCAATATTTGCAGATGACACTAAATTATGTAGGGTAATTAATTCAGAGCAGGATAATTGTTCTCTACATAGGGATTTATATAAAATGTCAGATTGGGCAAACAAATGGAATATGAAGTTTAATGTGGGGAAGTGTAAAGTCATGCATTTGGGAGGAAACAATCCCAAGGCTACTTATAAACTTAATGGAATCATTTTTGGGGACTCATTGCTATAGAAAGACCTTGGTATCATTGTCAACTACAAACTTGGAAACAGTGACCAGTGTCAAACAGCAGTAGCAAAGCCAAACAAAATCCTGTCTTGCATAAAAAGAGGTATTGAAGCAAGAGTGGATAACATCATTTTGCCATTGAACAAATCTCTGGTAAGACCTCACCTTGAGTATGCAGTGCCTCAAGAACAAAAAGACCATGTAACAGTTTTCAAAAAAGTTAAACAATAATAAAACTGGAACAAAGTCTTATGGACAGTGAGACAAACATTGACCTGTTCCAGAGTGATGGAAAGAGAAATCCTGGAGAAAGAAAGGATCTACACATGATCCAAAGCATATCACTTCATCTGTGATCCATGGTAGACGTTGTGTTACGGCTTAGGCATTTATGGCTGCTACGGGAACTGGCTTACTTCTTGTCTTTATTGATGTTGTAACTGCTGACCGCAGTAGCAGGATGAATTCTGAAGTGTACAGAAACAAATTCTGCTGATATCCAACCAAATGTCTCAAAAATCATTGGAAGGAACCTTACCTTGAAGCAGGACAATGATTCCAAACATACTGTTAACACAACCAAAGAGTTTTTCAGGGCAAAAATTGGAATATTCTTGACTGGCCAAGTCAATTTCCTTACCAAAATCCAACTAACAGTGTATTCATTTGCTAAATGTCTAAATGTCTAAAAACAAGAAGGAACTGAAGACGGATACAGTGCAGGTCTTCACCAGGGAAGAGTTTATATGTCTGGAGATGTCTATGGGTCACAGGTATTCATCAAAAGCATGGATTTGCACCAGTAGTAAGATTAAGATTATGCTATTTGTCCTTTTACTTTTGGTCCCATAAAATGAAGAGACTATGGATAAGAAGGGCTTTAATGGAAAGATTCCCAAATTAAAGCTTATAGTTTTCATGTTATCCTCTTAGTGATTGTTTAATTTCATATCCAGTGTACTAGAGACAAAAACAACAACATTTGTGTCACTTTCCAAATACTTATAGACTGCACTGTAGCTATAAAATTATAAGGGAAATGAAGACTTTCCCTCTGTGCACAGTTTGTACATAGTTTGCATCAGGACGCAGAGCAATGACACTCCCCAAATCTTCCATATAATTCCATACTATCCACCCATTCCCAGAAAAGGAGCAAAGTGGCCTTTTTGTCATATACAAGCCTTATATATAAGAGTAGGTAGGTAACTCACACAAAAGCCATCAGTAATACTTATTTTAGTGTGAAATTCTATTTGTACTTTCCCATACCTGGGAACTACCTGGATCTGCCCCAGAAACTTTAGTGTTCATAGTTATTAACAGATCACCAGAGAGAGGTTGATTCTCTTCCATGATACGTTCCTCAGTACCCCTGCCCACTTCCCTCAGCCTATTGCCCCCACTCCTGCTTTTCCCCCAATTCTTGCCAATTATCTGGGAAAACTCCACTTTCCCACCCACTCAGATTCAATAATGCCTATGTTATGATACAAATCCCTTCATTTGAACAATCCTACCTCCAAACACTTGGTTGGGGGTTGTGGGCATGAGGGTTCACAGGCATGTATATTCCCCCTTGCTGTGTGCCTATATTGTGGCATGCAATAGAAGCCTATTGATACATGTAGGCAAACAATATATTTTGTGCAGACTATTTAGCCCCACCTTCAGTTACAATACCTCTGTAGTAATAGTTTCTTTTGCACCTAGTTTTGTTGCACCCAGATAAAACACTGCCTGTGTCTGGTTGAAGAACAGTAACATGCCCACACAAGTAAACATTTTCCATCTCTTCATACAAGAAATTCAGGGTGGCCATTTAAATGCACAAAGTGCTTTGTAAATAGGGGAAAACAGATCAATTGTCACATAGAAATTGCCCTTTGAGACTGAAATTAGCAGCAACCGCATTCTTAAATACTTCCCAAAGGATTAAAGATGATGAAAATAATTATCAAATAGTGATTAAAACACTTTATATTGCAATAATGTGACAACATTTTTTGATAACTAGTTCACTCAGGTGTGTACTGGTACTTTTTGAGACAGGAAACTTCCAGGGCACTACTCTGACTTACAGTATAAAGTTGAGGGTATACATGCTCCCAACTTAAGAATTTCAAAACAGATATATTTTTTCATTACGACTGAAACTGTTGGGGTCTTCCACACCCCCATCCAGCTTCCCTTTTCTTTGATGACCCATCCAGGATACTCTCAAACACTGGGGAAGAGGGAACACAGATCAGAATGTGGGGATCCCACAAGCTTCAATTCTAAAGAAAATGCCTTTATTTTTTAATATGGTAAGAGTTGATGAAGGAAGAAGGTAGTGATATGGGAGGAGATAAAAATATGGTAATTTGGTGGGGGGTAGTAATATGGGGTGTGATATAGGGAGTGCTGAGGAGATTACAGTCAGTGCCGGCCCAAGACATTGTGCTGCCTGTGTCCAACAACGAAATGCCCCCCCCCAACCACACTCCATATACAACAAAAAAGAGAAAATATAAATATATTAAATCTGTCCCTACACTTCCACAGGATTGTTAAAGTGTTAGTAATGTCCAACTAAAAGTTTTTTGCATATAGAAGAGCTTAAAAAGCTGAGCTATATGCAAAAAAAACGTCTCTCTCAAACAGCTATGGTTTAAAGGAATAGTAATACTTAAGTATTACTAATCCCTATAGCAAAGTACTCCTTAAAAAAACGTATTGCCCCCAGTGTCATCTCTCAAACCTTTATGGTTTGAGAGATGAACGCTTTTAAAGTTGCCTTCTCCCTCCCCCTTCCCCGTAGTCAGCATGCTAGCTGAATGCAGGGAAGAGAGTCGTACGACTTTCAGGTGGCTCTCCAGCACAGCCAGATCGCGTTAATAAAAAAGAAAACTTTGATTGAAATGGTCTTCTACGTGTGCTTGGCTTGCAAGCACACGTAGAAGACCGTTTTAGTGAAAGTTTTTATTTAGTTAACGCGATCGCGGCTCTGCTGCAGAGCCGCCTGATGATCTCTGACCAGATTTCCCTGTAGTCAGCATTCTAGGGGGAGGGAAAGGGCAACTTTAAAAGAGATAATCTCTCAAACCATAAAGGTTTGAGAGATGACACTGGGGGCAATACTTTTTTTAAGTAGTACTTTGCTACAGGGATTAGTAATACTAATACTGGTTTTCAAGCACTCCATTCCAATGAAGGGATTCATGGTAAATAACGAGATCATGGCACTTCTCAAGCGCCTCCGTGTCGACCGACACGAATCTCCTGCTGACAGCTTTACAGCTGTCAGTAGGAAACAGCGAACTTTAAATGCCTGTATCTCTTAAACCATAGCGGTTTGAGAGATACATTTTTTTGCATATAGCTCAGCTTTTTAAGCTCTTCTATATGCAAAAAACCTTTTGTTGGACATTACTAACAATTTAAAAGTATAGGCTGCTGCTGGTCGGTGGTGTGGTGTGGGGGTAAGTGGGAGGAGGCTTCACCTCCAGAGAGTTTTGTTTATCTCTAAATTTTTTGTTGTAACATTTTGGGGAATTGTAACATTTGTAACATTTTGGGGAATTTAGTCCCCCAGTATTACCTGCTGGAGAATGGAGCAAACTTAACGAGGCTTAACTTTTATTACAGGTTATTAAAAAGAAAAAAATATACAAATAGCACACATATGAACAAGTTTAAAATCACAGTGGTATAAGTGCATTCCGTACCCCTCTGGCACTCAAAGGGTTAATGCTAAATGTGCATCTGGACATCATACACATAATCAGCATTCCCTATATGTTCTAACAAAATATAATCCAAAGTGGCACTTAACCCTTTGAGGGCCAGAGTGGTACAGAATGCATTGCTTTGCAATGCATTCTATACCACTCTGGAACTCGAAGGGTTAATACCACCACAATCTGCACTTGTTTTATTAACCCTTTGAGTGCCACATGGGTACACAACGCATTGCAAAGCAATGCGTTGCGTACCCCTCTGGCACTTAAAGGGTTAAGTTTGCTCTAGTTATCAACACATATCTCTTCCTTTCCTAACATATTGTGTTAGGATCAATCACTTTTCATTGAGCAGGCTGCCCAGCCCTGACAACAGGCGCTATTGGCAGGTTGTCACTACTCTTTGTCTCCTGCCGGCAGTCACTTGTCACTTAGCCGGCAGCCCAGCCCTGACTGACACTGTCAGAGCTGGGATGCCGACTCAGTGACAAGTGACTCTCGTCTGGACACAAAGAGAAGTGACACCCTGCCCAGCGCGCCTGCTGTGACAGTAATTAGTGTGGCTCAGCCTCAATCAGGCTTACAGACTGAGGCTGAGCCACACTAATTACTGTCACAGCGGGCGCGCTGCTCACAGGAGGAATTCAAAACACTTTGTCCCGTAAGGTGTGGAGACAGACCTGGCGGCTGGCTGGCCCAAAAATGACTGACTGGAGCGGCAAATTGCCGCCCCAGTCAAAGTGCCGCCTGGGTCCATGGACCCACCGGGACCCATGTTAGGTCTGGCCCTGATTACAGTAGGGAGAGGTGAAGATAGGGATGAAATAAGCAGATGTTACATCCCTTTTAAGGAGGTTTGTGAGAATGATATATACAAAAGGATGATTTGATCTATGCGCATCACTGTAATAGACATATTTCATATGTGTACCGAGCTAAAGGGAGGTATGGTTAGATTACCTCATCCTTTCATCATCTCCCATATCACCATCCTTCCCTAACCTTACTCATTCTCTCCCATATATCCCCTAAGTCATCTACCACCTACCTCCTCTCTTATTACCTCTTTTATCTCACATATCACCACATTCTCCCCTCATAACCTCCAAACATATAACCTTAATCCAAAACAACCCGACTGTATTACTTTTCTTTCCCTTGTATCACCTCCCACTTCTGTCTCCATATAACACCCACTTATTACCTTCCTCCCTTTACATATGCCTCCCCATACCACTGTCCAAAACTCTTTTGATGCTCCTTATGTTAAATGGGGTAATGGTTTGATGTTCCCATGTGATGGAGTAATGGTACGATGGCCTTATGTAATGGATTAACAGCATGATGTAATGCACTGATGGACTTGTGTAATCTCTGAGTTAGTTTGAGAGAAATTGTTATATACAACAATGGCTATGTGCTTCCACTATCATAATTCATATTTTTCATATTTTTTTTTTTTGCATATGTGTGAAATTTGGTGTGGAAGGGGAAAGATAATGGGAGGAGCAAAGGATGGGTATAGGTATACATATGGTCTGGTAGTAGAGAGTAGAGAGGAGCCCTGTCATTTTTAAGGACTACGCCACTGAGGCATTCAGAAGAAATGGAGCATTTCTGAGGTAAACCAGCTGTACCATAGGGGGGCCTCATACAATACACAGGAAACCTCTATAGCATTTCCTTTAAATCAATGGAAATTTTAATTTCTCCCCTGTGGAGGGGCCGAACTATCATTGCTGCAGCAGGTACAAATCATTGGGACCCATCCAATTTTAGGAGACCATTATATTCAGAGCATAGAAAATGTTTAAGGTTTTTGCAGTAGTTTGCAGTAAATGGGGGCAAATGATGGCACCAGGGCCCTCTAACACTAGATCTGCCACTGCCCCTATGGTGAGGTTGGCTTACTTCAGAAATGCTCCTCTTTTCTTTTGTGCGTAATAATCTGTATGTACAGAGTTATGTACAGTGCTAGAATCCTATAAACTCTATTATTATTATTGAAGAAATATTTATACTTACAACATCAAAAACTATAACTTTTAACAAAATGCTAACACTAATAATATTTTACTTTACAAGCTATTCCCAAACATAAATCTTCTTGGCACTTCAATTTTTCAAAAGATGCCCTGGGTAATTTTTCAGAGGCAGAGGGACATACACATTAATATGTTACCCATCCATTGTATATTACAGACACAAAGCCATATTAAATGTTTTTATTTTTTTTTTTTTATCACCAACGTCCTCTTTCACTGTTAACAAATGCAGTTAAAAGGCTCAATGTTTTGTGTGGGTTTTTTTGTTTTTTTCAAATGGCGATGATAAATATTTCCCAGAATATATAAAATGCAGTAATCCTGTACTGGAAGAAGAAGAATATTATGGTAATAATTTATCAGAACAATTATAAAAGTAATTATTATTTGCATTATGTAGAAGACCATAAATCAAAAACCAAAGGGCACTGGCTTGTTGAAGAATTTAGAGCAGTAGCAGGCTGCAGCATTTTTGGAAAATTTAAAATATCAGAAACATCTAAGAGTGTATATTTTGTCTATCTAGTATGTCTATCTAGTATATACACATTTAGAATCTTTAGTACTATAATGGAGCAATTCTAGAGCAAATAAGCTGTACATGACAAATGACAATGGACATTGATTTACATGAGAATTGTTAACCCATTGGATGGTTTGCAATGTGCTGGACACCTCTCTATTTGAATGAATGGGTTTATTTGTCCAAACGTCATAAAAAAATGCTGTGGCCCACTGCAAACTATATTGAGGATGGCCCCACGCGTGAACCAGTGTCAGACAGGGACATAAAGGGCCTGTAGTCGAAGAATCAAACATACACAGTCTGACATCCGAGACTTGTTCCACTGTCCACTGCTAGCCATAGAACCACACTCCAGCATTGTTCTACTGGTAGTTATAGACCCATATATATGCACTGTCTGAAACCTCAGCCTCGTTTCACTGTCTACAGGTATGTACAAATCCTACATGCACTATCTGACACCTCACCCTTGTTCCATGGTTCACTGGTAATCACAGAACTACACGTGCATTGACAACCCAACATTGATCGACTGTCAACTAGTAGTCACAGAGCCATACATACACTGTATGTCAACCTGTCCTTGTTTTCACTGGTAGTCACAGACCCACACATAAACTGTCTAACACCCCAGACTTGTTCCACTGCACACTGGTAGCCACACAAATACAGTTTAACATCTCATCCTTGTTCCATTGATAGTCACAGACGTACACATAGACTATCTGACACCCCAGTCTTGTTCATCTCTCAACTAGTGGTTACAGAACCACACATACATTGTCTGACACCCTGTCCTTGTTTCACCGGTAGTCACAGAGCCACACATAAACTGTCTGACACCCCAGCCTTGTTCCACTATCCACTAGTAGTCAAAGAACCATATGTACACTGTCTGACTGTCATGGTTTGCAAGCAAGACGTGAACAATTCAATTTCAAAACAAGCTGAAATCATTGAGGGGGAAAAATAAAAAACTCACAATAAACTAGTTGCATAGGTGTGCACACCCTCTTATAACTGGGGATGTGGCTGTGTTCAGAATTAATCAGTCACATTCAATCTCATGTTAAACAGAAGTCATTACACACCTGTCATCATTTAAAGTGACTCCGATTAATCACAAATGAAGTTCAGTTGTTCTAGTAGGATTTTCCTGACATTTTCTTAGTTGCATCTCAGAGCAAAAGCCATGGTCCACAGAGAGCTTCCAAAGCATCAGAGGGACCTCACTGTTGAAATATATCAGACAGGAGAAGGGTACAAAAGAATTTCCAAAGCATTAGATATATGATGGAACACAGAAGACAGTCATCATCAAGTGGAGAAAATATGGCACAACAGAAACATTACCAAGAACTGATCGTCCCTCCAAAATTGATGAGAAGACGAGATGAAAACTGGTCAGGGAGGCTTCCAAAAGGCCTACTGCAACATTAAAGGAACTGCAGGAATTTCTGGCAAGTACTGGCTGTGTGCTACATGTGACAACAATCTCCCGTATCCTTTATATGAATGGGCTATGGGGTGGGGTGGCAAGACAGAAGCCTTTTCTTACAAAGAAAAACATCTAAGCCCGGCTGAAGTTTGCAATAACAAACATAAAGTCTCCCGTGGGAAAATGTGTTATGGTCTGATGAAACCAAGGTTGACTTTTTGTCCATAATTCCAATATGTTTGGAGCAAAAACAACACTGTACATCACCCAAAGAACACCATACCCATTGTGAAGCATGGTGGTGGCAGCATCATGCTTTGGGGCTGTTTTTCCTCAGTTGGAACTGGGGCCTTAGTCAGGGTGGAAGGAATTATGAACAGTTCCAAATATCAGGCAATTTTGGCACAAAACCTTCAGGTGTCTGTTAGAAAGCTGAAGATGAAGAGGAAGTTCACCTTTCAGCACATCAACAACCGAAACCACACATCCAAGTCCACAAGAGCATGGGCTCACCAGAAGAAGATTAACGTTTTGGAATGGCCCAGCCAGAGCCTAGACCTGAATCCAACTGAACATCTGTGGGGTGATCTGAAGAGGGCTGTGCACAGGAGATGTCCTCGCAATCTGACAGATTTGGAGCGCTTTTGCAAAGAAGAGTGGGTAAATATTGCCACATCAAGATGTGCCATGCTAATAAACTCCTACCCAAAAAGACTGATTGCTGTAATAAAATCAAAAGGTGCTTCAACAAAGTATTAGTTTAAGGGTGTGCACACCTATGCAACCAGATTTTTGTGAGTTATATATTTTTTATTTTTCCTCCTCAATGATTTCAGTTTGTGTTGCAATTGAATTGTTCACGTTATAGGTCACGTTGAAGGTGGAAAAAGTTCTGACATGATTTGTCTTATTCTTTAACATCACAAGAACCTGGCATTTTAACAGGGGTGTGTAGACTTTTTATATCCACTGTATATATATATGTTTATATATAATCTCAGGAAGAAACAGAGGGTAACCCAAGAGGCAGGGACTGTATCAGAAATAGGAGGCTACCTCCAAGTTCCCAGACTGCAGAGACTAGGCCGAAGCCAATGGTAGTCTCATAAGCCAGAAGGCCAAGCAGAGACCCGAACGGTCTCTCCTAATGATGGTAACTGGGGAGACGACTGACTCACGCCTGCAGTGAGTCAGAAGAAGGCCGTCTCCTGAAAGGGAAGGCAACAAGGGAGACTGCTGACTCACGCCTGCAGTCAGTAATGATAGAGTCTGCCAGAGCCACAGGTCTGCACCAGTTAAGATGTCCACTAAACAGGAGGCAACACAGAGAGTAGTTGGACAGAGCCCCAGGTCAACATCAGGTTGGATAGTCAAACAAGCCAGGGTCATACACTGAGCGGGTAGTCAGCCAGAGCCAGAGGTATGCACCAGATTGAATGTCCAAACAAATAGGGAGCGCACAGAGAAGAGTCAGGCAGAGCTACAGGTCAGCACCAGGATGGATGGTCAGACAAGCCAGAGTCATACACAGGATATCAGGAACAAGCAAAAAACAACTGCAATGAACAATATAAGGGTAACTGGATAGAAATCCAGTTCCCTAAAATACCAAGAGCCAGGAAGTAGAAAGGAGGAGACTAACCAGATCTTCCTGTATAAAGTTGAGGACTGCATCATAGCGCAGCCTTGAGCCCATAATTGATGCATCTAGCCGAAATACATCAAGTGCCTGCACCCATCCTGCATCATCTAAAGCTGCCGAACCACCTAGCCAGAAGAGACGGGCGGCCACTACAGACATCAAGCACGCCCAGGCACATTCGTCGGAGTGATGTATGGGATGATGCCGAAGCATCATTTCGAGCCATCCGCATCCTGCGTCAACCAAGGTGGCATCACTGGATCTAAGGTAGGTTCTGACAGTCGTGTTCCATTGTCCACTTTCAATCACAGAACTATACACACTATCTGATACACCAGCCTTGCTTCACTGTCCACTAGTACTCACATAAACCAAACATAGAAGGTCTGAAATAGCAGTCTAGTCTACTGTCCATTTGTAGTCACAAACCACATATACAATGTCTGACACCCCAGCCTTGTTCCAATGATAGACACAGAAATACACATCGACTGTCTGACAGTTCAGTTTTGTTCCAATCTCTACTGGTAGTCATAAAACCATACATATACTATCTATCATCCCAGCCTTTTTCCACTGTCCACTGGTTCTGAGACAGAACCCCATCTCATTCCATTGTGCACACATACACTGTCTGACACCCCAACCTTCTTCTACTGCCAAGTGGTAATCAAAGAGCAACAAATGCAATGTCCGACACCCCAGCCTTGATCCAGTGTACACCGGTAATCACAGAATCACACATACACTATCTGACACCCCATCCTTTTCACACTGTCCATCCTGTGATTTATGTCTTAAAAAAAGTAGTAGGACATTTCTGTGTACAAGTGATTGCAGACTGTGTCTGTGGTGGGCGTTTTTTTTTTATTTTTATTGCTGAATTGTAATTGGTGGCCTTCGGTTATACAAAGTATAAATAGAATGAATACTTGAACATATGTATCTTGCAACGGTGTGAAAAGGGGGCGCACTGGGAAAAGTGTTGGGAATTTAAGAAACACAGAATTTAAATACAGTAAATTAAACAGGGAAACAAAAAGTGTATTGATTAACAATACTAATTATGTATTAAACATAATGTTTGGTCTGCATTTTAAACTTGCAGTGACTGGGAAACTATGTTACTATGAATATAAATTTAACTCACTGCACACCTGTAACAACAATTTCAGGGTTCATACCACTGTGGCAGATGTGGGCAAGTAGCCTCTTTGGAAGCTCAAATCAGAGGTCTGGAGAGGCAACTTGCAACATTGAGTGATATGACCAAATGTAAGGACAGTTTACTGCACACTGAGAAGATGGTAGCTGGCATTAAAAGTACTGGGGAGAGGGGTGATTGTACAAAAAAGGCACAGGTGGCTATATAGGGTACAGGCAGACATAGCATTGTGGGGAAAAGGAAAAATAAGGACACTCCTGTGTTTGCTCATCCTAACATGTTTGCTATATTGAGTGTTGACGATGTTGGGCGTGTTGGCACAGGAATGGCCATGATGGTAAGTAGGGATAAAATAAATATTTTGCATCAGGTGAAGAATTGCACTTCCTGACCTGTGGGAAATTTTTAGCAAAAAGTGCTGTTTTCATGCTTTTTTCCACCTTGATCTTTGCACTGAAATCAATCCTGATAGTATAAAAGGAGTGTCAACATAATGTGTTTGTGAGAGAGAGCAGCATAATTTTGAAGTAAAGGAGATAGGCAAAGAGAGTTAATTTGGAACTGATTTTAGGAGTATTGGTGTCAGCCAAGTTGTTTTCTGTGAGGGTGGTTGGTCTGGGTACTCTGGGGAGTATAAATGGAGTAAGGAGACTTAACCCTTTGAGTGCCAGAGTGGTACGAAATGCATTGCTCTGCAATGCATTTCGTACCTCTCTGGCACTTAAAGGGTTAAAAAACTTTTTTGAGAAGTGTGACAAACAGGTGATTTAAGTTCCTACCTGAGCTGGCTGAGACTTTCTTGACACTGATTCCTACAAGAATGAGAAGAAAATACACAAGTAACTGAAGTGTGGTGGTGCTGCGCACCTGTAACAGGTGTTATGTTGCACAATGTATCTATTGTCAGATTGCAAATTCTGAAGCTAACAGGTCTATCACCATTCAATACTGTAAATATTAAGATAGTGGAAATGGGGGAGAAAGCTGCTGTCTGCTGCTGAAATGGTAACATCAGCTGTGTTTACACGCAGACAAATTGGCAAAGAGGGGGACAATGAGTCACGGCAACAGGGAATGTGATTTTTTTTTGTGGAGTAACAGAGAAGGACAGTTTAGAAAAAAAACTTTAGACTTATAGGTGACAGAGACAGGCAGAGACCTTAATATGAGCTGAGACTGAGGCCATCAGTGAAAGATATTAGATATAGCATTTGAAGAGAGACATCACTCCACAAGCAATCAGTTTTGTTTTGCACGTTCCTGTAAAATTCAGCACTACCTTGATTAGTCCAACAAATGTGCTAGGAGCAGGGATAAGAAGAAAGGAATAGGAGAAGTGCATGGACATGGTAGTAAAGTGGTAGTCCAAAAACTGAGTGTGGTCATGGATGAATAATGCAATGAATGAAGAGGATCTTCTGCCTCTTTCTAAGATGGGTGTTTGTAAAACTGACACAAAAAGTTCCACCACCAACTATAGTAGTAATGAGAAAAAAGTATCTGGTGATGAATGGCGCTCTATTTATACACTTTTAAAAGTAAGATTAGATCCAGCTGCTCTATTTCACTGTGACCTAGGAGCTAATAGTCATTATAATATAGCAGAAAAACACAAAAAATAGGAAATAAGCACTTGGATCTAATAATATCAATATGAATATAAATGGCACAAAGAAATGTATAGACTAATGTATTTATTCTAAACAAGAATATCTATATATATAAAAGAAGACTTTGTGCCTGGCAAAACACACCCAGGGGCGGCAGTAAAAAGGATTACTGCTGCCATTGGGTGATTCTGTGGGAGTGTGATTTTTGGCCTGCCCCCACTATCCAGCCCGCCCACCACTATCTAAGGCTGAAAAAAAAAATGGCTGCCACACACTCCTACACCACAGACACATGCACATGCCCTCCCACATACACATACACACATATACACACACGCACGCTGAGGATGATGGGAACAATGTTCAAGCTACAGCTGGAAGGCCATGGTCCAATCTGTATTATGCAGCTTCTTCATTCCCTGTCTTTGAGCCTACACAGCTCTGCTAATTACTACAAGTGAGCTGATTTCTAAACAATCAGCAGGAGGATACTGGCTTGCTGAGAAAGTGGAAACAACGGCAGAGAGGTGATCAGGCAGTGCAGAGCAAGGCTTCAGCTGAGCTGGTAAATGGCAGAGACATGGATGTGACTGTATTTATATATTGCACAAAGAGAGAGAAAGAGAGTAGATTGTTTGTCAGTCTGTCTGTAAGTAGAGGTGCCAGTTCCTGCAATCATCTCCATGCTGTACATAGCTCACTGTATAGCATGTATGACAAACTATTTATATATGGTCTGGCATTGTATAGTATACAGTCTGTGTATAAGGACTGGCACTATACAGTATAGGAGGGACAGTCCCTGTTTGACACCCAAATCCCTCTGCTCCTCTATTTAGGAGATCACACGGTGTGGTGTATATACAGTAGGCTGACCAGACCTCACCTTTAACCGGGGACACATAGGAAATAAGCATATTTCAGGAGTGCACCAAAATCAAAGCAGCCCTGCAGTATGCATTTTTCATATGTGTCACTGGTTAAAGGTGAGGTCTGGTCAGCCTAATGTACAAGTGTATCAGATTGCTCCACATCAGTAAAACCCACGGTAATGTGGGTATAAACTTCTGTATATATCTGTTAAATTAGTCTGTGTAAAAAAATACTTTCATCTTCTTCTAAATCATTCACTTACAGAAAGAGTAACTTAACCATTTCAGTGCCAGAGGAGATGCAATGCATTGCTTACCCCCTGGCACTCAAAGGGTTAAAAATTCTCTACAATGGTCTGGCACTGTATAGCAGTGGTTCTCAACCTGTGCCCTCAGTGGCTATTAACAGGCCAGGATTTTAGAATTTCCTTTTAAGAGCACAGGTGAGTTAATCAATATGACTGAGCCTCTGATCAACACACTTGTGTTCTAGCAGTGAAATTCCTAAGTCCTGGCCTGTTAGTGGCCACAGAGGGCATGGGCTGAGAACCTCTGCTGTATAGTATACAGTCTGCATGTGTCTGTGTATAAGGACTGGCACTATACAGTATAGGAGGGACAGTCCCTGTTTGACACCCAAATCCCTCTGCTCCTCTATTTAGGAGATCACATTGTGTGGTGTATATACCAGTGTATCAGATTGCCCCACATCAATAAAACCCACAGTAATGTGGGAATAAACTTCTGTATATATCTGTTAAATTAGTCTGTGTAAAAAAAATACTTTCATCTTCTTCTAAATCATTCACTTACAGAAAGAGTAACTTAACCATTTCAATGCCAGAGGGGATGCAATGCATTGCTTACCCCCTGGCACTCAAAGGGTTAAAAATTCTCTAAAATACACCACCAGCCACGCCCCCAGTAACACCACCGAAAACACAAGTGTCCCTCTTTGGCCATATGAAATGTTGGGAGGTATGTTACTTACACTGCTCACACTGTATGTATTTATGTTCTGATTTGCAGCTGTGTGTCACTGTTTGTGTTGTCAGTGCATGTGTGTGTATATGTGTGTGTTGCATGTGTCTCTGTCTATCACTGTGTGTACCTTTCTGACACGTACACCCTACGCTATAATTCACTATCATAACATTTATTTAAAAAAAAAAAGAAACATTTCCTGCATAACATGACGGGCAACGCCGTCCCAAACTGCTAGTATATATATAAAAGACAATGAATAATAATAATACACTATATATATATATAATAAATACAAATATACCAGATATATCTAAGCTATAAAAAGTTAATAGAGAGATAATTAACTTGCAACTAAAAGTCTGTAGTGAATAATATGATATGAAGCCAGTTCATATGTGGTATACAAAGGTTAAACGGATGAAAGTGAGCAGTATGTTGTTAATTCGATGGAAGCAGTACTCCTTCAATACCTTTCGGTTATGGACTCACTGTAAGAGCGCGAGCAGGTAGTTATATATCCCGGTATCTAATCTGTGTATTTGCCGGGTTTACCTTCCTTTCGGCTATATTCCCCCTCCACTCCTTTCACACGGGCAGGTATCTCTGTTCCCCCCGACTTATGAGCGTGTACTAGTGAAGTCCTTGTAAGTTCTTTCTTGCTGTTGTCAGATAATGTAGACTGCTTAGATAACAGGTGTTGCTCCTTTCCTTTTAATGATTATAGGCTTCGCGCCCCTAAAGGAGCCCTCCTAATAACTTCAAAGGCTGCACAATATCCCTCTATCCTCGTAGGGACTAAAAAAATGAAGTCTCTTTCTGGTACAAAATGTAATAAAAATAGAATTTTCTTCTATAATAGTAATGAACCTTTTATGAACACTGCTGAATATAACATCAAGACTCATTACAGTGTTGTTGGTATAGCAGAGGAGTGTTTAACAGTTAAACCAACTACTGTAGTAGTGATGAGTGTTCTGTCAGTCCCCGAAGGGGAAAAGTAAAAAGAAGATGTGTGAGACTTCAGAAAGCCTAGAAGAATGTGAAAGTAGTGGTGAGAAAGTGGCTGATGGTGACCTAATTATTGACAGTGATGTTGAGCTACAGTGTTTCCCTCCAGCGTTCTCCTCCTCTTCAGATACAGATGAAGCTGAAAGTGATAGTGTGATTTAGCCAGAAAATGAGCTAAAAGGAAAAGGATCACATTTTCATCACTGACAATGAGCACTATACTTGATTATAAACTCTTTAAGAGATCAATTGGAATTTATTATTCTTGGCAAGTAAAAATACAAAAATCATCATGTCATTCATTATTATCATTGTAATCACTTCCAAGTCCAGCTCCCACCTAGCCACAAAAAATGATTGTTAAGTAAGCTGCAAAACAGGTCATAAATAACAACTACAACCCTAAATATGATGAGAGTGTCTGCTATTATTTTTCAAGGATGGCTGTGCCAGAGCTGTGCAAGCAGATTGCTAGAGTGGCGGGAAAAGTGCTGAAAAGATCATATGGTAAGAAAATTCTCCTGACGACAGAAATGTGGACAATTGGCCAAAGTACGGACCATATGAACATCATTGCTCATTTGGTTTCCTTCCCATAAGTGGGCAGCAACAGCATGCAACATCAGGTCACTGGTAAAGTTTCTTCTGGATCTGGCACTAGTATTAAAGGTCAGGGTAGTCCATAATGGTGTGCCAGTTTCTGCATGCAGAATTATGAGAGACAATCCCACAAAGCTGAAGATGAGCTAAATAAAATAGAGCAGGTGATAGACAAATGGCTTCTACACTAGTGTTGAGCGAGCATGCTCGGCCGATGCTCGGATCGGCTCGAGCATCGCTCTGCTCGGCACATGGCGGTACTCGTACGAGTACTGCATGTGCTCGCCCGCCATGTTCGGGTCTCCTCCCCGCACGTTTTGCGGCTGCTGCGCAGCCAATAAACGTGCAGGGAGGCTCTGACATCGGTGTAATGCCAGCAGTCATGTTGGCTGCTGGCATTACACTGATTGGCTGGCCAGAACCCGTGGTCGGGTGCTGTATAGCACCTGACCATCGAGTTCGGCTCAGTCTGAGCCAGGGAGAGCTGAGGATAGGAAGGGAAAGGCAGTGTAGGGAGGAAAAAAACAAAAATTGTGAAAAAAAAGAACCAAAAGTCCTTTTTAGGACTACTGTGTGTGGGGGCAGCAGGTTATTTTGTGTGGGGGGAAAAAAACAAAAAAAAAAAAAAAAAAATATTCTGTTTAGTGTGAAAAGTTGCAGATTAGAGCACATTCTGTTTAGTGTGCACAGTTGCAGATTAGAGCACATTCTGTTTAGTGTGCAAAGTTGCAGATTAGAGCACATTCTGTTTAGTGTGCAAAGTTGCAGATTAGAGCACATTCTGTTTAGTGTGCAAAGTTGCAGATTAGAGCACATTCTGTTAAGTCTTCAAACTAAAATATCAAAGTCACATATTCCATTCAGTGTGCGTCGCCGCAGTTTAGCAGCACATTCTGTGTACTGTGCAGAGTTGCAGAATAGGAAGAAATACTGTTAAGTCTTCAAACTAAAATATCAAAGTCACATATTACATTCAGTGTGCTTCGCCGCAGTTTAGCAGCACATTCTGTGTACTGTGCAGAGTTGCAGAATAGGAAGAAATACTGTTAAGTTTTCAAACTCAAATATTAAAGTCACATATTCCATTCAGTGTGCTTCGCCGCAGTTTAGCAGCACATTCTGTGTACTGTGCAGAGTTGCAGAATAGGAAGAAATACTGTTAAGTTTTCAAACTCAAATATTAAAGTCACATATTCCATTCAGTGTGCTTCGCCGCCGTTTAGCAGCCTATTCTGTGTACTCTGCAGAGTTGCAGAATAATAAGAAATACTGTTAAGTTTTCAAACTCAAATATTAAAGTCACATATTCCATTCAGTGTGTTTCACCGCCGTTTAGCAGCCTATTCTGTGTACTCTGCACAGTTGCAGAATAATAAGAAATACTGTTAAGTTTTCAAACTCAAATATTAAAGTCACATATTCCATTCAGTGTGTTTCACCGCCGTTTAGCAGCCTATTCTGTGTACTTTGCACAGTTGCAGACTAGGAAGAAATACTGTTAAGTTTTCAAACTCAAATATTAAAGTCACATATTCTGTGTAAGATGAAGAAGGCGGGTAAAAAGGGTCGGGGAAGTGGACGTGATCCTGAAAGTTCAGGGTGCGGGTCAGGACGCGGAGAAACTGTGCCTGGTGCCAGAGCACAAGAAAGAAAGACATCCACCATACCTAGCTTCATGTCTAATTTTACAGGGCGTCGCAGGACATCACTCTCGAGGTCCGACCACTGCGAACAGGTGGTCGGTTGGATGACAGCTGATACTGCTTCCAGTCGGTTAAGCACCACCCTGTCTTCCACCAAGTCCACTCTCAGTAGCCAAGAGTCTGGTCAAAATAATCCTCACTCTGATCATCCTTCCTCCCACCATACACGGTCTGGTCAAAGAAGTGATCCCATACTGGGATATAGTGAGGAGCTCGTCTCATCACCAATCCTTCATTTGACCCTCTCTCCAAGCACGCTTGCAGAGGAACATGACATCTTGTGCCCTGATTCACAACCTCTAGAGGCTACCCAATCACAAGAAGATGACAGATGTGAACGGCATTTAAGGTCAAAGGAAGTAGTGGATGATGATGATGATGATGAGACACAGTTGCCATTAAATCAACCACTATTTCCGTCTCAAGACCTTGTTGAGGAAAATGTTATACAGTTGTCAATGACTGAGTATGTGGTGGGATCAAGACATGAGGAGGATGATCAGAGTGAGGAAGTGGAGGAGGACTTGGTGGACGATGAGGTGACTGACCCCACCTGGGAAGGTGTAGAGCCGAGCGATGTCAGCAGTCCTGAGGGTGAGCCATCTGCAGCACCGCAACAGGCTGGAAGAGGCAGTGGTGTGGCTACAGAAAGAAGGCGGACCGCACCAAACCGGCCCGCAAATGTTCCACGGAGCACCCCCTTGCGTAAATCTACCTTGCCAAAGGGTAGGTGTTCCGCGGTATGGCGTTTTTTTAAGGAAAGTGCGGACGACAAAAGAATTGTAGTTTGCAACCTGTGCCACACCAGAATGAGCCGAGGCATGAACACTAGAAACCTCACCACCACCAGCATGATCCGACACATGGCATCCAAGCACCGTAGTAAGTGGGAGGAACGCCTGGATCGCCCATCTGTGTCTGCAGGCCACACCACTGCCTCCTCTTCCCCTGTTTTCGGTGCCGGCCAATCGCCTGTCGAAGGCGCAGGCCCGCATACCTCCCGCCCTGCACCTGTACCATCTGAAGCACCATCAGCGACCACATCCACTTCCCTGTCCCAGCACAGCGTCCAAATGTCGTTACCCCAGGCATTTGAGCGCAAGAGAAAGTACCCAGCCACCCACCCACAGGCCATAGCACTAACCTCACACCTTTCAAAATTACTGGCCATCGAAATGCTGCCATTTAGGCTTGTGGACACTGAGTCCTTCCGCAGCCTGATGGCAGCAGCTGTCCCTCGGTACGCGGTCCCCAGCCGCCA
Organism: Rhinophrynus dorsalis; assembly: GCA_037306005.1. NCBI lineage: Eukaryota > Metazoa > Chordata > Amphibia > Anura > Rhinophrynidae > Rhinophrynus > Rhinophrynus dorsalis. Next base: position 120,758,000 of record CM074719.1, read on the forward strand.
CTACTTTTCCCGGTGTGCCATCCCCGCATTACACCACCATGTGTCCCGTAACATCACCCGTGCCCTGACCAACGCAGTTACTGGGAAGGTCCACTTAACGACTGACACATGGACAAGTGCTTGTGGCCAGGGACGCTACATTTCCCTGACGGCACACTGGGTGAATGTCGTGGAGGCTGGGAGCGACTCGGACCCTGGGATGGCACGGGTGCTACCCACGCCGAGGATTGCGGGCCCTACCTCCATCAGGGTTTCCACCAGCACCTACGTTATTGGCTCCTCCTCCTCCGTTTCCACCTCCGAATTCTCTACACGCAGCGCCACTCCCCCATCAGCCAGTAGCTGGAAGCAGTGTAGCACTGCAGTGGGGAAGCGTCAACAGGCCGTGCTGAAGCTGATCTGCCTTGGGGACAAACAGCACACGGCCTCAGAGCTGTTGCAGGGGATTAGTCACCAGACCGAGCAGTGGCTCTCGCCACTCAACCTGCAACCAGGCATGGTTGTGTGTGATAATGGGCGTAACTTGGTGGCGGCTTTGGAGCTCGGCAAGCTCACACACGTACCATGCCTAGCGCATGTATTTAATTTAGTGGTGCAGCGATTTCTAAAAACCTACCCCAATGTGCATGATCTCTTGACCAAGGTGCGCCGCGTGTGTGCACATTTCCGTAAGTCATCAACAGCTTCAGCCGGCCTGTTGAAGCTGCAGCAGCGCTTACAATTGCCAGCTCACCGGCTGCTGTGTGACGTGAGCACGTGCTGGAACTCCACCTTCCACATGTTGGCCCGGCTTTGTGAGCAGCAGAGGGCAGTAGTGGAGTACCAGCTGTTACACGGTCGTCGCCTCTCCGTTCAACTTCCTGTAATCAGAAGTGAGGAGTGGGAATGGATGTCAGACCTCTGCGAGGTTTTACGCAATTTTGAGGAATCGACACAGATGGTGAGCGGCGATAACGCTATTATCAGTGTAACCATCCCACTTCTGTGTCTACTGAAACGCTCGCTGCTCACAATTAAAACCGACGCTTTGCATGTGGAAGAGGTGGAAATGGGGGAGGAAGAGCTTACACAAGGTGATAGCCAGAGCACCCTCACTTCGTCTTCTCAGCGACAATTGGAGGAGGCGGAGGAGGAGGAGGAGGAGGAGGAGGAAGACACGGTTGCCTCCGCTACAGAGGGTAGCCATGGAACTTTAGTTCCATCTCTTCAGCGTGGGTGGGCAGAAGAGGAGGAAGAGGATGAGGAGATTGAGAGTCATCCTCCTGGTGAGGACAGCGAAATCTTGACTGTTGGTACTCTGGCACACATGGCTGACTTTATGTTAGGCTGCCTTTCCCGTGACCCACGCGTTATACGCATTTTAAACAACACGGATTACTGGGTGTTCACCCTTCTGGACCCCCGCTACAAAGAGAATTTCTCATCTCTCATTCCTCCGGTGGAGAGGACAAGCAAAATGGTGCAATACCAGAAGGTTCTTGTTGAAAAATTGCTCCAAAATTTTCCATCTGACAACGCTGGCGGCAGAGTACGTGCTACCTTGGCCAACCGAGAAGGGGAGAAAAGGGGAGCACACAGCAGTTCCGAGAAAGGCAGGGCAACACTCTCCAAGGCGTGGGACACCTTCATGACACCCCGCCAGCACCCTCACCCTGATGCGCAGCCTAGTGTCACAAGGAGGGAAAAGTTTTGGAAGATGGTGAAGGAGTACGTAGCAGACCGTGTCAGCGTCCTCAATGATCCCTCTGTGCCTTACAACTACTGGGTGTCCAAGCTGGACACGTGGTATGAACTGGCACTCTACGCCTTGGAGGTGCTGGCCTGCCCTGCCGCCAGCGTTCTGTCTGAGCGGGTATTTAGTGCTGCTGGTGGCATCATAACAGATAAGCGTATCCGCCTTTCCACCGACAATGCTGATAGGTTGACACTTATAAAAATGAACAAGGCCTGGATTTCCCCTGACTTCTCCACTCCACTGGAGGAAAGCCCCGGGGGAACATAAACTCACTTTATATATGTTATTTACAATGATGGGAATACTCTGTATTCCCATTCACCCCTTCCACCCAAAAAACGGGTATATGGTTGACTCTTAATCTTCTCATCCTCCTCCTCCTCTTCCATATGCCCTGGGATATAATTTTTATATAGGGCCAGCTCACCAGCGGGCCCTGTGATATAATTTTTATATAGGGCCAGCTCACCAGCGGGCCCTGTGATATAATTTTTATATAGGGTCAGCTCACCAGCGGGCCCTGTTTGCCAATTTTTATATAGGTCAGCTCACCAGCGGGCCTTCTCATATAATGTTTTATTGGGTCAGCTCTCTAGCGGGCCCTCTCATATAATGTTTTATAGCGTCAGCTCACTAGCGGGCCTTTGCATATAATGTTTAGGATGGTCAGCTCTGCAGCAGACCCTCACCCATAATGTTTTAGATGGTCAGCTCAGCGCACGTTTCCCTCTTAATCATGGCCTCAGTTCAATAAAATCAAGGAAATTTTTGGGAGAATTTGCCTCTGTGCACGTTTCCCTCTTAATCATGGCCTCAGTTCTGAAAATCAAGGAAATTTTTGGGAGAATTTGCCTCTGTGCACGTTTCCCTCTTAATCATGGCCTCAGTTCTGAAAATCAAGGAAATTTTTGGGAGAATTTGCCTCTGCGCACGTTTCCCTCTTAATCATGGCCTCAGTTCTGAAAATCAAGGAAATTTTTGGGAGAATTTGCCTCTGCGCACGTTTCCCTCTTAATCATGGCCTCACTTCCGAAAATCAAGGAAATTTTTGGGATAATTTGCAGATGATATACAAGTAAATATACAGCAAATATTGTTTGGTAACAATAACAAAGTCGTTTTTATTTTCCTTTTTGTGTGTTTTACGGTCAGTCTGTAAAAATGGCGTACTACGGGCGAAAGATCGTTCCCAGCAGCGATGTTGGAGTCCAAGATGCATCCAGACATCCTCCCTATGCTGTCCCTGAACCATTTCTGTAGTGTTTCCATCTTTTTCTGCCCTTTTCCTATGGACCAGGCACCCTCCCCTCATCAGAGCAGGGGGTGCCTGGTGTAATGCTCGAGTCCTCCCATTGACTTCAATGGGGCTCGGGTGCTCGGCCGAGCACTCGAGCCTCAGGGGGTGCTCGGTCAGAGCACCCGAACACCCGAGCATTGGGGTGCTCGCTCATCACTATTCTACACCACTCAGTGAAATCTGGTTTTGTGACTGCTAATGATGTCTGAAACATAACAGCTGCCTTGAAAATAGGTGATACGGTGAATACACCCTGCTACTCCCATGTCTAGTAATTTGTGATATACTTCCATTTTATTTACTACAGAAAAAACATAAAAGTATGGCTGATGATTTCTATAATATCAACAATACAGACATGAACAAGCTGGTATTGGTCAGCAAGATTTGAGCAGATTCTTCACATTGTACTATTTTAACAGCAATGAGATATAAATTTCTAGACTATTAGACCCCTGCTTTAAACATAACATTTCTGAATTTTTGAAAACTGTTGAGGAATCAGATTCTGTGAAAGATTTTAAAGAAATCCTGAAGGTGTCATTGTGGTGGATGAGAATAAGAAATGGTGGGTCAAAAACAAGTTGAAAGCATAGAGAAAAAGATGTAAACAAAGGGCTTATACCATCACCAGCAACAACAAGAAGGTCCCAACATTTTTCAGAGCACATACCATCACAGAAAGCAATTCCTGTGTCTCAGGAGTGGTAATCTAACATTTGTGGTCGTGGTGGCTGTACATCTCTATGGGACTTTCTCCCAGAGTTTGGGCTGGTAACTGATACATACAAACACCACAGAGCTCCTAAGAGTAGTCCCACTGCCTGTGAAATGGTAACAGCATACTTGCAGGATAGCTATGTTCTAGGCCTAAACAATGATCCCAACTACTGGCAAGCAAAACAGTGTTTGTGGCCAGTATTAATGCGTACTGCCATAGAAGCTGTTAGCTGTACAGTCAGAGCATGTTTTCAGTGCAGCTATTTACAATACTAATGACTGTATGACACATCTATCAATTAGCAGTGTTGGTAGACTTATATTTTAACAATTAATCAGTATCTAATATCATCTGAGTATCAGGCCTATGGTACATGTAGTATTAACAGCAACACTGAGGAGGAGGTATAGAGATTTGAACAGTTGCCATCATTTGCTACAGTTGGGACCAATGCTCTGACAACTAACCACTAGGGATGGGTGAAACTTTCTGCCTCAAACTGAAATCGGCGAAAAATGGCACTTTCCGCTTGATGAAACATTTCCTGCGAAAATTGCTGATTTTCCGATTTTCCATGTTACACACATTACAAATAATATTTTATTTCCCAAAGGCATTGTATAAAAGGGGCATGAGGGTGCCTGTGTTGGTAGGGTGTGGAGAAAGAATCAGTTGAACAGGGAATGTTTTTGGAGGGTTGTTTACTGGGATTGGGGGGCACTTAATAAAAAAGAAATCCTAAATAAAATAAAAGAAAATAAAGACCATAAGACATGGTATAAAGGGGTCTGAGGAGGGTGCCTGTGTTGGTGAATGAATGAATCATTTGAACAGGGAATTTGTTTTGGGGGGCTTTCTTGACTGCTATTGGGGGACGGTTAATAAAAAAGTAAATTGATAAAATAAAATAAGACATTTGAATTTAAAGTGCCAGAGACAGGAACCCCCAACATAAGCTGCCACTGGGGTGGAATGACACTTGACTTGATAGAGTATTTTGTAGAGGATGATTTGTCTGATTTGTTGTCAGAGGCCTTTGTAGGACTTAGACTTATTAGAGGCCCAAGCCCTGAAGAAACATTGATTTGTAGGACTTAAGCTAGTTTGGCACAAGCCCTATTTTTTTTTTTCGAAACACAAGCCCTGAGAAAAAAATGCCAGCAGGTCATGTTGGCCAGTGGCCACTGTCAAATGTCCTCCTGAGTTGCAACTGCTGTTCGTACTGCTACTGCTGAGTTGTTTAAGCAGAAGGATGATTAGGCAGCTGAAAGGGAATGGGATCAACAATAGCAGTAAAATGGAAGATGGATGATGAAGATTCCACTTGCCACAGCTGGCTCCAGTGATGAGCCTGAGGCAGTAGCAGCAGAATAAGTAGCCCCCAGTATTTGTGGAGAAAATAACAAGTTGGCCATTAAAGCTTCTCCACCTGCCCCTCCTCTAAAATCATCATGAATGTGTTGTTATTAAAATATATATTTTTCCCTTGAGAGCAGGATGAGTGGGTCTCCTCAGCAACTGCAATGTGCACAATATGTGTGTGGTAAATAACATCTGGGGGCACAACTGTATCCAAACACCATGACACCCGAAACCAAGTACTGCCACTGTCACTGTACCCCTTGTCCAGACCCCGCTAAGGACACATGACAACTTGCTGATAGTTTAAAAGTAATGATGAACCCTCCCTACCAGAATCCTAGCATATTCTGCGGGATGAAATCTCCTCAGATGCCACATGATGACCTGGTATCGATTCTCCTCCATCACACTGGCATGTGTGGTCAGTGCACCACACAGTGTGCAATGGGTAGAGATGAACTGCCATATCCTAACACTAACAGAGTGGCTATCATTTGGCAGGGGAGGTAATGATGAATGAGGTGGATTGGCAGGAGATATACTTGTTACCCTAGAGGAAGAAGGTAATGTTGATGGCGAGCTAGTTGTTTCGCTCGTCATCGATTTTCCAGTGTCTGTCTGGGTTTCTTTATTCTTCCTCCTCTTTGATCTCCACCTTTCTGGAGAGTCACGGGGTACAGTAACAGCGGTGCTAGATTTCTGTAACGGGTGTTTGGCTTTAACATGTTTGGAGTAAATGTCATGGTGTCTGTGTTTCATGTGTGTTATCAGGGCGGTTGTGTCAAGGTATGTTCCCTCCTTTCCCCTTCTCACTAACTTGTCACAAATTTTGCATTGTACCATTGTTGATGATGACTGCACTGTGCCTGCCGGAAGAGAATAACAGTCCCACACTCATGACTTCTGGGGGGAGGGATAGGGAACAGGTGGAGAAGAATGGCCTCTTTCTTCTTGTCCTCCACATTCCCCTTCACTTTCTGTGGCAACGGATAATGTTGCTGCTAATGCTGTTACTGCCTCAGATTTAGCATTGCAACTAGGATCAGGAGGAGTATTGCTACTGATGGCAAATGGAACATGTCCTAGTCCCACATTACTTGTTGACCCCATTCTCACTGTGTCCACGGTGGTCTGTGGCACACTAGCCTGCTCCTCAGCACCCTGCTGCCCTTTCATCTCAGCAACAGCAGAATTAGAGCAGTTGCAATTTCTGCTAAGTTCAAAAGCTGACTGCTAGTGGTGGTGGTGATGCCCATCCTCATCCCTGTCTCCCATTCCTTCCCAGTTTCTGATAAAAAGGCCATCAATGTCTCTTCCACCCCAGTATCACGGTGCCCGTGTTATTGCTGGCGACATTGTTACTATGCTTCATCCTTAGTCATTCTTATTGGCTAACATGGTGTTGCTCCACCTAGTAAATACCTTTATATACTGAGCCCTGTCACTTCTGCAGTGCCCTTTCGTGGTGTTTCCATTACCAGTACTTGTTCCAGAATTCGTGTGTTTCCTGTGTATGACCTGGACTGCCTGACTACTCTGCCTGAATCGTTCCTGCTCTGTGTACCGACCCAGATTGGCTGACGTTCCTGCTCTGTGTACCGACCTGGTCCGGCTGACGTTCCTGCTCTGTGTACCGACCCGGCCTGGCTCACGTTCCTGCTGTGTGTACCGACCCGGATTGGCTGACGTTCCTGCTCTGTGTACCGTTCCGGTCCTTGTTTCTACCCATCCGGTATCCGGTTGTTGGCCATACGTCAGTCTCTCTCTCTCTGTCCACGGACAGATCCTCTGTTGCCTCCGTTGCTGTTCAGGCAGCCAGTTACTGTAACCCAATCAGTATTGTGCCTTTTGATATCATCCTGTGCTGCGTGTCCCGCTGTAGCACCACAGTACGCTTGATTGCCCTAGCTGAGGTTGGTCTTCCTGGGCGCCTCACGCTTTCTCCATCTGGTACTCGATTCTAGGTCTGAGCATTCGTTAACCCCTTGTGGGTTGGTTCCTGGCACATTGGGTACAGCTTTAGCAGTCACTTATTGGTATTACTCTATGCCTCCGTGGCAGTCCTCCTCTGGCAGCTCCAGTAGTCTGTTGTTGTCCAGGTCCTTCGTTGCTGTTGCTGCCTTGGTCGCCATTGTGTCACTCTCTGCATAGAGAGTATATTAAGGGCCACTGCACTATTAGGGTCTACCCGTCCTTCCGGCCTAATAGTAATCATTATCTGTATCTTTTGGGCTCACACAAATTGTGCCTGACCTGTGTCAGTATAGTATTGTGTGTATATGTATATGTATATGTATATGTGTATGTGTATGTGTATGTGTGTATATATATATATATATATATATATATATATATATATATATATATATATATATATATACTCTACCTGTGTGGGTACTGATAACTGAAACCTGTCCTGTGTCAGTATAGTATTGTATATATATGTACTTGACCTGTGTGGGTATTTTGTACTGCTACCTGTCCTGTGCCAGTAATATACTGTTGCATACATACTGGACCCGCAAGGGTTATTCACGGTTTTCTTTAATAAAATTGCATTTTGACGCAAATCTTCCATGTCTGAGCGTCAATAAGACCGTTACACCCAGCTTCTCCAACACCACCACCACCACTAGTCCCTACGTGCTGCTGCTCTATTCCAGACATCTCACTGCTGCTTGGAGAAGGTGACGAGCAATGTGACAGAGGGTCCCCTGCTGTCACGCATGGCATAATTTTCTCCTTCTCCCCCTGAGTACTACAAGAAACACTAGCACCAGGCAAAGTATTGGTGGCAGCAGGTTAAGCACTGGCAGCAGGTTCAGTACTAGCAACAGGTTCAGCACTGGCAGCAGGTTCAGTACTAGCAACAGGTACAACACTAGTGACTGCAGGATCAGAAATGTTGGCACTGGCAGGAAGGGCAGCACGTCTGGCAACAGGTACAACACTAGTGGATGCAGCTACAGAAATGGTGGCACTGGCAGAAGGGGCAGCACATCTGGCAACAGGTACAACACTAGTGACTGCAGGATCAGATATGGTGACACTGGCAGCAGGGGCAGCACGTCTGGCAACAGGTACAACACTAGTGGCTGCAGGTACAGCAATGGTGGCACTGGCAGCAGGGGCAGCACATCTTGCAGCAGGCACAGGCAGCTGACCTGTCCTGCTCTCACTAGTACTACCCTTTTCTCCCTCTCTTACCATTCCCTTTTTTCCCTTCCTTACCATTTCCTTTTCTCCCTCCCTTCCCATTAAATTCCCCAAGATCCCCTGGGGTGATTTGACAGAGAATGGACAGTATTGGTACAGTAAGGTCCCTTCCTCCTCAGACTCAGTGGACACATAATGCTCCTTACAGCTCCTCCACTGATTATTTTTTACCCTGCTCATAGTGATAGGAGTCACTATGAGCCTCTCCTGCCTCACTTTTTGCAAAATATCACAAGAGAACAGCATAGAACGTCTATCTAGCTCTGTGGCTGCTTCTATTGTGTCTGCCTTCAGCGAAAACATCACGTATTTATTGCGGAAGTCCGAAAACAACGTAGATCAATGGGCAGAAACTTTCTAGCCATTGAAAAAATGGCGAAAAATTTTGGACAATGGGCAAGAAATGTGAACGTTTTAACTGCTAGTTTTAAAGTGGATTTTCCTGCAAAAAAGCGGATAACAACGTGGTTTTCGTGAAATTTCCCACGGGAACATGGCAACAACTTTCACCCACCCCCTACTAACCACTAATGAATGACTGACAACTAGTGTTGAGCGAGCACCCCGATGCTCGGGTGTTCGGGTGCTCTGACCGAGCACCCCCTGAGGCTCGAGTGCTCGGCCGAGCACCCGAACCCCATTGCATTAAATGGGAGGACTCGAGCATTACACCAGGCACCCCCTGCTCTGATGAGGGGAGGGTGCCTGGTCAATGCCCCCCTTCATCTCCACAATGCCCCCCTTCCACAATGTCCCCCTTCATATGTCCCCCTTCATCTCCGCAATGTCCCCCTTCATCTCCGCAATGCCCCCTTCATATGTCCCCCTTCATCTCCGCAATGTCCCCCTTCATATGTCCCCCTTCATCTCCGCAATGTCCCCCTTCATATGTCCCCCTTCATCTCCGCAATGTCCCCCTTCATATGTCCCCCTTCATCTCCGCAATGTCCCCCTTCATCTCCGCAATGCCCCCTTCATCTCCGCAATGCCCCCTACCTCCAGTCCCTGGTGGTCCAGCGGAGCGTCTGCAAGATCTGTGCCTCCTCCGGCACAGATCCCTGCCACCCGAACATGGCGGGCGAGCACATGGCGGTACTCGTACGAGTACCGCCATGTGCCGAGCAGAGCGATGCTCGAGCCGATCCGAGCATCGGCCGAGCATGCTCGCTCAACACTACTGACAACAATAAAATAAAAATGCATAGTTCTATTGGAAACATACAGGTAACAAAAATAATTGTCTAGCATTCTCTCCTATTAATCATTATGATGTATAATCACATCGCCACCACAACCATCCACATCTGCTACAATAAATTAAATCTATTTTTTTAACCATCTTTTTGAAAATAATAGTTAGCAGCAGTCTTTCAGATAGAATAGCCTTCAAAATAATTTTTAGCAGTCATACAGAAAGAAACGCCTTCAAAATATTACAGCAAGAGTAGCCTTATAAAATGATTACAGGCTTTTAGCAAGGCAAGTCTTGAAACATCGTTTGCTTCAGGCTTGCAAAACAAAAGCCCTGAAAAAAACTGCATGCAATACTGGTCTAGGGAAAGCAGTGGTAGATGTTGGTGGTAAGTATCACGGTGCCCGTGCTTTTTTCTGTCACTCTGTGTGTTGCGCTCCCATTGGCTGAGCTTAGTTTGGCCCGCCCAGTATGGTCTTCTTATACCGGGCCTCTGGCACCTGTCAGGTGCCCTTTCGTGGTGTTCCTGTACCAGTGCTACTGTGTTACTGTGTTCCTGTGTACTGAGTTGGCCCGTTTGACTACTCCTTCTGGTTCCTGCTCCGTGATTCGTCCCGGCCTGGCTGACGTTCCTGCTCCGTGACCTGACCCGGCTTGTCTGACGTTCCTGCTCTGTGATTCGACCCAGCCTGGCTGACGTTCCTGCTCCATGACCTGACCCGGCTTGTCTGACGTTCCTGCGCTGAGATCCGGCCCAGCTATTCTGCTCCTGTTCTCCGTGTCGCTTGGGTGACATTCTTACTTCCGCTTAGTTGGCCTAGCAGACTGAGTATCTCTATGGCCTCCGTTACTGCTGAACCTTCCGTTAAGTCTTGCAGAGCACTGTTGGCTCCATTACCACTGGGCCTTCCGTTAACTCTTGCAGAGCACTGTTGCCTCCGTTAACACTGAGCCTTCCATTAACTCTTGCAGAGCACTGTTGCCTCCATTTAACACTGAGCCTTCCGTTAACTCTTGCAGAGCACTGTTGCCTCCGATTACCACTGAGCCTTCCTTTATTTCTGCAGAGCTATTGTTGCCTCCGATTACTGCTCCGGCAGTAGCCGTGGTTGCGTTCCGTTAGCTCTTGCTGTGTATGGTTGCTTACGCTACAGCACCGGCAGGGTGCCATTGGCTCAATATTCCAGCTCTTGCAGAGTATCGTGCCTCCGTTACTGCACCAGTCGGGTGCTATTGGCTCAAGTCCACCAGCTCTTGCAGAGTACAGTGTCTCCATTACAGCACCGGTCAGGTGCCATTGGCTCAAGTCCACCAGCTCTTGCAGAGTACTGTGCTTCCGTTACAGCACCAGTCAGGTGCCTGTGGCTCAAGTCTGTTCAAGCTCTAGCAGAGTATTGTGTCCTCTGTTACTGCTACAGCAGAGGGTATAAGTAACATAGTAACATAGTAACATAGTAAATTAGGCTGAAAAAAGACACAAGTCCATCAAGTTCAACCTTCGCCTCATACCTCAGTAACTGAGCATTTTATAGCTTTCCTGCTACCAACTAAATTAGTCTTTATCAGACCTTCCTGATCAGCCTACCGATAAACAGTATAACTCTGTATGTTGCCTTTTGAAAGAAATGTATCTAAGTCTCAGTCCTGCCTTGCAGACTTGGGTGCTTCTACATCTCGCACCACAGTCTCTTGATAACCATTACCATCATACTGGGCGTTGCCAAACACACCACATCAGAGACTGATTACTATCTATGAACTTTAACCCATGCTGTGCTGAAGTTGCCTTGTTATGCCTGACCTGTGACAGTATCTAACTTTCTTCCCATTGTATACTGGGCCTGTGTGGGCATATGTCCATGATTTATATTTTCCTGTCTATTCCACTGTGATACTGTAGCCCGCTGTGGGTATTCTCATTGTGTCTTTTAATAAAACTGTGTTTTATTCAAACCTACTGTGTCTGAGTGTCGTACAAACTATTACAGTAAGCCACTCCAAGAAACATTATGCCACCCAGTGGCACTGTCACGGTTTGCTAAGACTCTCAGACGTAAGGTTAGGTAAAAACACAACTTTATTGAAAAGTTTAAGATAATCCCATAGGATTTCATACACATATATATATATATAATACATAGAAACGGCAAATAGGTAATGACATTAGCAATACAGGCTCTACCAGCCCTGCCAATATACCGAGCAAGGCAACCTGGGCAAGAATGAATAGGTGGCTCTACCGGCCCTGCCAATATACTGGGCAAGGCAGCCTATAGATAGTCAGGAAGATAAAGGCTCTACCGGCCCTGCCAAAATACCGGGCAAGGCAGCCTATAGATAGTCAGTAGGATAAAGGCTCTACTGGCCCTGCCAATATACCGGGCACGGCAGCCTATAGATAACAAGGTGATTCAGGCTCTACCGGCCCTGCCAATATACCGGGCAAGGCAGCCTAAGGGAATACAATAATAGTAGGCTCTACCGGCCTTGCCAATACCGGGTAAGGCAACCTCAGGATGGAATGATTACAGGTTCTACCGGCCTTACCAATATACCGGGCAAGGCAGCCCAAGGAGAAGGTATCAACCACAGTGACCTAAATAACTGTCAGATGACAATGACAGTGTGGAGATGGTAGGTAATGGTTGCTAGGTCCAGTGGTAACACCAGGTAGTCTGCACACTCCAGTACTAAGTACCGAGGGAATAACTTAGCTGCCTAGGACTGGACAGCACACTGGGAACCCACAGACTAAGAGCAATAGCTAGCCGCAAAGCCGTGGAACAAACCAGCGTCCGCACGCTGGGACCAACAGATAACTGAGTAATAGAGCCGTAAGGCAAAGGAGCGAACCAGCGCCCGTGAGCTGGTAGCCAACAGACTAATAGTGTATAGCTGCTAGGCAGTGGAGCAAACCAGCGTCCACACGCTGGGACCAACAGATAGCTGTGTAATAGAGCCGTGAGGCAAAGGAGCAAACCAGCGCCCGCGCGCTGGTGACCAACAGACTAATAGTGTATAGCCGCTAGGCAGTGGAGTGAACCAGCGTCCGCACGCTGGGACAAAGATGAAAAATGTCGCCGAAGCGATCAGGGAGCAAAGTCGCCACAGAAGAAGGAACCGGACACAGGAGATGAACAGGAACCAGCACAAACACGGTCAACCGGATCAGGAACGGCAACCGAGACTGGCAGCAGGAAACAGCAACCTCGGACGACTTCAACCGGAACAGGCACTGGAACACGTACAGCAGGCAGGAGTCTCAGGAACAGGACGAACTCAGGAAACCAGGAACACAGCAAAAAGGCCCTTCAAGCTTCTGTAGCATAATGAAAGTGGATGCAGTCTGAGACACCCGAAAGGGCAACCAAAGGGTGCCCAAACTCAGATGAAATAGGCAATGTGAGGCGGGCTAAAGGCAGACAGCCAATGGAAGCCCCCTACAGGTGATAGACACAGCAATGCAGCAATCACGGGCACCGTGATAGGTACTACCCAACCACCAGTGACATTATGGCATTTGCATCAAGATTCACCGTCAGAGATGACATGAGACAGGATGTTCTGTGGTGAGGGTTCTACCTCTTACTAGCCCAAGTGCTACTGAGACAACAGCAGATCCACAACAAGCCCCCACCACTTCTGGTGCATCCAGAGAAAATAAGTTGGTCAATCATTCTTCTCTTCCTGCACCTCCTCTAAAATCATGGGTGTGTTGGCATATTTTCAGTTGAGAGCATGAAAGAACTGTGGAGTTATCATCAGTGACTACAATGTGACCAGTGCATGGAGACATTGTGCTAAGGGGACGGACTGTGATGAATCAACCTTGGCACATTTGCTCTCATATTAAGCATTAAGAATAACTGTAACCACCATCTTGATGTTTATGTCAACAATGTTAATCTATCCCCCAAGAAATCAGGTGCTGCTGTGTCAGTCACTGTGTCTTTTTCTGCTCCACTGTTGAGTGATGGTGATTCGGGAGCGACAAGACTCAAGAAAAATAATGAACACGGTCTTCCATCATCTTGGCATACTCTGCTGGATGGACTGCCTGCAGATGCTCCATGATTTCCTGCATTCAGTTGGTCTCTGCCACATTTCCATGTGTGGTATATGCATGATACAAGGTACAATGGATTGACAAAAACTGTCATACTCACTATCAGCTGGCGGTGGTGCTAATTATGAAAATGGTGGAAGTGTCAAGGAAAAGGAGGGAGAAGACCCTAAGGGTGTCAGGGGGACAATGAAGATAAAGATACAGATGTAATTGTTGTTCTCAAAATTCCAGACTTGTAGCCAAAAAAAACATAGTCCATCAAGTTCTGCCCTTTTCATATAATTCCTGTTGATCCAGAGGAAGGCAATAAAACCCATTGAAGGCATTGACAATTAATTTTGGTTGTCTCTTGGGTGAAAAAAGGTTGAATTCTAAAGATGTTACATAGATGGAGTGTAACGGTTTTTACGACACTCAGACCAAAGGTTAAAATAAAACACAGTTTTATTGAGGTAAAACAAGGAACACTGCCCCCTAGGGCTAGAATACATAATAGTACGTATCGGACAAGTTTAGGTATGTAGTACAGGCCCAATATGGCTAGTAGCAATATAGCTAGCAACAGGAATCAATAGAGGTACAGGGTTAATGCCTATACAAATAATCAGTCTCTGTTGTGGTGATTAGCCAACGCCCGGTGGATATAAAACAGTCCAGGTAGTGGTGTAGATAGAAAGCGCTTAGCAGTGCGACTGAACTGAATCACTACAAGATCAGAAGTTCCGTAATATGCCCAATTGTATAGCAAGAGCTGACTGGAGCCAGAGCCAATAGCACCCCTTAGGTGCGGTAACGGAAGAGAGACACTGCAAGAGCAAATGGGAACGGACCCAATAGCACCCCTTAGTTGCGGTAACGGAAGAGAGACACTGCAAGAGCAAATGGGACCGGAACCAATAGCACCCCTTAGGTGCGGTAACGGAAGAGAGACTCTGCAAGAGCAAACTGGGCCGGAGCCTATAGCACCCCTGAGGTGCGGTAACGGAGTCAGAGACACTGCACAAGCGAATGGAACATGAGCCAATTGCACTCACTGGTGCGGTATGATGGTATAACACGGCGAGCAAAATGAGACCAGAGCCAAGACACCCTTCCGGTGCCGAAACGGAGCTACACACTGCAAGAGCTAACGGAATGCCCAATAGCACCACGCGGTGCAGCGACTGCAAGGGTGTAAGGTAGGGGCACCGTAAATGGAGGACACGATTGCTCTGCTAGTGTTAATGGATAGGCTCGGTAATGGAGGCAACAGGCTCAGCAAGTGTTAATGATGGGCTCAGAATCTGAGGCAACAAGCTTGGAAAGTGTACACGGACAGGCTCGGTAACAGAGGCAACAAGCTCAGCAAGTGTTCTCGGACAGGCTTTGTAACGGAGGCAACAAGCTCAGCAAGTGTTCACGGACAGGCTCAGCAACGAAGGCACAGGTACGGGAACACCACGAAAGGGCACCTGACAGGTGCCAGAAGCCCGGTATATGAAGGAACACCCTGGGCAGGCCAATCAAGCTCCGCCAATGAGAGAGCACCACAGCAGAGAATGACATAGGAATCACGGGAACCGTGATATGGAGACCGCATGAGTTGAAAAATTGGTTAAATGTGGTGAATGAAGGATAGGGTGGAGTCAAAGGTGACCCCCAGGCAGTGTGATGTGGAGGTTGGTGTGATGCTGTTACTGTTAACAGTGAAGGAAATATCTGAGGTAAGACTGGTTGGAAAGGTAGAGTAAATTATAAGTTCAATTTTGATTAAGTTAAGTTTTAGGTACCTGGAACAGGAGGGAAAGGAAGAGGCCTGGGGGGGAGATAGATTAGGATTTCATTAGCATAGAGATGATGGTGAAACCCAAAGGATTTTAGTAGCTTACCATGGGAAGAGGTGTAGATTGAATAGAGCAAGGGTCTAGGGTTGAACCTTGTGGTACTCCAACAGGCAGGGAGGGGAGAAGAAACTGAGCTAGAGTAGGTGACACTGAAGGAGCTGTTGAGAACCAGAAGAGTGCAATGTCATAGAGGCTTAGGGAGAGGAGCGGGTGATCCATTGTGTCAAAGGCAGCTGACAGTTCCAGAAGAATGAGTATGGAGCATGACCTTTTAACTTAAAGGGATAGTAATACTTAAAAAATATTATCCTGCACCTTGTAGCCAGTAAAAAAACTGAGTTAAAGGAGCCCAGCAGCATCTCTCAAACCTTTATGGTTTGAGAGATATCAGCTTTCAAAGTTCCCTCTCCCCTGACGTCAGTGTTAAAGCTGACAGCAGGGGAATCCAGTGCCAGAAAAGGCGGATACTGTTCAACAGAGCCAAGATCACATTATGGAAGAAGATATCCTTCACTGAAATGGTCTTCAGTAGAAGACCATTTCGGTCAAGGATTTCTTCTTCCATAACAAGATCTCGGCTCTGCTGAACAGCCTCTGCTTGCTCAGGGACTGGATTCCCCTGCTGTTAGCTAGAAAGCTGACATCAGGGGAAAAGGCAAAAAGCAACATTTTGAAAGCAGATATCTCTCAAACCATAAAGGTTTGAGAGATGCTGCTGGGCTCATTTAACTCAGTTTTTTACTGGCTACAAGATGCATGATATTAATTTGTAAGTATTATTATCCCTTTAATGGACAGCAAGTCATTGTCCGCTTTAGTGAAGTTAGTCTCATTGGAGTGGAGTGGTAGAATCTAGATTGCAGGAAATCTAACAGGTATTAGGAGTAGAGGCATTTTGTGAGCCTGTTGTATACAAGATGTTTGATGAGCTTGGAGGAGAATGGGAGAAAAGAAATGGACTGGTAGTTTGAAAGGGAGTTTGGAACCAGAAGGATTTTTTAAAGATAGGTGTGATGCATGCTTGAAAGATGATCAGAAGGTGCCAGTTCTCAAAGAGAGGTTGAATAAGTGAGTAAGGGTTGGCGTTAGTTGAGGAGAAAGTTCTTAAATGAGCTAAGATATGTTGTGTCAAGAGGGCAAGCGGGGGGGGGGGGTGGATAAAACCCGGTAGAAGTTGATTGGGTGGGAGGTGCATAAGCCAGTCTGTTAAAAATGCCCTCATTTGGACTCAGGCAATGGCCCGGTTGGTATGGAGGTGGAGGGGTCTATTCCACAAGGCATTGCTGCCACCACTAGCGGAGCCAGCGGAAGCGTGGCTGCAGATTTATTTTTAACCAATGGAAGCATTTTTATTTGTTGAATAAAAAAATAAATTTTTTATTTGAAAACGTAATGGCTGAATATTATTTTTAAAAGATCTGCCACACTGCAATTAACCCTTTGAGCTCCAGAGGCATAGCTTGCAGGAATTTTCTTAAACGTTACTTGCATTGACATTCATTTTATTTTACAGGAAAGAAAAAGAAGATAAGAAGAAAGAAGCTTAGAGAGAACAGAAGAAGGAAGATTAAAGAAGAGAGACAGTGGATGACAGATAAGTGTTATACAGCTGTGGGTGTTAGGCTAGTGTTAGGGGTTGCATTTGTTGCACTTCACTGCTGAGTGTAGTGTAGGGTTAGTGTTTTGGGAGGGAGACTGTGTGTTTGAGCTATCGGTCGTGCTTGACAGTGTGTCAAGGACCTATCATTAGCTCTTTTCCTCTCATGACACCATTATTTTGGAAACTTAACACACAAGTCCTTTTCTGTGGCCTAATGTCCGTTGTGGTTTCAACTGGTAGGGCAATTGAATTGCTCCACTAGCACTTTTTGCTCACGAACAGTTAGCCATTATTGCCAGCCTCAAGTGATTCAAGGCCTAAAACAGTTACACACTGCTTGCTCTGAGCTGTTATGTAGGGAGACTGGGACATGAGTTCAGAACAACTGGGCCCAATCAGGCAGTTAAGCAACTAACACAACAAGGATGTTGCAGTTCAGGCAGAACAAGACAACCAGAAACAAATAAACATAGTATTACCCAAAAAGAGATAGCAGAACTTTACAATCGACAATTCAGCCAGAAGTACCCACATACCAAAGATGTGATACTAAAATGGCTATAACCATGGCAATGAGTAATTGCAGGTTAATATTTGAGGTAGAACTCTCTGGCTAATGCTCGTAAGGAGACAAAAACAGGACTTTAAAATAAAAGCAAAAACAGAAAAAGCCCACAGCACTAACTCTCCATAATATATACATGTAGTGAATTAAATGAAAAGGATTAAATGACTGACATCTAGATGGCAGCAATGAATGAGAGGGTCCTCCAGTACCCCCAAAAACATTGGGCCCAAGCCCAAAGTGCATATACAAAACAAAAAACAAACCTGTGCTCCTCAGTACCAATGTGAAAAGTTAAGGTTTAGTCCATAATTTGGCTGAAGAATGTAAGCTTGCCAAACACGCCAAGGTACCTCAAGATACGGCTAGTAACTACTCTAATGTACCTTTACATTAATCCCTTAGTTGACTGGCCACGCTCGCAAGCGGCCGGCACTTAATGCCCGCCGAACTTTTTTCCCCATTGCCCTGAACAACTTCCTGGACGTACATGTACATCCTCTGTCACTAAGTGACAGCTTCTGCAGTTGATAAAGCTGATAAAGATGTTATAAGGAAACGTGTACCCAGTAGTAAGTACTTCAATAAACAGTACTTGTGTGTCACAGTGTATGCAATTAAAAACAGGAGGACAAAACTATTTAAAAAGGTATAAGAGTTGACTTGTTTGATATGAAACTTCTTTGTCCTGAAGGAAGTGGATACTGGCAAAAGAGGATTGTGGGTCTTTCAATCCTATTTATAAGCCAGGGTTTATCACCCCCACAGGCCACATGAGGAACAGCAATTTCAAACAGACAAGGTGTGTATGTTAGCAAACAACAGGCCAAAAACCATGCCTTTAAGGACCTTTAAGAGAAAAATAGTTGTGAGATTTCTTTATTTTTGTACTGTTAGATACAGTGAGTGAAAAGCAGCTAGAATGAGCAAAGAAGAATTGTGGAAACAAACACAATACCAGAAAAAGCCCACAGCGCTAGCTCACCATAATATATACATGTAGTGAATTAGATAAAAAGGATTAAATGACTGGCATCTAGACAGCAGCAAGGAATGACATGGTTCTCCAGTACCCCCAAAAACATTGGGTCCAAGCCCAAAATGCACATACAAAACAAAAAACAAACCTGCGCTCCTCCATACCAATGTGCAAATGTGTGCCCTGACTTAGGTCTTTAAAATAGATACTGTAAATATGAACCTGTGTATAATAAGCAACTGTAAATTAAACCCAAGGGGAAAACAAGAGTGACTATGTATAATACACACCATTGATTTCCCCCTTTCTCATTTACTTCCAATCACCCACTCCGGATTCCTCCGAAAACTCCTCACCCCACCGCAATCCTCTCTCAGCACCTACATTCTATTCACCCACTCCAGGTTACTCTCTGACAGCTTCAAAGCGTGTGGCATGCTTATATTTGCTGCCCACTTCAAAAAATGCCTTGTCAGGACCTTTCGATGTAAGCCAATGGTAATGCCCTGTGAGGATCTCAATGTCCTTGAAGTGCAATACCGTAGATCCCATTGGCAGAGATCTAAGCACTGGATATATGGCATTGCCCTGCGAGGACCTTGAGATCCTCACAGGGCATTACCATTGGCTTATATTGAAAGGTCCCGACCAGGGGCGGACTGACCATACGGGTATTCTGTCACGGACCGAGGGCCCGTGACCAAAGGGGGCCCGCCGCCGCCACTGCTCAGCAGCTCTCCTACAACGGCCTCTGCATTACTAGAGGCGTGCGGGACATCGCAGTGCTAAGCCACGCCGCTAGACCACCAGGGACTGCAGGTAGGGGCATGGTGGAGCTGAAGGGAGTATTGTGGAGATGAAGGAGCAATGTGGAAATGGGTGCATTGTGGAAGGGGCATTGTGGAGATGGAAGGGGCATTGTGGAAGGGGCAATGTGGAGATGGGAGCATTGAGGAAGGGGCAATGTGGAGATGGGGGCATTTTGGAGATGAAGGGGGTATTGTGGAGATGAAGGGGGGACTGTGGAAGGGGGCATTGTGGAGATGAAGGGGGGATTGTGGAAGGGGGCATTGTGGAGATGAAGGGGGCATTGTGGAAGGGGCAATGTGGAGATAGGGGCATTGTGGAGATGAAGGGGGCATTGTGGAGATAGGGGGCAATGTGGAGATGAGATCAAGGGGGCAATGTGGAGATGAGATCAAGGGGGCATTGTGGAGATAAGGGGGCATTGTGGAGATAAGGGGGCATTGTGGAGATAAGGGGGCATTGTGGAGATGAGATGAAGGGGGCATTGCGGAGATGAAGGGGGCATTGCGGAGATGAAGGGGGCATTGTGGAGATGAGATGAAGGGGGCATTGTGGAGGTGGAAGGGGCATTGTGGAGATGAGATGAAGGGGGCATTGTGGAGGTGGAAGGGGCATTGTGGAGATTTCTGCAGGGGGCCCAGACCTCTTTTTGGACCAGGGGCCCTGGGTCCTGTCAGTCTGCCCCTGTTCCTGACAGGGCATTGCTAGAAGCAGGCAGCAAATGCAAGCTTGCCATCTGCTTTGAAGCTGTCACGAAGCAATCCAGAAGGGATGAATGGAAGTGAAGGTGCTGCAGTGGTGTGAAGAATCCGGAGGGGGTTAATGAAAGTAAGTGTAGGAACTGAGGTGGAATAAGGAGGAAAAAAAATATCAATTTTATTTTCTCATGTATAATACGTACCCCCACTTTACATAAGGTGAAGAAGAGCAAACTTGTGTGTATTATACCCAAGATTTTACAGTACACATTACTGCAGAGGATGGCATTGCAACAGTGCAAATGTCAAATATCAGAAAATTGAGGTTATGCATAAAAAAAAAAATTTTTTAGATTAAACATCAAATTACAGTCCTCTTGTGTAACTCATCAGGATAAACACTGTAAAATATGTTTTTGGCAACATTAAAAGTTAACAATCCTTTAAAACAACAGTAGTCTTTCCTGCAGCATAGAATATTCAATTCATGATAGATCAAAAGTGTCTATGCAAATATCTCCTTTGTATCCCTTGAATTGTCAGTGTTCAATAAGTGCCACAAATCTGGGAATATCACACAAAGTGCTACATTATAAACGGGATCACACCAACAATGCATGCTTCAATGTAGGTGACCCAACAAAAGTACTGTAGTCTGTAGGCTCATCACATGTTGAAGGGAAGAACAACACAGTGGTAGATATGTGCGAATTCATTCGGAGACATTCGGATTTCGTCGAAAATGGGGTCATTCGGAGACATTCGGCCAATCCGAAACTCAAGGGTCATTCGTAAAAAATGATCCGACTCCGAACAGCCCAGGTCCGAAATTCGTCGAAACTTTCGGAAGTTTCGGCAATCGACACATTTCCAAAAGTTTTGACTACTTTTGACCAGGACTTTTTGTACTTCCTGTGCGCGCTCAATTACTTTCTCTCCATAATTTTCCCTCCATGTCTCTAGTCCAATTCCATTCTCCGTTTCATGCACTACTTCCCTCTTTTGTCTGTATTTGAATTGCCTTCTTCGTTTCATGATGGGGGTTGGACTAATGACACAGTCACACAGACAGACAGCCTGCATTTCCTCATTGGGTTGTTGGAGCTCAGAGAGAGAAGAGATTAGAGCGTGTACAGTTGTTGTGTAGGCAGGCAGGTAGCATTAGGCTAGGCATAGGTAGGCAGCCAGCATTAGTTCCAGTTATTGCCACTGCAAGAGCAAGTAATATTTGTTCCTGTGCAAAATATAAAAAAATATTAGGTATTTGTTTGAATACAGGGCCGTCCCTTACATGGGTCCCAGTGGGTCCATGGACCCAGGCGGCACTTTGACAGGGGCGGCAATTTGCCGTCCCATAGCATGTTTATTTTGTGCTCTTCCGCCATTTCTGTGTTGCAGGGTGTCCCATCAGTGTGACTGTCAGCAGCCGGGCAGCCCTATGCTCACTCAGTGGCGATGCCTGCTGGCTGCTTCAGTGACGTGAATTATGTGATAGTGAAACATTATGCCTATTTTGTATTGTTTATCGCCCACCTAAAGTCAAGACTTGAGTAAATAGGTCTACCGTCCCAGATTTGCTAGAGAGGTTTTACAAATACAGGAGGGTGCCCCCTGTACGAAGTGAGTCTAAACATTTGGGATCCCTTGTATGAGTGCACAACAGTGCATGATGTGTCCTGAACAGGATTGCTGTGAGGTGTCTCCACCCAGAAGGTGCTGGCCGGGCTGAGATTCAACATTGCGACAAGTGACCAACTAAGAGCACCGTGCCGTGCAGCCATAGCATCACCCCCTCCTACTCTCCGGGTCCCACTGACTGGCAATAACAGGTGAGTCACTAAGAGATCTGAAGCCTTTCTGGAAGTCCTTTCACTTGGAAAGGGGCTAGGTATTACTTGGGGGAGTTGCCTCGTGTGTAAATAATTTCTAGGTGGGAGATGAATGTGCATCACTTATGTGTTTCCTAACAGTAGTTAGAATACAACTCCCATCATCCCCTGATTCTGACATTGACATTGGGAAATGCCCAGCAATTACCGTAGAGCCCTGTATTGCACACTCACGGAAAACGGTGATATTGCTATACTAAGACAATGCTGTGGATCCCTCTTCAGTATAGATGTCAAGCATTTTTTTTAATTTCTCTCCTGTGTTGCAGTTTGTTCACAACAGAATGTCTCAATTTTTCTTTTTAACACATTACATCTATCACATTACAATCATTGATGTTTATTCTTGATGTAGTATGAAACTCTACAATGTATATACACATAGAGTTATCTGATATGAGGGGAAATCAGGATAGGAAAACGAGAGAGAGGAATTTGGGTACTAAAGAGGCACAGTAAGGTAGGAGGCTGGTACCAGAAAATGAAACCTTAATCTTTACCCATGTACTAACATAGAATGTGACATGTAGTTTGTCCATGTTCGAGTCGACCACTTATGTTGAGTAGGATGTGACAGGCATGGGTTTTCGATGTCGAGCATATGCTAAATTGAATGACAGGCATGGGGTTTCGATGTTCGAACATGCTAAATTGAATGACAGGCATGGGTTTTCGATGTTCGACGTTTGCATTGTGACTGGCATCCCATGCTAGAGTAGAGGTGACATGCACAGACTTTCAATGTACGACAATGTCCGTTTTTGGGATGGATCTTTTTCTAAATGCACACCCTGTCTGCAAATAATGATAGCAGCGTGCACGGAGGCGCACTGCTATAATTTAACCCATGTTAAATTCGGCCGAATAATTCGGAATGGATCAGAATTTCGTCCGAATCGAATAGGCCCGGTCTGAAATTAGGATCATCCGAATTAGAAAAAAAAAAATTTGTTCGAATTTTACCGAAAATTTTGCCCGTGCACAAGTCTACACAGTGGCCAGTACCTGACCTATGACCATTGGACTATCAACATATTAGACTAGTGGATGAGACACAGAGGCCACAGTCAAAAGCAACATTCAACTCACCAAACCATTCTTCCATAACACAATCCTGTTGGAACCAAATATGGTAAGTTTGGAGGAGACTATTGATGTGGGAGGGGCAGATATTTCACCCGCGCAGATACATTTTTTTTTTTATAATAATGTGTTAGCATTAAAAATATCAATAAAAGAAAAAAAATGACAGAGAGTTGAGGGGATGATTATATACTGTTTGGTACACTGTACTTTTATAACCATTTTGAGTGTCACAGGGGTGTGCAATGAACATCCCTATGGCACTCAGAGGGTTAAGGGAGTGATGCTGTTTTGTGGTGCTAAGAGGATCCTCACCGCTTACCCACTAAATAAGTGGGGAAGATGTTCTCAGTCTTCATGGTTGTGTGCTGCTGGCGATGTGTAAGAAAGGGCATCTCTTCCACATCATAAGCAGTTCAATAACCTTGTATGCTAATTAGGAACTCCCCCCTTGCATATCTAATCCTTAGTGCATGTGGGTTAACCCTCCAAGTGTCAGAGGGGTGCACAACTCTTTTCCTGCAATACAATGCACCCCTCTAACGCTTGTAGGGTTAACCCATACATACCGTAGACTTAGCCATCTCTGGCTAAAGACTAAAATTTACTGGAGCATCAAAATAATAAATCTTGTTTGAATTTTTTAGTCCTCTACAAAGAGCCTCTACTGGAACCTAGGGAATGGATTATAGACAATACTGATAAGAATATTCGTTTCCTGCAGACTTTAAAGGGGAACTACCACCCCGCAAAAACTGTATGTTAATTAAGTCTTCATCTGGCGATTAGCTGCTTAGTAGCGCTAGTCGCCAGAAATATTACCTGGTTTCAAAGATTTTCTATTTATTCAGAGGCTGACAGTAGCAGGAAGCACGGACATCTTGCTATAGTGATGTCCGTGCGCCTGTACTGTCAGTCCCTTTTGGAGCCGGCTCCAAAAGGGACTGACAGCGCAGGAGCATGGACGTCACTATGGCAAGATGTCCATGCTTCCTGCTACTGTCAGCCTCTGAATAAGCAGAAAATCTTTGAAACCAGGTAATATTTCTGGCGATTAGCGCTACTAAGCAGCTAGTCACCAGATGAAGACTTAATTAACATACAGTTTTTGCGGGGTGGTAGTTCCCCTTTAAATGTTAATCAAATTATTTTAAGTGTTTAACCTGTCATGTATTGATTATTCAGCCTTAATTCTTATTATGCCAGAGATCCCTTCCACTTGAGAAATCTTAGTGTACAGGGTCCATAAAATATCATAGGAATTGGAGAAGTGATATCACAATTTAGTGCATCTCCCCATTGTGATAGTTTTAACTTTTAAATGAAGCTTTTCCCCAAAATGGGAAACCTTTGATTTGCTCAGTAGGAAAAGATATTCAATGTGCATAAAAATCCAGCTGTAAACTGAATATTCTATTCTACCATATTTGCAGAGAAACAGTGGAAAAATCATAGTCACTTTTTTATTAAATGTAAGTGTATGTGCTCTTTGCAGCAAAAATAGCTACAATTTGTACATATCATTCACAAAAATGTTAAATATAAAAAATGCTGCAATTAGTAAAATGATATCAGAGCAATCATTTTGAATTGAATGGGCCCATAGCATACAAAATGCCTCTTTCATGTTATACCAAAGCCTTTGTCACATATCCTGTATTTTGTTGTTCAGTTTCAATTTGTTAACCCTTTGTGGATCAAAGGTAAGCACTGCACTGCACTGCACACCTCTCTTGTCAGAGAAACAGAAATATCCTACAATGTCTTTTTTTGACAGAAACAAAGTTGAAGACGTGATTCATCATTTTTTGGTGCCCTCTTGAACGGCAACTCATTTGCACCCCCATCATCAATCTAACTAGGCTTTTTGTTCCAGTTCTGCTGTATGTGTCAGTTGGTGATTCATGCAGTGTCACTAGAAGGACTAAAGGAGGAGTTATATCACATATCATGAAGGAATGAGTCATGTTTAATGCCTTTGAATTTTCTTATCTCTGTCTCATTTGAACTGATGTGAAACAGCTGTATAGTATGTATCTAAACAGTGATATAAATCAACGTATATTGATATAAATGTTTGATTCAGGGAAGTTTAATGTTTAACCCATTGGATACTAGTGATAGCTCCAATTTATTGCAAAGCAATTTTTTGAAGATATCTCTAGTGTCCAAGGGAGTTAGAGTAGAAAAGATAAAAGAGGGGTTGTACATATTTGCCAGGGCAGATTAACTGTTATTAGCTCCCAGTACCAGCAGCTGCACACAGAGGAATAGAATGGAGCATATGATCTCTGTAGTAAATACTGGTGCACACACACCACTCTGTCTTTAAGATTTAACCCTGTAAGTGCCATAGGGGTATTCAATGCACTGCATAACAATGCATTGATACCCCTCTGCACTCAAGGGGTTAATGCCAACAGGCCCCCACAAGCATGTCTCACAACTTTCATAGGAAAATGACATAAAGTTACTCCGTTGCTTCTATTCTATATAATAATTCGCTAGGATGTTTGTCAGAAGCTGTCATGCGCAGTAGAGACTGCCGGAACCCACAGAATGCTGGGAGTTCTGTGCTGGACGCATTCTGTGCTTTTGGGCAATCTCTACAGTGCATGACTGCGTCGGAAGCAGGACGCAGAGCAAGACCTGCCTCATAACCCTTTGAGTGCCACTAAAGGGGTTAACATTACCCAGAACTTGGCCAATGTACATGGGCTTTTACACTAGTATATATATATATATATATATATATATAAATCCAGGAATAAAACAAAGCACTCACAGGTCTTGAAAATAAGTGACAAAAAGTGGATGATTTATTGTATCAACGTTTCGGGTGCATTACAGCAGCCTTCGTCAGGATATCTGTGCAAACAACCAACTTCCCCATTTAAACCTTTAGCTCCCCTATAGCGCCAAAATTAGCGCCTGTGATAGGTGCATTTAAAATACAATGACAAGCTGTGGGTGTCTGGAGTGACAGATAACGGTGAAAGTTCGAAGCGCTTCTGTATAGAAGACAGTTTTCTTAAGCGCTACAGAACTGCTGACTAATGTTAGTGGGTTATGGGCATACACCACCAACACTAAGCCCAGATAGCTGTGTAGTTCACAGCAAACAAAATTAAGATGAAAGTTGTATGCATAACCAATAGTGAAACACATAGAATACACAAATGAATCAAAAGCAATACTGTAAGAGACCCGGCAAGTGCTGTGGAATGCGCAGGAGACCGAGCCGGTCAACTTTGTCTCCGCATAATCAGTTCTGTGCCGTAGTGCCCACAAATCAGAAATACACTGAATACACTGATGGGTAGAATAGCGATCCTGTAAGGGACCCGGCAAGTGCTGTGGAATGCGGAGGAGACCAAACCGGTCGAATGTGTTACCGCATAGTCTGCTCAGTGCCGTAGTACCCTCATGTCAAAGTTAACCTTGATTGGATCGCTATTTCCGAATCGAGTGAATCTTGAATTGCAATACATAGTATCATAGCTTCATCACATCAGAGGTATATGTGTCAACATAAGGTTCCGCTGGCATTCATCATGCATAATAATAGATACAAAGTAGCAGGGGATAATAAATGTACCAATATTGTACATTGTGTCTGAAATTAAGGCATTATACGATTATGCAGAGTATCAAATATATAATTTAGCAGGCACAGCATGGGTACAGTATGCAGATCTCATTCATCTGACTATGCATAAAGATAAATAGTGCGGATGTCAGTTAGATTCATTGTAGTGTCCAAGTATTCAGGTAAGCCATAGGCTAACATAACAGTTAACACCTCAAAAAGAGTCTCATGGATCAGAGCCCTTACTCCTCCATGTGTGGATCAAAGTCAAAGTTAATAATCAGTATAACTGTGCAATCATACATTGCTTCTAGAGCTCATGATACCCGACATAATCTTCGAGTGTCAGTGTTGTATCATGATGGGCAACCGGACTTAAATCATATCAAGGTCCACACAAGTAGTATTATAGTTAATCCTTGCTACTAGGCACGAATCTTTCTTCGGAATAGTCATATTTATTATTAAACCCATCATAGCATAAGATAGTTAGAGACCAGATGTACCATAGAAAAACAGGAAGTACCTTGCCGGTGGTACCAACTATGCTGGACGGTAAGTCCTAGTATATGCATAAAGGTCCACATCATTAAGGCCTAGGTGCTCCTAATGGTATTAGAAGAATGAGGCGTAAGACAATTTTTCATTCAAGCCGCCTGGTGCAACCGTATTAAGGTATCGAATCCAGTAGGTTTCTCTTTGTAACAGCTTGATTTTTCTGTTGCCGCCCCTCATGGTTTGTGGTACATGGTCTATAATCATAGATCGCATAGATGGTATATTATGTTGTGCTGCAAGGAAATGTCTGGGGACTGGCTTGTCCGTTTTTCCAGTAGTCAAGGCTGCTCTTATTGTGGAACGATGATTGGCCATCCTTTCACGGAAAGTAGTTTCGGCTTTGCCAACATAATATAAGCCGCATGGACACATCAAGATATACACCACATAATCTGTGGTGCAAGTGACTCTGTAGCGTATGTTGATTTTAGCATTAGTGTGGGGATGACGAAAGTATGATCCGCTTAGCATGCTATTGCAAGTTGTACAGTTAATGCATTTAAAGCATCCAAGTTTCGTATGGGCTCCCCTTAACCAACTTCCTGAGGTTTCTGAAGCTTTTATGGCAGTTGGTGGTCTGTCAGGTTGCATTAGTAAATCTCTTAAAGTGCTACCTCTCCTATATGCAATGTGTGGTGGTAGCATGTTAGTAAATGGTAATGTGGGATCAGATGTTAATATACTCCACTGCTTCTGTATGAATTTCCCGAGATGTTCAATGCCTGGCGTATAATTTAGAACAAATGCCAGTCTGTTGTCCTTTTCTTTGGGTGGTCTCCTTAGTAGCTCGTCCTGCTTGTGACATAGTGCTCTTTGTAGTTGTTCTACTAGGATTTTATCTTTATATCCTCTTTGTTTGAAGTTGTTGAACATTTCAGTTAATTGACTAATAGCAATGTCCTGGTTGTTGTTATTCCTGATAACTCTTATAAATTGTGAGTAAGGGATTCCATTCTTTTGTGCTCTAGGATGACAGCTAGATGCATGTAGAGTGGAGTTTCTGTCAGTGGGTTTTTTGTATAGTGTTGTCCCTAAGAGATTGTTTTGTACAAATACCCTCACATCTAGGAAATCAACACTCTCATGGCTGCAACTGTGCTTGAAGCGAATACAGGAGTCTAGTTGATTAAGCATTGAAATCCAATCCTTGAGGTCTTGCATGTTGCCTCTCCAAATAAGGAATAAATCATCTATATAGCGTTTGTAAAAAATGATGTTGGAGTGTTGCAAATAAGTCATTTCATATTGATACATATAGATGTTTGCGTATGAGGGTGCAACATTTGACCCCATTGAGGTGCCTGCTATTTGTAAAAAGTAATCGTTCTCGAAACGAAAAAAGTTTTTGGTTAGTGTCAATTCCAAGAATTCGCACAGCATCTCAATGGGGTATTCCAGTCCGTCCCTATTTAAACATAGGATTTCTCTAACAGCCTGAATACCCTCACTGTGTGGGATGACCGTGTATAGACTGTCCACATCCATAGTGACCAATATGTCTGTGGCATTGGACAAAGAGCACTATGTCACAAGCAGGACGAGCTACTAAGGAGACCACCCAAAGAAAAGGACAACAGACTGGCATTTGTTCTAAATTATACGCCAGGCATTGAACATCTCGGGAAATTCATACAGAAGCAGTGGAGTATATTAACATCTGATCCCACATTACCATTTACTAACATGCTACCACCACACATTGCATATAGGAGAGGTAGCACTTTAAGAGATTTACTAATGCAACCTGACAGACCACCAACTGCCATAAAAGCTTCAGAAACCTCAGGAAGTTGGTTAAGGGGAGCCCATACGAAACTTGGATGCTTTAAATGCATTAACTGTACAACTTGCAATAGCATGCTAAGCGGATCATACTTTCGTCATCCCCACACTAATGCTAAAATCAACATACGCTACAGAGTCACTTGCACCACAGATTATGTGGTGTATATCTTGATGTGTCCATGCGGCTTATATTATGTTGGCAAAGCCGAAACTACTTTCCGTGAAAGGATGGCCAATCATCGTTCCACAATAAGAGCAGCCTTGACTACTGGAAAAACGGACAAGCCAGTCCCCAGACATTTCCTTGCAGCACAACATAATATACCATCTATGCGATCTATGATTATAGACCATGTACCACAAACCATGAGGGGCGGCAACAGAAAAATCAAGCTGTTACAAAGAGAAACCTACTGGATTCGATACCTTAATACGGTTGCACCAGGCGGCTTGAATGAAAAATTGTCTTACGCCTCATTCTTCTAATACCATTAGGAGCACCTAGGCCTTAATGATGTGGACCTTTATGCATATACTAGGACTTACCATCCAGCATAGTTGGTACCACCGGCAAGGTACTTCCTGTTTTTCTATGGTACATCTGGTCTCTAACTATCTTATGCTATGATGGGTTTAATAATAAATATGACTATTCCGAAGAAAGATTCGTGCCTAGTAGCAAGGATTAACTATAATACTACTTGTGTGGACCTTGATATGATTTAAGTCCGGTTGCCCATCATGATACAACACTGACACTCGAAGATTATGTCGGGTATCATGAGCTCTAGAAGCAATGTATGATTGCACAGTTATACTGATTATTAACTTTGACTTTGATCCACACATGGAGGAGTAAGGGCTCTGATCCATGAGACTCTTTTTGAGGTGTTAACTGTTATGTTAGCCTATGGCTTACCTGAATACTTGGACACTACAATGAATCTAACTGACATCCGCACTATTTATCTTTATGCATAGTCAGATGAATGAGATCTGCATACTGTACCCATGCTGTGCCTGCTAAATTATATATTTGATACTCTGCATAATCGTATAATGCCTTAATTTCAGACACAATGTACAATATTGGTACATTTATTATCCCCTGCTACTTTGTATCTATTATTATGCATGATGAATGCCAGCGGAACCTTATGTTGACACATATACCTCTGATGTGATGAAGCTATGATACTATGTATTGCAATTCAAGATTCACTCGATTCGGAAATAGCGATCCAATCAAGGTTAACTTTGACATGAGGGTACTACGGCACTGAGCAGACTATGCGGTAACACATTCGACCGGTTTGGTCTCCTCCGCATTCCACAGCACTTGCCGGGTCCCTTACAGGATCGCTATTCTACCCATCAGTGTATTCAGTGTATTTCTGATTTGTGGGCACTACGGCACAGAACTGATTATGCGGAGACAAAGTTGACCGGCTCGGTCTCCTGCGCATTCCACAGCACTTGCCGGGTCTCTTACAGTATTGCTTTTGATTCATTTGTGTATTCTATGTGTTTCACTATTGGTTATGCATACAACTTTCATCTTAATTTTGTTTGCTGTGAACTACACAGCTATCTGGGCTTAGTGTTGGTGGTGTATGCCCATAACCCACTAACATTAGTCAGCAGTTCTGTAGCGCTTAAGAAAACTGTCTTCTATACAGAAGCGCTTCGAACTTTCACCGTTATCTGTCACTCCAGACACCCACAGCTTGTCATTGTATTTTAAATGCACCTATCACAGGCGCTAATTTTGGCGCTATAGGGGAGCTAAAGGTTTAAATGGGGAAGTTGGTTGTTTGCACAGATATCCTGACGAAGGCTGCTGTAATGCACCCGAAACGTTGATACAATAAATCATCCACTTTTTGTCACTTATTTTCAAGACCTGTGAGTGCTTTGTTTTATTCCTGGATTTACATACTTGCTTTAACAGTAGCACCCAGGCAATAACCACCTTTAAAAACGTGAGTGCCTCTATTACAATCAAATATATATATATATATATATATATATATATATATATACTAGCAATATGTGACGGCGTTGCCCGTCATTGTAGTAGGGTATGTGTTATGTAGCATTTTTTGTTTGAAATGTTGTAGGTGGCATGTTGAAGGTATATTATAAGATTTTTTTGTGTTTGTTTGTATTGTACATTTCATTTAGCTGTATTGACTGATGTTTTTTTGTGTACTGTGTGAAGCAGAAAGAATCATATTGCACACATACATAGACACACACAGATACAGTGACATATACAGGCATTGATCATACATACACACGTACATACATGCGTACACACACACACACACACACACAGATATTATTACAATCCTGTAAGTGCCAGAGGGGTAGGCAAGGAATTGCTCATTGTGTTGCTTAATCCTCTGGCACTGAAAGGGTTACCAGCTGTCCCAGTATGTAGTGAGAGTCATGGAGTCCACAGTCCCTGAAGTGGACTCTGTTCATGCACACTCAGAGGCTGCCAGACAACCACCGGCCCGGCTCCCTGGCCAGGAAGATGCCTCAGCCAAGAGCGTTACTAGGGATGCAGCCCGGGCACCGAGAGCGGGAACTGAGGAGGAATGGTGTGTGTGGTTGGAGCAAGGATGGTGTATGTTGTTGGAGCAGCTATAGTGCGGCATGTATTTTTTTTGTTCCAGGGTACTTACACAATGCAGGTGTGTGACATCGGGCAGAGAGCGGCGGTGAAGAAGCTTGTGTGTAAGAGTGTGTATACAGAGTGGCCCCATCATGGTCTGTCTCCAGCCCCTCAGCCACGGGTAATAGCCACATCCAGCTGCTGCTTGTAGAGAGCTCCTTGAACAGCCGCATGACCGGGCTGTTGCGGGGTGGAGTGTTGTGCTTCATGAGGGGGGACCGTGAAGGATTTGGTACTGGGCCTGCCTGCCTCCGAGCTACATGAAGCAGCTGGGCTTCCTGCAGCAGAAGCACATTGTGCACCAGGAGCCGAAATCATTGTTGTGTTGCGGATACCAGAAATAAAGGTACACTGGAGCCGATCCCACCCTCTCTTTGTTGGATCAGCTCATTGTGTGCCTCAGGTTGGTGGAGGGACCCCTGGGGACTCTGTGTGTGTGGCTTTTGTGTGTGTGTGTGGCTTTTGTGTATATGTGTGGCTTTTGTGTGTGTGTGTGTGTGTGTGTGGCTTTTGTGTGTGTGTGTGGCTTTTGTGTGTGGGGGGCTTTTGTGTGTGTGTGTGGGGCTATTATGTGTGGGGCTTTTGTGTGGGGGGGGCTTTTGTGTGTGTGGGGGGGGCTTTTGTGTGTGTGGGGCTTTTGTGTGTGTGTGTGGCGTTTGTGTGTGTGGGTGTGGCTTTTGTGTGTGTGTATGTGTGGCTTTTGTGTCTGTGTGGCTTTTGTGTGTGTGTGTAGGGTTGCCACCTTTTCTTCAAAAAAATACCGGCCATGGCATTCCCTCCATAGACTTAACATTGGAGAGAAGCCAATGTTTTACCGGCCTGCCGGTAAAATACCGGCTGGGTGGCAACCCTATGTGTGTGTGTGTGTGTGTATGTGGGGCTATTGTGTGTGGGGCTTTTGTGTGTGTGGGGGGGGGGCTTTTTGTGTGTGGGGGGGCTTTTGTGTGTGTGGGGCTTTTGTGTGTGTGGGGCTTGTGTGTGTGTGTGGCTTTTACATAGTAACATAGTAATTTAGGTTGAAAAAAGACTTGCGTCCATCTAGTTCAACCCTTTTCCTATTCCTGTTTACCATCATTGATCCAAAAGAAGGCAAAAAAACACAACAATACAGCAATTTCAAATTCTGCACCGAATGGGGGGGGGGGAGAATTCCCTCCTGATTCCAAATGGCAATCAGATTTCTCCCTGGATCAACAAGCCCTAAGTAAAATATTAATCCTAATACTAACGTACATAGCCCTCTATGTTATGCTCTTTTAAATAAGTATCCAGGCCCTTTTTAAAGGCGTCTAATGTATTCGATAGCACCACCTCCTCAGGCAGTAAATTCCATACCTTTATTGTCCTTACAGTAAAGAAACCCTTCCACTGTTGTAGATTAAATCTCCTTTCCTCAAGTCTAAGTGGGTGGCCCCTTGTCCTATGTACTGTTCTGTTAATGAACAGGTCTTTGGAGAGCCCTTTGTATGGGCCCTGAACATATTTATATAGTGTTATCATATCCCCTCTAAGACGCCGTTTCTCTAGTGTATACAAGTTTAACTTTTCTAGCCTTTCCTCATAACTAAAACTTTCCATTCCCCTTACTAGTTTTGTAGCCCTCCTCTGCACTCTCTCTAGTTCCACAATGTCCTTTTTCAGAAAGGGCGCCCAGAATTGAACAGCATATTCTAGGTGGGGTCTTACCATGGACCTGTAAAGAGGCATAATAATATCTTCCTCCCTTGAGTCAATACCCCTTTTAATACATGCCAATATCTTATTGGCCTTTGCAGTTGCCAGCTGGCACTGCGTGCTACTGCTAAGTTTATTGTCTACCATTACTCCCAAATCCTTTTCATTTGTAGATTTCCCCAGAGAAACACCATTTAAACTATATGTTGCATTTTTATTATTATACCCAAAATGCATAACTTGTCTATATTGAATCTCATTTGCCATTTGCCTGCCCAGTTACTCAATTTGTCCAAATCCTCTTGTAATGAAGACACATCCAGTTCAGACTTTATTACCTTACTTAATTTTGTGTCATCGGCAAACACTGATACATGACTCCCTATGCCCTCTGGGAGGTCATTAATAAACAAATTAAAAAGAAAAGGACCCAGGACAGATCCCTGAGGTACTCCACTTATCACGTTTATCCAACTGGAGAACTTGCCATTTACTACCACTCTTTGCATTCTATCTTTCAGCCAATTTCTAATCCACACACAAACATTTTCCCCTAGGCCTATTACATTCAGTTTGTACAGTAACCTCTTGTGTGGAACCGTATCAAATGCCTTGGCAAAGTCTAAATAGATCACATCAACCGCCGCTCCCGCATCTATATTATTACTCACTTTTTCATAAAATGCGATCAAGTTAGTTTGACAAGACCTTTTGTGTGTGTGTGTCTGGCTTTTGTGTGTGTGTGGCTTTTGTGTGTGTGTGTGTGTGTGTGTGTGTGTGTGTGTGTGTGTGTAGCTTGTGTGTGAGTCTGTGGTGTAGGAGCGAGTGGCAGCCATTTTGTTTTTTCAGTCACTTGGATAGTGGTGGGCGGGCTGGATAGTGGGAGCAGGCTAATTCCCTGAATGATTTAAATCACTCCTCCATTGAATCACCCAATGGGAACAGTAACTCCTTACTTAAGCTGAGATAACATAGCAATATAACACACAGTGGCTCTTCAGTTGAGGCAACATAGCAATATGCTGAGGGATCAAATAGAAAATGGTGTTTGAGGCTTGCCCTCTGTAACATACAGAAAAGGATCTCTCTCTCCCTTTAAGGAGAAAGGGCGGGAATCAGGAAGCAGGAAGTGGAGGAGTGACAGTTGAACACAGACAGTGAGGTGACTGAAGAGATAAAAAGAGTTAACCCTTTGAGTGCCAGAGGGGTACGCAACGCATTTCAAAGCAATGTTTTGTGTACCCCTCTGGCACTGAAAGGGTTAAATAAGAGTTGCTATTAAGTTTATACCTGATTTTGTATTTTATGGAAACATTACACCCTTGTACTGAAACAGAGTGTATGGAGGGTTACAATTATCTGTGGGAGGTGAAACAGAGTGTATGGAGGGTTGTAGTTATCTGTGGGAGGTGAAACAGAGTGTATGGAGGGTTGCAGTTATCTGTGGGAGGTGACAGTGTGTTTGTGGGGTCATGATCCTGAGTGAGAGTGTGTGTGGACCAAGAGAAGTTATTGATATCCCCTACTTCAGAAGCAAGTGGCAGCTATGTTTTTTTTTGTCAGTTGGATAGTGGTGGGAGGGCTGGAGGGGGCGGGTGAACTCCCTGTATGATAAACACGCCCCCATTGACTCACCCAATGGGAGCAGTAATGTCCCCATTGAATCACCCAATGGAAGTTGTGTCTCCTAATGAGACATAAATTATGTAATGAGGCATTCTGTTCAATGCGAGTTTGTTTTCTGTGGAGACATAAAATATGTTCTGTGTGTGAGGTACCATAAATTATGCAATGAGGCTTATTCTTTTATATATATAAGATATACCATGCAAATGTAATGCAGTCTAGTGTTAGATAAAGAGCATAGGAAAAGAACGTCCAGAAACTTACACACCCCTCCCACTGACCCCAACTTGTTGCAAACAGCATTAAAGGGAAAGCAATGTTTCCTAATAATAATCCACCACTTCCTTTATTATGGCTAGCAAATACTAAAGGCTCCTTTAAATTTTGCCCTTTTATTATTGTTTAAAGGGATAGTAATGTCTATATTAAAGTGCAGATGTGAGTCTTCTATATGGTTTTTATAACACGTAGAGCTATGTTTTATTTTTTACAGTTCTGTAGTTCAAAAGCTATTCAAGCTGAAAGGATCCACCTCTCACCCCTTCGGGTCAACTCCCTTTAGATCTGCAATCCAGTCATGGGACCGGATGGATGCAGTGAGGGACAATCTTCACACAGTAAGTATAAGGGAAAACCCTGCCCCCTTGACTTAGGAGGGCAGGATTTTCATTTTTGCTTACTGAAGATTGTCCCTTGTCACTCTCCATCAGTACCACGCTTAGAGCCAGCGTGACGCAAGGAAAGGAGTGGGAGGCGGATCCTTTCAGCTTGAATAGCTTTTGAACTACAGAAGTGTAAGTAATTAAACATAGTGCTACATGTTATAAAAACCATATAGAAGACTCAGAACTGCACTTTAATAGAGACATTACTATCCCTTTAAGAGATAGCATCTTCAGTCAGTCTTGGATGTTACACTCATGGAGGAGGACATGCTGGCAGTTCTGTCAGTGTAAGGAAGGCAAAGTGAATGAGCCTATTTAACCCTTTAATGACTAAAGAGGAGTGAAATGCATTGCAAAGCAATGTGTTGCACCCTCCTTAGGTCCTTATAGTGTTACGCTTACCATGTAAAATGGACAGAGTATGGCCTTGATCCAATTGAGGCTGTTAAAACAGCTGGCCCAGCTGAAACCACAATGAACCCGAGGCCACAGAAATGGACTTGTGTCCAAAAGTCCATTTTGTGGGTTAAGTTCCCAAAACACACGCTAAATAGAATAAATAATGGGAACATCAAAGGAAAAGAGCTAACAATCTGTGCCTGACACACTGTCAAGCACCTACCGTTAGCTGAAACACACAGTCACTCTCATATACTAGGCTGACCAGACCTCACCTTTAACCAGGAACACATAGCAAATAGGCATATTTCAGGACTGATATAGAAAACGTAAAACAAGAGTAGTGCTAATATGCAAGGTCAAAACAAACCCCTTCAGCAGCCTCAGATTTAGTATTTGGCTTCACAATTACCTCATATAACAAACAATAATAAACACAAATCAACTCTTGAAGTAGGAGAGATGTAGAATATAGCCACCAGCGCCAATTTGTGTTTATTAATATTTCAGGACTGCACTAAAATCAGAGCAGCCCTGCAGCATGCATTTTTCATATGTGTCCCCAGTTAAAGGTGAGGTCTGGTCACCCTAACATAAACACTAACCCTACACTACCCCTAACAGTAAAGTGCAACAATACCACCACTAACACAAGCCGAACACCCAGATCTGTTACACTTACCTGTCATCCACTGTCCTTCTTCTTCTGGAATCTTCTGTGTTCTTTTCTCTGTAATCTTCTTTTTTCTTATCTTCTTTATGTTCTTTTTCTTCTTTTCTGTAAAATAAAAAAAGGCAATGCAAATAATAAAGAAAAATGCCCTGAAGAGTACCCTCTGGCACTCTAAGGGTTAAATGCATTCAGACATAAATGTTCAAAAGAAGATGCTGCCATTCTGGTTAAAATAAATGAGAAGTAATGACTTATGAAAGAATTCAAACCCTTAGGGACCCATGACATGCCAGGACCATCATGGGTAAACTTGCGTTAAGGACACATGATGGTCCTGGCACGTCATGAAATTCAGGGATCCCCACTGCACAGTACTTGGAGATCCCTGAATCCATTTAGCAAAAAAAAAGCTCTGTGGTCCTTAACTGCTTGCCACACGTCTGATCATTAAGGGGTTAAAGGGCCCCAAAGGGTTAAAGATATTACTGCTGCTGCTGCTAGCAGCTGCAGTCCAAATGAGGGAATTTTGAACAGAGGCTGGCTGGGATGCATGTGTTACGCACCTCCCAGCCAATCAGCTCCTCGGGGGGGGGGGGGGGGGTGACTAACAGATTCTCCAAAAGCCTGGAATAAACTGCCTGAAAAAATCAGATCTTTTCCCAGTCTAAAATCCATAAAAATTAAATGTTTCTTTACAACTGAAAACAGTATGTAACTGTAGATAATGTTTTAGTATATATGTATGTTTATATGTGTATGTATATATAATATGTTTATTTGTATGAATTTGTACCCCTTTACTGAAAACTATCCAGGACATACATGAAGATAAGAGAAATCTCAATGTATTCTTCCTGGTAAAACATTTTCTAAATAAAGAAATAAATAAACTTATCACCACTGACACACTGATTACTCACCTGGTACTAATCAGGAATACCCTGAAAACATGAACTGCCCTTTTGTTGAGGCCTCCAAACCTACTCTTTAACCCTTTGAGGATGAGTGACGTGCCAAGACTGTCACAGAAATCCATCCTTTGGGAAGGATTATGGTCCTGGCACCTCATGGGTTAATGATCACAGTTCTTCTCATGGCACACCAAGGTCATTTTGGGGAGACTGTACTACTACAGAGCAGTCAGCTACAGCCGTTCCCTGGTAGCTCTGCACATGTGATCACTTTTACAGTAATCACATTTGCCAATGGAGTCACATAATAAAGGCAATGTATGTAAACACTGCATCTATCACTGTTCTCTGCCTCTCTCCTCACTGTGATTGTGAGGAAGAGAGAGGTAGAGAACAGAGCTCCCAGTGCCTCGGATGGCCAAATATGGGGAATTGTTGTACTGGGAGCGGGACCGGGGAAAAAAATAGTTCATGACCAACTGACACTTTTTTGTGTAACTGAATAAATGATTTAGGGCAAGACCAAAGTAAGACTATTTTATAAAACACATCTACTGAAGTTTATCTAAATATTATGGCTGTGCAGCAGTTTAACACACTTATATACACAACACAGAGTCTGTTCTCCTAAAAGAGGGACACCTAGATAGGAACGAGAGCCATAGGGATTTTATTCTCAGAGGGACTGTTCCCCCTGAAAAGGGAAACTTGGGAAGTATGAACAAACATTCATAGCATTTTAACCAGTCCCTC
Source organism: Rhinophrynus dorsalis (assembly GCA_037306005.1). NCBI lineage: Eukaryota > Metazoa > Chordata > Amphibia > Anura > Rhinophrynidae > Rhinophrynus > Rhinophrynus dorsalis. The sequence goes on from CM074719.1 coordinate 120,796,346, forward strand.
TTAAAAATGCCCTCACTGAGCACAAATCATCAAAGACAAACCTATAAAAATTAGATTTTTTGGGGGGGAGTCAGTTTTTTTATATTATTATCAAAAAATGATGGGTTATACATTTAAATGTGGCATCAAACTAAAGAGCTATTTATCCTTAGACACATGGTGAGATGTCTCTGTTGGTTGATGCACCAGCTGCAGAATATGTTCAAACCACAAGGTCACTGCTTCTACGCCAGGCAAGGTCAGCCTTTTGCCCTTCTGAGGTACTCGAAAAGTACTTGAATATACTTGAAAATGAGAGACAATCTCAATGTATTCTTCTTGGTTAAATACCTTCCACAAAAATATATAATTGGTATAGTTGTACTAAATGAATTAGTGGAAAATATGTTTGAACAAAAGCATTTTAAAAGGCCAAATTGCTCTTAATGTAGAGCTGTACAGGAATTAGTGCAACCCTTTGTCTGTGTTTTCCAATAGAGCCCAGCATTAAACGGGTATTAACCTTTTTGTGAGAAATATGTTATAGTGCATTTCCTGTTGAGTTAACCTAGGTTACATCCATTTCTATATGATGTTTCATTCATAAACAAGAAGAACAGCACCACCTGGTGACTAAAACAGAAAAGTGCAATTTAAAAGAGTGAAAAAAATTTGAGCTGTAATAACTTTTGAATTAAAAACTTTTTAACAATGAGAGTGTCATTGGTTTACTTAGCATGAAATAACTTCATTTATTTGCTGTATTAAAAAAAGTTTACTGTTCCTTTAAAAGTATACACTAGCTATGGTGCAGTTAGTTTGCTCTAGAATTGCTCCACTTTATTTCTCTGCAGATGGGTCAATTCACTATTCACTGATCTAAAGAGGAGCAATTCTAAAGCAAACCAACTTCCCTACAGAGGTCAAATGTCAGTTCATAATACTTTAAATATGGCTTTTAAACCATTGAAGGTCAGAGAGGTTTACTTAGTGTGCTGGAGACCCCTCTAGCATTCAAACAGTTAAAAGCCTAATTTAGTTCAATGAGCATTTGGGAAATTGTTATTTGTCCATTATGTTGCAGTTGGTTTGTTCCAGAATTGCTCCATTTCCTCATAGTATACCATCCTCAGTGTCCAGTGTCCCCACGTGAGGAACTCAACACTGAAAGAGTTAAAAGAGTAATTAAACCTGGTCAGGGCTGCATGGTGCATCTCTTTTTCCATTGCAGTCCTGCATAAGCTGGCCTCTTTAACTCTTTCAGTGCTGGGTCTCTCCCCAGTGCTCACCTTAGAGGAAAAAAGAAAATGCAAGGGGGGAGAGTCTCATAATTGGTGAGCTGTTCAGAAAGTGGTGGTAACTGAAACTGTCGGTAATCAGAATAAAAAGTTCTTACTCTATGATCCACTGATTCTCAGAGATGTTTCCGTAATTTACTGCATCCAATTCCGCCATCTCCTTCAAAGGGAAAAAGCCATCTTAAAAGTGGCTGCGGTTTAATCTGTCATCATATTGCAAGGTATTTTCAGAAAATTTTTATTCGTTTCAACACCACTTTTTTGTCTGATTAATGTAATTTTTCCCTAACAAAATAAAAATGGTCTAAACCTGAAGACAAATTAAAGTGGTGTTAGCAGGAGTAAGAAGCAATTTGGCGTTTAAAAGACAAAAATGTCTTTGATTCTTTGAAAATTTTTGTTTCAAAGACAAAATCAAAGAATCAGAATTTTATTAAGGCAATGTTCATCTTGTTACTGTCATTTTTAATTCTTTAGACGCATTTTCAAACGTGACGGATTTACTTCTGAAAATATTGTCCTTCTTTTACCACCAACTCATGATTAGGGATGGGTGAAACTTTCCATCTCAAACTGAAATCGGCGAAAAATGGCATTTTCCGCTTGGCAAAAAATTCCTGCGACAAGTGCTGATTTTCTGCTTTTTTCCACTTTTTTCGCCCATTGAAATCAATGGGAACATAGAAGTTACACACAACACATTACAAATAATATTTTATTTCCTGAAGGCATTGCATAAAAGGGGCATGAGGGTGCCTGTGTTGGTGGGGTGTGGGGAAAGAATCACTTGAACAGGAAATGTTTTTGGGGGGTTGTTTACTGGGATTGGGGGGCACTTAATAAAAAAGAAATCCTAAGTAAAATAAAAACCATAAGACATGGTATAAAGGGGTCTTGGTGAATGAATCAATCATTTGAACAGGGAATTTGTTTTGGGGAGCTTTCTTGACTGCTATTGGGGAGACGGTTAATAAAAAAATAAATCAGTAAAATAAAATAAGACATTTCTATTTAAAGTGACAGAGACAGGAACCCCCTGACATAAGCTGCCACTGGGTGGACTGATACTTGACTTGATAGAGGATGATTTGTTTGATTTGTTGTTAGAGGCCTTTATAGGACTTTGACTTATTAGAGGCCCAAGGCCTGGAGAAACATTGATTTGTAGGACTTAAACTAGTTTGGCACAAGCCCTAAGGAAACATTGATTTGTAGGACTTAGGCTTGTTAGAAACAAACCCTCCACAAATTGTTTATTTTTGGTAGGACTAGTTTTTTTGTTTTGTTTTGTTTTTTTTTTCCAAACCACAAGCCCTGAGAAAAAAATAAAAATGCCCTACTGTCCTAATGCTAGCAGGTCATGTTGGCCAGTGGCCACTTTCAAATGTCCACCTGAGCTGCAACTGCTGTTCGTATTGCTGCTGCTGAGTTGTTTAAGCAGCAGGATGATTAGGCAGCTGAAAGGGAATGGGATCAACAATAGCAGTAACACGGAAGATGGATGATGAAGGTTCCACTTGCCACGACTGGCTCCAGTGATGAGCATGAGGCAGTAGCAGAAGAATAAGAAGCCCCCAGTATATGTGGAGAAAAGAACAAGTTGACCATTAAATCTACTCCACCTGCCCCTCCTCCAAAATAATCATCATGGGTGTGTTGTTATTAGAATATATATTTTTCCCTTGAGAACAGAACTGTGGTTTCCATCAGCAACTGCAATGTGCACAGTGTGTGTGTGTGTGTGTGTGTGTGTGTGTGTGTGTGTGTGTGTGTGTGTGTGTGTGTGTGTGTGTGTGTGTGTGGTAAATAACATCTGGAGGCACAACTATCCAAGCATCATGACACCCGAAACCAAGTACTGCCGCTGTCACAGTATCCCTTGTCCAGACCCCGCTAAGGACACATGACAACTTGCTGACAGGTTAATAGTAATGATGAACCCTCCCTGCCAGAATCCTAGCATATTCTGTGGGATGGAATCTCCTCAGATGCCGCCTGATGACCTAATCCACCACACTGGCATGTGTGGTCAGTGCACCACACAGTGTGCAATGGGTAGAGATGAACTGCCATATCCTAACATTAACAGAGTGGCTGTCATTTGGTGGGGGAGGTAACAATGAATGAGGTGGATTGGCAGGAGATGTACTTGTTACCCTAGAGGAAGAAGGTGATGTTGATGGCGAGCTAGTTGTTTCGCTCGTCATGGAACTTCCAGTGTCTGACTGGGTTTCTTTATTCTTCCTCCTATTTGATCCCCACCTTTCTGGAGAGTCAGGGGGTACAGTAACAGTGGTGCTAGATTTATGTAACAGGTGTTTAGCTTTGACATGTTTGGAGTAAATGTCATCGTGTCTGTGTTCCTTGTGTGTTATCAGGGCGGTTGTGCCAAGGTGTGTTCCCTCCTTTCCCCTTCTCACTAACTTGTCACAAATTTTGCACTGTACCATTGCTGATGATGACTGCATTGTGCCTGCCGGAAGAGAATAATAGTCCCACACCCATGATTTCTGGGTGGAGGAATAGGGAAAAGGTGGAGAAGAATGGCCTCTTTCTTCTTGTCCTCCACATTCCCCTTCACTTTCTGTGGCAGAGGATAATGTTGCTGCTAATGCTCCTACTGCCTCAGATTTAGCACTGCAACTAGTATCAGGAGGAGTATTGCTACTCCTGGCAAGTGGCACCCGTCCTAGTCCCGCATTAGTTGTTGACCCCATTCCCACTGTGTCCATGGTGGTCTGTGGCACACTAGCCTGCTCCTCAACACCCTGCTTCCCTTTCATCTCAGCAGCAGCAAAAGTTAGAGCAGTTGCAATTTCCACTAATTTCAAAAGCTGACTGCAAGTGGTGGTGGTGGCGGTGATGCCCATCCTTATCCCTGTCTCCCATTCCTTCTCAGTTTCTGATAAAAAGGCCATCAATGTCTCTTCCACCCCAGCTTCTCCAACATAAACCACCACTAGCCCCTACGTGCTGCTGCTCTGTTATGGACACAGGTATGTTGCTTCAGAATTTGCGACAAAAACTGCGTCCATTACATGGATATGTTCCCCTGTCATAAAATCACATTTAGTGTTTTAGACACCATTTTCCTTTGTTGTCTCCCTGGTCTGTTTGGGCGGGAAAATGACAAAGGAGGACAACCTGCTCTTTTGTTTCTCTTCCTTCTAGGAGAAGGGGAGGAGGGGTGTGTCAATCAGGTAAAGTGGGCTGGAGATGGGTGGGGCTTGCCAACAATAAGAGAGGTGTGCAGAGAGTCAAAGGGGCAGTCTTGACAAGTCTTGGAGGGAGTCTGGGGTGGAAGAAGGGTCTTGGAGCAGGAGAGAGCTATGGAGAGGGAGATGTGACCAGCAGCAAGGGGGCCATGCCTTGCCTAGGCCCCAAGAACTGTTCCAGGATCCTAGCCTATTTTTCCCCTGCAGCACCATCCTCATTGTTCCAGATAGATGAGTATAGAAACTAAGTATCTCTCTATTATTTTCATACTATCTATAATATATCTAGGAAAAATACCTTAGTAACCAACGTATAGTGTTTTCTACTATAATTGTTGTATTATGTGTTTTATTTGCACTGCAGTAAGTAATTGTCTAGTTAATATTATTAGATGTTTTAGCTAGAATATATTTGATAATATACAGTGTATTGTTAATATTATTGTTTGTTATTAAATATTATTGCTTACTGCTAGTACTGGGGTGTTATTGTGTTAATTGTGGTATTGGTCATTAGGACAAATTTCTCTGGATATATCCTTTAATTAAAGGGTTGGCTTTTTGGGTGTGGGCAAATTCATATTGCTTCTAATAGTTGTGTTGAGGTTTGTGTGGTGTGAGCAAGTTGTAGGCCCTGGCCTTGCTCATAGATTTTATCTCAGAGCAAACACATGGTCTGACTCCATCTTGCTAGGCCCCAGCCTGTCTCCACATGGTTGAGGACGCCATTTTGTAAAAAGCACATGGTGTGAGTTTGCAGTTTCTTCACAACTACATTGATTTTAACACAGCTGCTATTGTGCAACCTTTTGCGCCAAATTAATTCACCCAAAGCCACGAACTTAAAACAAATGGCGTAGTCGGCAGGATATTCGCAGAAATTATTAATATTAATGATTAATAACCATTATTGACATATTTCCTAGAAATTAATATTTTGTTAAAAAATACATTTTTTAATAATTTTTTAATTAATATTTTTTCCTGGGCAATTTAGACAGTAAGCCTCCCAAGTTATTTTTGTGTGCCAGTACCACACTGCGACAAGAGTGCTGGGTTTTAGTATTGTCACATTGCAAGGGGCTTATTCACTAAAATAGGATTTGTGTGCTGGAATACTCTTGAATTGTAATAAGTGTACTTTTCATGCTTTGATTATAGACTTGTGGGGCCCTCATAGAGGAGTTTCAAACTTCGAAGTGTATAGATAAGTGCTCATATTACAGTTACCTGTATTGTCTGTATTACATATATGCATACGTGTGTGTATACATGCCTGGGTATGGGTATAGATATATACAGAGGCAAGAGGGAACGTTTACAGTTACACTGCTTCAATTAACCCTTGTGTGCTCTCATTAGAGGAGTGCTAACTTTGAGGCATTTTAATTGTAACCGTTCAGGTCAAGGTTCTGCAATTGCCGGACGTGATATTTCTAGTGTGGCTAGATTTCTTACGCATATGCATATCTCTGTACTGTCAAGATTTCCTATTAAAGGGACTTTAATTAACTCTTGTGCGCTCTCTGTAGAGTGTAACTAACTCTGAAGTCCTACTTCAGTTAAATCCTTGTGTGCCTCTGCAGAGAAGTGGCTAACTTTAAAGTCACGCTTCAATTATAGACTTGTGTGCTTTCCATAGAGGGTAACTACATTGGACAATTGACTAGTCACTAGCACTTGTACCTAGACAGGTGACTTGAACGCCTGAGGCAGGTGACTAACTAGCATTTGTACCATTTGCCTTTGTGGAGATGTCACTAACTTTGAAGTAGTGCTTCAATTATAAAACTTGTGTGCCCTTTCATTGGGAGAACTAACTTTGAAGCCTAATAGGAAGTCACCTGACGTTCAGGTGAGTGTATATGAGTTTGTTTGTTTTCTTCAAAGGCATAAAAACATTCAACAGTTTGTGTGTGCTGTAACTTTCATAGTGGTTTGCGTGTTTTCTCCCTGTGTGAAAGTAAAAACATACGTGTGCCTGCTAACCTGTGTTCAGGTACTTGGTTAAACACGCATATCTGCTCTGCTGTTAAATTGCTTTAATTAGAAACACTTGTGTATTGTTTACAATACTAACTTTAAAGTATATTTAACGGAGAGCATGAATTTCCTGAGAGCATGAATTACTGAGTGCTTTGATGGGGGATTAATTCTACACTGCCCAAAGTAATATGTCTGGATAAACTGGATTATTACCTACATAACATCGTACTGTATCAGGTGACTTTGAGCGCTTGTTCCCTAGGCAGGTGACTAACTAGCATTGTACCATTGCAGTGGACAATTGACTAGTCACTAGCACTTGTACCTAGACAGGTGACTTCAAATACTTGTACTAAAATTCCCAAGACTGATGTATGTGTTATGTATGAGTTTGTTTGTTTTCTAGAAGGGCAGGAAAAAAACATTCAACAGTTTGTGTGTTCTGTGACTTTCACTGTTAGTTTGAGTGTTTTCTTATGAGTGAAAATAAAAACACATAAGTGCGGCCTGAGTGTGTATTTGTTAGTGGTACAACACATACTAGTTAGGCTCACTACAAACACGTGATTGTCCTACCGTCTGATTGCGCTTGAGATTCTGACTGAGAGAATGGGTTTCTTTAAGAAGAAGTTGAGTGCATTGATTGGGGGCAAAAGACCCAAATTTGGGGCTGTACCACATTGGGCTACAGCTATGGGTAGATGGAATGCCATAGCAGATGAGCTAGTACGTCACAGTGCTCCAGTGTACCCAGAGGTTGGGGAAGAGATAGGAGGTATGGCACTTAAGCTTGATTTAGGGGTCTATTCTAAACATGAGAGCAGAGCTGCGTCAGAAGTGGGGTGGATTATTTCACATGCCTTAAAAAATGAGGTAGTAAAGAGACAAGCCCTAGAAAGAGATTTAGCTGATGTAAGACAAAAATTGTTAATATCAAATGAATGTTTGGAAAATAACAATGCCCGTAAGACTGAATTACAGGAGACTAATACTCGGCTAATCAATAAACTTGACCGTAGTCGCTCTCACAGGGGTAAAGTGCCATACACCACCAGAAAGGTGAGAACACTGACTACAGGGCCCTGCAGGGACCCAGAGTCACTCTTCTCATCCTCCTCTGAAGAAAAGGAGTACTCAAAATACTCATATGTTTCCTCCTCTGATGATGACGAAAAGGTGGACAGCTTCAAAGCTCGCCCACTCATCACCCAGCAGAGAAAACAAAGGGTACACAGGGACTGTGATAGACATGAGTCTGTAAATGCTAAAAGAGGGTCCCCTTTGTCAATGATAAATGGTACAGCAGAAAATGGTCAGATTTTTGTGAGTACAAAAGGGTTAGCAGAATTGGGGAAATACAAAACACAGGAAAAGGTTAATCAGAAAAGGGGTGTCTCCATGGCTAGCAAGCCAGAAAGGAAGGATGAAGGGAAACCACCTATTGATAAACCTAAGAGGAATAATAAACAGGATGCTTCCAGATACACAAAGGTGTCAAGGAAAGAAATGATGTTTGATCTTGTTAAAGCTGGTGTCAATGTAGATGAGCTAAAAAAAAGGTCAAATCATGTCTTGTTCAAAAGGTGGAAAGCTTTTAAGAGAAAGGTACATATTAATGTACCTATTTCTAAAACTCTCACTAATGAAGCAAATCTGATATACACACCATCTGAATTTAATATTCCTGTTGCTAATTCCTGTCCTCCTGTTCCCCATCCTAGGAAAACAAAATCCCTGTACCCATTATGTGCCATAGCGGACAATGACGGAATGGACCCATGGGACGGCCAATCCCCAGCACAAAGTTACCCATCAAGGCTGGGGATCGACAGCCCCATGTTCCTTTGACTGTAGGGTGGGGAAAGGAAACCAACCACACCTAGGTTTTAGCCTTAGTATACACTGGGGCCAAGGTAACAGTGTTACAGGCAACCCTTCCAAACTTGTAGGCCCCATCATTTCACAGAGAGGGTCTAGGGGAAAGAGTAACTAAGGCTATACAAACCACAGTCACATATTCCATAAACAAAGGGCCCCTGGGTTTATGGCTAATATTTTGAGTTTCCAATTTCCTGATAATATCTTGGGGGTAGATATATTGTTAGGACACATAATAGAGATGCAGTTGAGAGGTGTTCAGATTTTGGCTTTCCGCACAAACCCTCTTATGTTCATGCGGCATGGGAGGTGGTGAGAGGAAATACAAACTGGACACCTGTTGTCATTCTCCCTCCCTGTAGTCCAACAAGGACTGCCAGGAGGGTTGAAAGAAATCAGATTAGTCAGTTTTAGTTCATCCTGCAATTTTGCTCTTTAAACGCTCCTGTGATTCCTGTTAAGAAGTCAGACGGTTTCTTGGTGTGGAACGATAGATTATTGGGGACTCAATAGAGTGGCACCGCCATTGAGCGCTGCAGTCCCCAGTATCGTCCCTGTCATTTATGGCAGCCAAACAGACACAGGGGTGGCATGCAGCGATTGAAATAGTGGATACTTTCTTTTCCAATTCTCATTGCACCTGAGTCACAAAATTCCATTTGCATTCACTTGGGAAGGAAGCTAAAATACATTTGATGCCCCAACACTATCTACACTCCCCCGCCACATGCCATGATCCGGTTGCCAGAGAATCAAGCCAACTTCCAATACCTTTTAGAGACTGTGACATTAAAGGCCCCAACCACTTGGGGTGAAGAGGCCTACCTATCAGTGCAGAGGTGGGCCAGGAGTCCAACTCTCATGAAGTGGAAAATGGTACGCACAAGAGCAAGGTGAATAAACAAAGCTTCAATTGTCTCGCGACATATGAATTCTTGCCACATCCAAATACTTGGAAGATACCTGTGTTACAGCTTTCTCCAATCAAGTCAACTTTGCCATATGAGGAATTATACCCTGCAAAGAACAAAAGACGCTGGACTGTTGTAACATGCAATCCGTATGGAGAGGTGGTGATACAAGAGCAAGATACAGGTGATTCAAATTACCAGAAGTATGCCGAGACTACCCTTGGCTTATTACATGGAACATTAGTGTGGGGAGGTACAGAACTTTGGGAGAAGATATGGGCAGCCGCCTGAACAAGACTAATGCCAAGAGTTGTGGGGGAAATGAACCTCAATAAAACTGTGAAAGAACTGACTCAAATAAGGAACCTGAAGACCAAAATGAAGACTTCCCGTAGATATAGTTTTCAAAACTGACACCGGTACTCGCTTTGCTGGTCAGTCCAATGGGGTTGATTAAAAGGTGCAATGGGCTTTTGAAAGGACAGATTCATACACTATCCCAAAGTATGTCATGGAAGGGGTGGGATAGAACTTTTACACAGGCTCTTAGGATTTTACATGACTGACCAACAGAACTTATCTCTATATGCCCGGCTTACATGTAATGACAATCCATTTGTTAGTTTGCGGGTTGACATGTACTGGTAGCCACCCCATATTTCAATTTAAACTAACATTTTATTTTATTTTTTCTCCTGGTAGTGGGAGAGGTTAACAGACGTTAGTCTTTCCCATAGGAGGCAATATGCCTCCAGGAACAAGAGGTAACCTTAGTGCTCACTAAAAAACTGACCAAAGAGGGTTGGAGCACAACAGGGAGTGTGAGTGTGGATGGATGAATGCATCTCTGTCTAGGAATGACCCAAGTAGGTTAATTGCTGGTACAATCCTAGGAGAGGTGGCAGCCTGGGTACCCCATAAAATCTTGTTATCCTGGGATGAGGATAAACAAGTGCTCATGGGGTCCAAAGTGTGGGTGTTACCGCGATCCACTGATCAGCACAGGCAGAAAGGAGAGGTTATGTCAGATGGTCCTGGTAATACTAAAGTTGTATTATGAAATGGTGATTCTGTACCTGTCTTCTCTCCTTCAAATAGATTGGTGGCCGGCTAGCTCCTCTGAACCCTTGATCGTCCAACACATTCATGAACCCCTCGGCCAGCTATGCAAGAGTGGACAACTCCTCTGACTGTTACGGCACCATCCCCGTCAGTGAGGAAGGAGGGTACCCGTTCCTTGGAGTCCCGTGGGCCCAGCGAGAAATGAGACAACTCTCTGGACACAACACTGGACTCTACTACCAAACTGTCTTATGAGCAGCTACAAATCAGGGCGGTAGCTCTCCAAAATCGCCTAGCCCTGGACTGTTCTTACTGCCAAAGTAGGAGTTTGCTGGCTGGTAGGAAAATAATGCTGCAGTTATATTGTGAACTATGAAGGCGAATTTAATTATGATCCATCGAAACTGACAGCTATAATAGACAAACTCCAGGAAACATCGGACGTTGGACTATTTGGGTGATTTGGGAAGTCAGTGACCTACCTATCCAGTGAGCGACTTTAGTGTGGTTTATGACATGGGACCAAGAGGTGGAATGTTATGGACACAGGTATGTTGCTTCAGAATTTGCGACAAAAACTGCGTCCATTACATGGATATGTTCACCTGTCATAAAATCACATTTAGTGTTTTAGACACCATTTTCCTTTGTTGTCTCCCTGGTCTGTTTGGGCGGGAAAATGACAAAGGAGGACAACCTGCTCTTTTGTTTCTCTTCCTTCTAGGAGAAGGGGAGGAGGGGTGTGTCAATCAGGTAAAGTGGGCTGGAGATGGGTGGGGCTTGCCAACAATAAGAGAGGTGTGCAGAGAGTCAAAGGGGCAGTCTTGACAAGTCTTGGAGGGAGTCTGGGGTGGAAGAAGGGTCTTGGAGCAGGAGAGAGCTATGGAGAGGGAGATGTGACCAGCAGCAAGGGGGCCATGCCTTGCCTAGGCCCCAAGAACTGTTCCAGGATCCTAGCCTATTTTTCCCCTGCAGCACCATCCTCATTGTTCCAGATAGATGAGTATAGAAACTAAGTATCTCTCTATTATTTTCATACTATCTATAATATATCTAGGAAAAATACCTTAGTAACCAACGTATAGTGTTTTCTACTATAATTGTTGTATTATGTGTTTTATTTGCACTGCAGTAAGTAATTGTCTAGTTAATATTATTAGATGTTTTAGCTAGAATATATCTGATAATATACAGTGTATTGTTAATATTATTGTTTGTTATTAAATATTATTGCTTACTGCTAGTACTGGGGTGTTATTGTGTTAATTGTGGTATTGGTCATTAGGACAAATTTCTCTGGATATATCCTTTAATTAAAGGGTTGGCTTTTTGGGTGTGGGCAAATTCATATTGCTTCTAATAGTTGTGTTGAGGTTTGTGTGGTGTGAGCAAGTTGTAGGCCCTGGCCTTGCTCATAGATTTTATCTCAGAGCAAACACATGGTCTGACTCCATCTTGCTAGGCCCCAGCCTGTCTCCACATGGTTGAGGACGCCATTTTGTAAAAAGCACATGGTGTGAGTTTGCAGTTTCTTCACAACTACATTGATTTTAACACAGCTGCTATTGTGCAACCTTTTGCGCCAAATTAATTCACCCAAAGCCACGAACTTAAAACATGCTCTATTCCAGAAATCCCACTGCTGCTTGGAGGAGGTGACGAGCAATGTGACAAAGGGTCCCCTGCTGTCACACATGGCATTATTTTCTCCTTCCCCCCCTGAGTACTACAAGAAACACTAGCAGCAGGCAAAGTATTGGTGGTAGCAGGTTCAGCACAAGCAGCAGGTTTAGCACTGGCAGAAGGTTCAGCACTGGCAGCAGGTTCAACACTAGTGGCAGCATGTCTTGCAGCAGGTACAACACAAGTGGCTGCAGGTACTGCAATGGTGGCACTGGCAGAAGGGGCAGCATGTCTTGCAGGAGACACAGGCAGCTGACCTGTCTTGCAGGAGGCACAGGCAGCTGACCTATCCTGCTCTCACTAATACTACCCTTTTCTTCCTCCCTTCCCTTCCCATCCCCTTTCTCCCTTCCTTTCCATTCCCTTTTCTCCCTGCCATCTTATTAAATTCCCCAAGATCCCTTGGGGTGATTTGGGGGGACTGGACAGCATTGGTACAGTAGTGGTCCCTTTCTCCTCAGACTCAGTGGACACATAGTACCATCTGCACCCCAATCCTGAATCTGGCTTCAAGCTTCATTTTCACTTTCTGTGGTATGTGCTAATCACCCCTGTACCATCTGCACCCCAATCCTGAATCTGGCTTCAAGCTTCATTTTCACTTTCTGTGGTATGTGCTAATCACCCCTGTACCATCTGCACCCCAATCCTGAATCTGGCTTCAAGCTTCATTTTCACTTTCTGTGGTATGTGCTAATCACCCCTGTACCATCTGCACCCCAATCCTGAATCTGGCTTCAAGCTTCATTTTCACTTTCTGTGGTATGTGCTAATCACCTCTATCACCCTGATTCTGACTCTTCACAGTCTTTCCTCCCCCACAACCCTCCTACATGTCTCTGTGTCTGTTCAATTCCTTATCAGCTGTTTTTAGGGAGTCACACCTGGCTACACACAGGGCAATCAATGTATATATTAGTTAGTAATTGGAAACAGATACTCATTCAGCATCAGCATGGGGACCTCACCAGTTTAAATTCAGCCACAGATAGGGGGAATTTCAAGGGGGTGAATTTCAAGGGGACCCACTACACCTGGGAGCAAAGTACACCGGAGCAAAAGTGCAGCAAGAGTTAAACATGAGAGTTTGACAGGAGAGTGGACAGGAAAGAATGACAGCTACTGCAACACTTAAAGAACAGGTAAATAAACAAATACGGAGTGAAATGGAACTAGAGAATAGATAAATATAACTAATATAACAGAGGAAGAGAGAGAGAGAGAGGGAGGAAGGAGAAGGGAGGAGAGGAGTAGAAAAGGAAAAAAGGAAAAAGGAAAAGATTTTTTTTTTTTTTTTTTTCTGTCTCACAATAACAAGAGGTTTCTGTCTACCTATATCTTCCCTAGTATCCTCCACATGCATGCCAACATGAATGGATTAATACTCACTGTTCTAACTATCCCACTAATAATACAGATTTACTCTCATCCTAGCAACCATGCCCCGCACCCTCACCATAACATAATAATTCATCATGGACTTCTGCATACATGTGCACTATCAACTGAATGCTGGTGGAGAGTACTAAAATCAAGCCCACCCAGCCCCAGCAATTATAGCAACAAACGCACCCTCTCACTATATGTTCACCGCAAACAACTCACTAAAATTTTATGCATATTGTTACTTGCCTTAGCAAATTATATAGAAACTAACCCTGGCCCTAAAATAGAAATAAATGGCAACCTCCCCTTTAAAAAGGGTCTGTCATTAGTGCACTGCAACATACGCAGTATACTGCCCAAAATGGACGAACTAAAAGCATGGTGTTATGCATACAAACCAAAAATTCTTATTCTTACTGAATCCTGGTTATCCCCAAAAATTCCAGACACTGCTGTTGCCATAGATGGATACTCATGCTTTAGAAAAGACCGTGCAAAGCGAGGAGGAGGTGTAATCATTTACATACAGGAGCCAATAAACTTTACACTTCTAAAGGACTCTCACAACACTGATTCTTATGAATACATTGCTGGTAAAATTTGTCTTCCATACTCAAAACAAATCATAATTGTAGGCATCTACAGACCACCAAATACCTCAGCACACACCGTATCTGACATAGCTCAACACCTAAAGGTGATTGCCACACAAAACAAGAAAAGCGAGTTGATGGTTCTTGGAGACTTTAATATTAATTGGCTTGATTCCAGGAATGAAAAATATTGTTCATTGTTTAAAGCACTGAACTTATCACAACAAATATCTTCCCCTACTCGCATAAATCTTAAAACATCCAACCATACCCTGCTAGACTGGATCCTCACATCCTGCGCAAGCAGAATCCAAGATTCAGGTGTTCTAGCAAACGTGTTTAGTGATCACTCCATAGTTTACTGTGTCCGCAAAATAAAACCAGTCAAATCAAATTTCAAAGTCATACTCACGAGATCATTTAGAAAATTTAACCTTCAGTCCTTCCTAAATGATTTAAAAAATTGCTCATGGCATAGATTACATCTAATACCTGACCTTGATTCAGCGATTGACTTTTTTAACTCAGAATTCCTACAGGTCTGTAATACCCATGCCCCACTAAGAAAGGTCAGGGTCAGGGGGGCACATCTACCATGGGTCTCAGCTGACTTGATTCAATTATTCAGTTTCAGAGATTCATTATGGACAAAATTTAAACAATCTGGCTCCCCTCATGATCACACTATATATAGGCAAGTACGGAATACATGTACAAAACAAACAAAACTAGCAAAAGCACAATATTTTAATAACAACTTGGACAATAACATTTCAAAGCCTGCCAACTTTTGGAAGGTTATAAAGAACATCTACAATCCACCTAACCATTCTCACCCATCAAATATAACAATAGACAATGAAACCATACAGTGCCCCCCAGCCATAGCCAATGCTTTCAACAGCTACTTTGTTGGATGTGCCACCACACTAATTAAACAAAACAAAGGCCACTCTGAAGTCCCACTAAGTTCAGAACAGTCACTGGCACCTGCTGCCTGGTCCAACAGTGCAAACGAATTCAATTTCAGGCCAGTAAATGAAAGTGAAGTATATGATCACCTCCTCAACCCAAAACTGAAATCTCAATCGAGCCCTGACCAACTACCAGCAATTTTATTAAAGCTCAGTGCTATGGTCACAGCCCAACCGATAGCAACTCTAATTAATGCCTCTTTGACATCAGGGTATATGCCCAAATCCTGGAAAGTGGCAAGAGCTGTACCTATCCACAAAAGTGGGGATAAAAATGTAGTATCAAATTACAGACCGATATCTCTCCTCCCCACTTTATCTAAAATCATAGAGAAATGTGTACATGTGCAACTACATAAATATTACCAACAGACCAGTTTCTTCACCCCTCTTCAATCAGGGTTTAGACCAAACCACTCAACAGTCACGTCTCTTCTAAAAGTAACCAATGATATCCAGACTGGCATGGAAAATGGTGAACTCACAGGAGCTATTTTCCTTGATTTCGCTAAGGCCTTTGACACAGTAGACCATAACATTCTTATCAGCAAACTCCATAACTCAGGATTGGGTAATAATTCTCTACAATGGTTCCGATCCTATTTATCAGACAGAATGCAGTATGTGTCAGTTGCAAACAATGGCTCCCGTCCGCTCAAAATAACAAGTGGAGTTCCCCAAGGCTCCATTCTTGGCCCTCTTCTATTTTCTCTTTTTATAAATGATCTGCCCAAGGTTTGCAAATCATCTTCAGTACACATGTATGCAGATGACACCATAATCTATGCTAAAAACTCTAGCATATCACAACTTGAAACCGAATTACAACATGATTTCTACAAAGTGGAAAGATGGATAACACAGAACAAACTTTTCTTAAACACAGATAAAACAGTCACAACGATATTTGGCACAAAGCACAAACTGCGTAGTCTCGACAATATCCACCTATCCATTCTGACAGAGTCTAATCGTAAATTGGCCCCAGTAGACTCCTACAAATATCTTGGTATGTGGCTTGACCCTAACCTCAATTTTGGTCACCACATTGACAAATTAACCTCTAAACTTTATCCCAAAATAAGTACACTTTATAGAAACAAATTATGTCTAAGTACCCAGGTGAGAAAACGTATTGTACAACAGATGCTGCTGCCAGTCATAGACTATGGTGACGTAGTATATGCTCCAGCGCCAGAAATCCACCTCAGTAAACTTGACACTCTATATAATTCATTATGCCGCTTTATCCTCCAGTGTGACTACACTACCCATCATTGTGACATGCTAAAAGAACTAAATTGGCTAACACTCAAATCTAGACGTGACCTTCATCTTTCTTGCTTAGTACACAATCACTTCTCTGGAAAACTACCACAATACCTAAGCAGTATGCTCACCCCAGCTCTCCATACTAACTATAACCTCCGCTCCACTACTAACAACTCACTGCGTATACCACAATACAAGAAAGAAGCAGGAAGATCTGCCTTCTCCTTCAGAGCTCCAAAAATCTGGAACAATCTGCCGGAAAAAATCACATCTGCACCCAGTCTAAAATCCTTAAAAGCAAATGTTTCTTTATATCTACAAACAGTGTGTAACTGCAAATAATCCCATTATTTAATAAGTATGTATATTTCTGTATGTTTGTATATAATGTCTCACAATTAGTGTAAATATGTAACCTTTTACTGAAAACTATCCTGGACATACTTGAAAACGAGAGAAATCTCAATGTATTCTTCCTGGTAAAACATTTTCTAAATAAATAAAATAAATAAATAAATAAAATGCTCCTTCCAGCTCCTCCATTGATTCTTTTTTACCCTGCTCATAGTGATAGGAGTCACTATGAGCCTCTTCACTTTTTGCAAAATATCACAAGATAACAGCACAGCACATCTATCTCACTCTGTAGCTGCTTCTATTGTGTCTGCCTTCAGCGAAAAGTCACGTTTTTATAGTGGAAGTGAAAAACAACGTAAATCAATGGGCGGAAACTTTCTAGCCGTTGAAAAAATGGCAAAAAATTTTGGCCAATGGGTGAAAAATGAGAACATTTTAACCGCTACTTTTAAAAAGGATTTTCCCACGAAATAGCAGATAACGTGGTTTTCACGAATTTCCCGCTGGGACACTGCGACAACTTTCACCCACCCCTACTCATGATTCAACAATTTTTTCATTATGACAACATTTAGAACATTTCACCCATAGAACAAACTGATAATCCACAGAGAATAACATTTTACTCCCATTGTGTGGTAGCTACTTAATGGTAACAGTAGCTAACAGGGCCTGTGGGGGATATTAACACTTCCCCCACACAGATTGTCGAAAATCAGTCGCTCAATTCTTCACACGAAGCAGTACTCAGGATACGCTTAAACACAAAAGAAAAAGACAAGTTGGAGGACAGTAGCAAAGTATTGTCATGTACAGTGTAAAATAATCCTCAGTGAAGTAGATAAATACTCACAGGAAATCCTCAGACCGGTTCTCCATTAGTATACCAGTCTAAAAGCCAGCGGGGAATGTAAATATGGATCCTCCCTGTAACCACACACATAGCCATCACAGATCTCTTGATGGATATTAAAACCAATGGAGATATGGAGAGCAGACCAGCAAAGATTCAAGTAGTTTATTACAACGAACCACAAAATACACCTCAACATGTTTTGTGGTCACATTGACCTCTTCTTCAGGAGAATATACAATGTAAAAAACAGATTAGTGGGAACACTGCCTCAATGCTGGTATCTCTCACTCAAGAGATTAAATGCCCCATTTAATCAATGACATGTTTGAGAAAATGTACATTTAGATAAATTGGTATTTTAATCCTCTTGTAATGCATTGGCGACCTCTCTTACATTTAAGGGGTTAAAATTCCCATTTACATCAATGGTAAATTCAGGGGCAGCTGGTATTGTCATATGATTTTATTTATATGCAGCAACAGTACTGTATAAGAGTTGAGGGGACCTCGGACCATGTTGGGGCCCTTAGCAGCCATCTATTCTTCTTATATCACCAGTGGGGAAATGTTATTTCTCCTCGATGGTGTCATTGGAACAGTTGCTCCAAATTTGCATCTTTTTTTATCATATAAGTCCCATGGGAAGAGGAACAATTCCAGAGTAAATAACTGATACCATAAAGAACAAATAAAACTTCCCTATATTTAAAAAAGGTCTTTTAATCCTTTGAATGCTGGAGAGGTCTCCAACTCATTGCAAAGCAATACGATGGAGACATTGCTTTCATTCAAGGGGTTAAATACCCTCACTTCAATCAAAACATTAATTTGTCCCCTGTAGTGCATTTGGAGACCTCCACTGAGAATTCTCATATGTGTCATAAATGAGGCATTTTTCTCCAGAATTATACCACTGTGTTGTTTGCATGTGGGCCAATGTGAGGTAACAATGAATTAGTGACTAAACAAAAACAGTTAACTCCTTTAACAAGTTCTTTTAAACCGAAGCTAGAAGTTTCCTCTCAAGACGCTAAACTGTGTGTGTCCTACTTTGCTTATTTACAAAGAAATCAAATAATTTCTATTACCTTTGCTTTGTCTAAGCTGAGAACTAGTAGCGCTAAAACATTCATCATTTCAAAGAGATCAATACATAATTATCAGTGCAGCGTGGCCGTATGAAAAGAACTTGAAAGAACGATTTAGTGATAAAAAGCAGACAAAAGGAAGTAGCGCCCTGAGGCGGGTTTGGTTGGACTTGCTTTCTTGTTTTTTCAGAGAGAATTTTCATTAACTCCAAAATGAGTAATCAAGTAAATGCAAGGGACATAACGTGCAACTGAGGAAAGAGATAATTTCAAGCGGAACTACCACCTGAACACAACTTTAGCTTAAATAAGTCCCCATCTGGTGACTAGCTGCTTAGTAGCGCTAGTCACCAGAATTATTACCTCGACAAATAGATTTAGCCTTTTTTACCGGGCTGACAGCATCACAGAACGCGGACATCTTGCCAAAATGATGCCTGCGCTGTCAGTCCCTTTTGGAAACGGATGGCTCCCAGCAATGGCGATAAAATGGAGATGACTTCTACAGTGAACTCACTTCTCCAGTTCCTATGTTATTCTATGGAGCCTATGTACTAAGATCTCCAAAGAACCCGGAGAAGTGATAACACTGGAGAAGTCATCTCCACTTTATCTCCTCTTTATCACACCTTAATTAGTGATGATCGAGCACCCCAATGCTCGGGTGTTCGGGTGCTCTGGCCGAGCACCCCCGGAGGCTCGAGTGCTCGGCCGAGCACCCGAGCCCCATTGAAGTCAATGGGAGGACTCGAGCATTACACCAGGCACCCCCTGCTCTGATGAGGGGAGGGTGCCTGGTCCATAGGAAAAGGGCAGAAAATGATGGAAACACCACAGAAATGGTTCAGGGACAGCATAGGGAGGATGTCTGGATGCATCTTGGGCTCCAACGTCGCTGCTGGGAACGATGTTTCGCCCGTAGTACGCCATTTTTACAGACTGACCGTAAAACACACAAAAAGGAAGATAAAAACGACTTTAGGCGAAAAATTGTTACCAAACAGTATTTGCTGTATATTTACTTGTATATCATCTGCAAATTCTGCCAAAAATTTCATAGATTTTTCGGAACTGGGGCCATGATTAAGAGGGAAACGTGCGCAGAGGCAAATTCTGCAAAAAATTTCATAGATTTTTCGGAACTGGGGCCATGATTAAGAGGGAAACGTGCGCAGAGGCAAATTCTGCAAAAAATTTCATAGATTTTTCGGAACTGGGGCCATGATTAAGAGGGAAACGTGCGCAGAGGCAAATTCTGCAAAAAATTTCATAGATTTTTCGGAACTGGGGCCATGATTAAGAGGGAAACGTGCGCTGAGCCGACCATCTAAAACATTATGGGTGAGGGTCTGCTGCGGAGCTGACCATCCTAAACATTATCTGCGAAGGCCCGCTAGTGAGCTGACGCTATAAAACATTATATGAGAGGGCCCGCTAGAGAGCTGACCCAATAAAACATTATATGAGAAGGCCCGCTGGTGAGCTGACCTATACAAAAATTGTCAAACAGCGCCCGCTGGTGAGCTGGCCCTATATAAAAATTATATCACAGGGCCCGCTGGTGAGCTGGCCCTATATAAAAATTATATCCCAGGGTATATGGAAGAGAGTCAACCATATACCCATTTTTTGGGTGGAAGGGGTGAATGGGAATACAGAGTATTCCCATCATTGTAAATAACATATATAAAGTGACTTTATGTTCACCCGGGGCTTTCCTCCAGTGGAGTGGAGAAGTCAGGGGAAATCCAGGCCTTGTTCATTTTTATAAGTGTCAACCTATCAGCATTTTCGGTGGAAAGGCGGATACGCTTATCTGTTATGATGCCACCAGCAGCACTAAATACCCGCTCAGACAGAACGCTGGCGGCAGGGCAGGCCAGCACCTCCAAGGCGTAGAGTGCCAGTTCATACCACGTGTCCAGCTTGGACACCCAGTAG
The DNA here is from genome assembly GCA_037306005.1 of Rhinophrynus dorsalis. Classification (NCBI taxonomy): domain Eukaryota; kingdom Metazoa; phylum Chordata; class Amphibia; order Anura; family Rhinophrynidae; genus Rhinophrynus; species Rhinophrynus dorsalis. The sequence continues at coordinate 120,816,825 of CM074719.1, forward strand.
TTGTAAGGCACAGAGGGATCATTGAGGACGCTGACACGGTCTGCTATGTACTCCTTCACCATCTTCCAAAACTTTTCCCTCCTTGTGACACTAGGCTGCGCATCAGGGTGAGGGTGCTGGAGGGGTGTCATGAAGGTGTCCCACGCCTTGGAGAGTGTTGCCCTGCCTTTGTCGGAACTGCTGTGTGCTCCCCTTTTCTCCCCTTCTCGGTTGGTCAAGGTAGCACGTACTCTGCCGCCAGCGTTGTCAGATGGAAAATTTTGGAGCAATTTTTCGACAAGAACCTTCTGGTATTGCACCATTTTGCTTGTCCTCTCCACCGGAGGAATGAGAGATGAGAAATTCTCTTTGTAGCGGGGGTCCAGAAGGGTGAACACCCAGTAATCCGTGTTGTCTAAAATGCGTATAACGCGTGGGTCACGGGAAAGGCAGCCTAACATAAAGTCAGCCATGTGTGCCAGAGTACCAACAGGCAAGATTTCGCTGTCCTCACCAGGAGGATGACTCTCAATCTCCTCATCCTCTTCCTCCTCTTCTGCCCACCCACGCTGAAGAGATGGAACTAAAGTTCCATGGCTACCCTCTGTAGCGGAGGCAACCGTGTCTTCCTCCTCCTCCGCCTCCTCCAATTGTCGCTGAGAAGACGAAGTGAGGGTGCTCTGGCTATCACCTTGTGTAAGCTCTTCCTCCCGCATTTCCACCTCTTCCACATGCAAAGCGTCGGTTTTAATTGTGAGCAGCGAGCGTTTCAGTAGACACAGAAGTGGGATGGTTACATTGATAATAGCGTTATCGCCGCTCACCATCTGTGTCGATTCCTCAAAATGGCGTAAAACCTCACAGAGGTCTGACATCCATTCCCACTCCTCACTTCTGATTACAGGAAGTTGAACGGAGAGGCGACGACCGTGTAACAGCTGGTACTCCACTACTGCCCTCTGCTGCTCACAAAGCCGGGCCAACATGTGGAAGGTGGAGTTCCAGCGCGTGCTCACGTCACACAGCAGCCGGTGAGCTGGCAATTGTAAGCGCTGCTGCAGCTTCAACAGGCCGGCTGAAGCTGTTGATGACTTACGGAAATGTGCACACACGCGGCGCACCTTGGTCAAGAGATCATGCAAATTGGGGTAGGTTTTTAGAAATCGCTGAACCACTAAATCAAATACATGCGCTAGGCATGGTACGTGTGTGAGCTTGCCGAGCTCCAAAGCCGCCACCAAGTTACGCCCATTATCACACACAACCATGCCTGGTTGCAGGTTGAGTGGCGAGAGCCACTGCTCGGTCTGGTGACTAATCCCCTGCAACAGCTCTGAGGCCGTGTGCTGTTTGTCCCCAAGGCAGATCAGCTTCAGCACGGCCTGTTGACGCTTTCCCACTACAGTGCTACACTGCTTCCAGCTACCGGCTGATGGGTGAGTGGCGCTGCGCGCAGAGAATTCGGAGGTGGAAACGGAGGAGGAGGAGCCAATAAGGTAGGTGCTGGCGGAAACCCTGATGGAGGTAGGGCCCGCAATCCTCGGCGTGGGTAGCACCTGTGCCATCCCAGGGTCCGAGTCGCTCCCAGCCTCCACGACATTCACCCAGTGTGCCGTCAGGGAAATGTAGCGTCCCTGGCCACAAGCACTTGTCCATGTGTCAGTCGTTAAGTGGACCTTCCCAGTAACTGCGTTGGTCAGGGCACGGGTGATGTTACGGGACACATGGTGGTGTAAGGCGGGGATGGCACACCGGGAAAAGTAGTGGCGGCTGGGGACTGCGTACCGAGGGACAGCTGCTGCTATCAGGCTGCGGAAGGACTCCGCAAGCCTAAATGGCAGCATTTCGATGGCCAGTAATTTGGAAAGGTGTGAGGTTAGTGCTATGGCCTGTGGCTGGGTATTTTCGCTTGCACTCAAATGCCTGGGGTAACGACATTTGGACGCTGCGCTGGGACAGGGAAGTGGATGTGGTCGCTGATGGTGCTTCAGATGGTACAGGTGCAGGGCGGGAGGTATGCGGGCCTGCGCCTTCGACAGGCGATTGGCCGGCACCGAAAACAGGGGAAGAGGAGGCAGTGGTGTGGCCTGCAGACACAGATTGGCGATCCGGGCGTTCCTCCCACTTATTACGGTGCTTGGATGCCATGTGTCGGATCATGCTGGTGGTGGTGAGGTTTCTAGTGTTCATGCCTCGGCTCATTCTGGTGTGGCACAGGTTGCAAACTACAATTTTTTTGTCGTCCGCACTTTCCTTAAAAAAACGCCATACCGCTGAACACCTAGCCCTTGGCAAGGGAGATTTACGCAAGGGGGTGCTCCGTGGAACATTTGCGGGCCGGTTTGGTGCGGTCCGCCTTCTTTCTTTAGCCACACCACTGCCTCTTCCAGCCTGTTGCGGTGCTGCAGCTGGCTCACCCTCAGGACTGCTGTCATCGCTCGGCTCTCCACCTTCCCAGGTGGGGTCAGTCACCTCATCGTCCACCAAGTCCTCCTCCACTTCCTCACTCTGATCATCCTCCTCATTTCTTGATCCCACCACATACTCAGTCATTGACAACTGTGTATCATCCTCCTCATCAAGGTCTTGAGACAGTAATAGTGGTTGATTTGCTGGCAACTGTGTCTCATCATCATCATCCACTTCCTTTGACCTTAAATGCCGTTCCCCTCTGTCATCTTCTTGTGATTGGGTACCCTCTAGAGGTTGTGAATCAGGGCACAAGATGTCATGTTCCTCTGCAAGCGTGCTTGGAGAAAGGTTCAAATGAAGGATTGGTGATGAGACGAGCTCCTCACTATATCCCAGTGTGGGATCACTTCTTTGGCCAGACCCTCTGTGGTGGGAGGAAGGATGATCAGGGTGAGGATTATGTTGACCAGACTCTTGGCTACTGAGAGTGGACTTGGTGGAAGACAGGGTGGTGCTTAACCGACTGGAAGCAGTATCAGCTGAAATCCAACCGACCACCTGTTCGCAGTGGTCTGACCTCGAGAGTGATGTCCTGCAACGCCCTGTAAACTGAGACATGAAGCTAGGTATGGTGGATGTCTTTCTTTCTTGTGCTCTGGCACCAGGCACAGTTTCTACGCGTCCTGACCCGCGCCCTGAACTATCAGGATCACGTCCACTTCCCCGTCCCTTTTTACCCGCCTTCTTCATATTACACGGAATATGTGCTGCTAATCTGCAACTTTGCACACTAAACAGAATGTGCTGCTTATCTGCGGCTAGGCACAGTGAACGGAATATGTGACTTTTATTTTTTACACTTTGCACACTAAACAGAATGTGCTGCTAATCTGCAACTTTGCACACTAAACAGAATGTGCTGCTTATCTGCGGCTAGGCACAGTGAACGGAATAAGTGACTTTTATTTTTTACACTTTGCACACTAAACAGAATGTGCTGCTAATCTGCAACTTTGCACACTAAACAGAATGTGCTGCTTATCTGCGGCTAGGCACAGTGAACGGAATATGTGACTTTTATTTTTTACACTTTGCACACTAAACAGAATGTGCTGCTAATCTGCAACTTTGCACACTAAACAGAATGTGCTGCTAATCTGCAACTTTGCACACTAAACAGAATGTGCTGCTTATCTGCGGCTAGGCACAGTGAACGGAATAAGTGACTTTTATTTTTTACACTTTGCACACTAAACAGAATGTGCTGCTAATCTGCAACTTTGCACACTAAACAGAATGTGCTGCTTATCTGCGGCTAGGCACAGTGAACGGAATAAGTGACTTTTATTTTTTACACTTTGCACACTAAACAGAATGTGCTGCTAATCTGCAACTTTGCACACTAAACAGAATGTGCTGCTTATCTGCGGCTAGGCACAGTGAACGGAATATGTGACTTTTATTTTTTACACTTTGCACACTAAACAGAATGTGCTGCTAATCTGCAACTTTGCACACTAAACAGAATGTGCTGCTTATCTGCGGCTAGGCACAGTGAACGGAATATGTGACTTTTATTTTTTACACTTTGCACACTAAACAGAATGTGCTGCTAATCTGCAACTTTGCACACTAAACAGAATGTGCTGCTTATCTGCGGCTAGGCACAGTGAACGGAATATGTGACTTTTATTTTTTACTCTTTGCACACTAAACAGAATGTGCTGCTAATCTGCAACTTTGCACACTAAACAGAATGTGCTGCTAATCTGCAACTTTGCACACTAAAAAGAATGTGCTGCTAATCTGCAACTTTGCACACTAAACAGAATGTGCTGCTAATCTGCAACTTTGCACACTAAAAAGAATGTGCTGCTAATCTCCAACTTTGCACACTAAACAGAATGTGCTGCTAATCTGCAACTTTGCACACTAAACAGAATGTGCTGCTAATCTGCGGCTAGGCACAGTGAACGGAATATGTGACGTTTTTTTTTTAAACTCTGCCCCCCAAAACAAAATATAACTGCTGCCCCCACACACAATAGTCCTAAAAAGGACTTTTGGGTCTTTTTGTTGTTCAAACGCACTTTTCTTCTCCCTACACTGACTTTCCCTTCCTATCCTCATCTCTCCCTGGCTAAGACTGAGCCGAACTCGCTGGTCAGGTGCTATACAGCACCCGATCACGGGTTCTGGCCAGCCAATCAGTGTAATGCCAGCAGCCAACATGGCTGCTGGCATTACACTGATGTCAGAGCCTACCCGCACGTTTATTGGCTGCGCAGCAGCCGCGAAACGTGCGGGGAGGAGACCCGAACATGGCGGGCGAGCACATGCGGTACTCGTACGAGTACCGCCATGTGCCGAGCAGAGCGATGCTCGAGCCGAACCGAGCTTCGGCCGAGCATGCTCGCTCATCACTAACCTTAATGTATCATCTCCATTGTCTTAGGGAATGGTTAGTGGTTGCTGTAGTACACTAACTTACTAAGCAGCTTGAATAAAATCAGTATAACCAGCTCGTGGTTCTAAACTCGTTGATGTTCGTACTAAAGCACAAGTCTGAGTGAGAGTCGATGAGTCAATGCTTAAGCGAATCAATTAATTATCTGATTCACTAGGCTATATGTATATTAAAGCAAAGAGATGCAACTCTGAGTCAAACCAGCTTCACAATAGGAGGCAAATATCATTACTCATTGATTCAAGGGTTTAAAATACCAGTTATAATGAATGGGACTTGGGGGGGGGGTTCTCTCAGAACTATGTGAACAGCGTTCCCATAGCTCATAACTCACAGGTTCCATCCTGGTTTGCTGTGCAGACCAAAGAAATCTGCACAGTTGGGTGACATCAGCTCCTTACTCAACACTCGCAGGAAGTTCTTTCTTCTCTACAGAAGCCCATAGAAACCCACTTGTGTGTGTTGTGTGGAATTGCTGGAAATCTGTTTGTTCAGCAAACTGAATACTAGTTAGTTCCAACCAAAATCCCTCTGTTTATGGGGACCTTAATAGCTGTGCTGCTGCAAAAGTAAGGTGTCTATTCTGACTCTCAATGTACTGGTAGATTGATACAGTACATATACCCCTTTGAGTGCCAGAGGGGTACACAACGCATTGCTTTGCAATGCGTTGCTTACCCCTCTGGCACTCAAAGGGATACATCAAATGTATAATAAAATATATAATTTTTTTCTCTGAGAAATAAAGATGAAACAGCTTCTCTGTATAACAACACTGCTGAATTTGTACATCCAGTTAGACCATTAAGCCAAATTAATGCCTAGACTGCATTGCAATTCATACCTTCGTCAAGGGATTTATCTATAAATTTCCCTATAGGGAATCACCCAATAAAAGCATTGATAACGACTTATAAAACTTATCAATTGTATTGGAATTTACACCTGTATCATCCCACGGGCCATATTAACTCAATTTGGGGATATCCACTAATGGCTATAGAAAGGCAAATACTATATGATTCCTTGTTAAATCAGGTGCTAGAATACATTGTTAGCTTCTACATCAGCTTAGCATAAATATACTAAGCTTCATATTCCAAAACTCCTCCCCTTAATGCTGCTTGCTCCGCGGGGAGGTCAGTGGTATAATTTATGGGAGTTTCTGTGTATTTCTAGCCTCTCCATCTTGTTTAATGCTATATATTAAACAAAGCATAGATAGGGATAGATTACCCAATAGGCACAGTAGGCAATTACCTAGAGCTCTGAATTTTGAGGAGTGTCATAGCTGTGCTAGCTGTACCCACATTCTGAATGAGAACTGTCAATGCCCCCACACCAGTTTGCAGAGCAATGTGTTGGAGATCTCTTTAACAACAAAGGGGTTAAAGCCTTTTTCATTCCTGCTCATAGGTCAAGGTTATTTTCTGTACCAGTAGATAGTGGATGAGACTGATAGTGGGGTCATGTGTAGCCATGGGTGCTTAAAGTGAATTGTCTGTGGGTGTCTGGGATGTAAATCTGACCCAGAGCATAGAAGAAATGGTATGATTTAATGCCATTTCCAGCACATGCTATGGGGCAGACATATTGTATGTGACTCCACAGCGTTCTTTCATTTGAGTATTGAGGTAACATTTTATGAAGTGGATAATTCTGCCATCATTGTTGAATACCTATTGGTTTCAAACAGAAATAATATAATCCTATGGAAAATACACACACAACTAGAAGCAAACTGCAACTTTTTATCCTGGGGCGAGAAACCTGAGGACCTCTATCTGTGGAGGACTATAACTCCCATCATCTTCAGTCGACCAGAGCTGGAGGTCCTCAGGTTGCCTACCTCTGATCTAACCCCGTCCAATGTTTGAAAAACTAAAAAGAAATTACAGTTCAATTAACTTATTGAATGCCAGAGAGACGTGCATTCCTTTGCTCCAGCATCCAATGTGTTAAAGGGTTTCATAAAATCCATATGTTATGCTGGTAACTGTTTTGCCTTCAGATCAATAAGGTTGGCAGAGCACACACCAGAACATCTGAAAGCAGATAAAAATCACTCATTTGAAATGTCAGCACATACTACTAGCAGATTTTAATTTGTATAGATATCAAAGCTCATTTGGAACTTGTATACAATGCTAATTGCAATCAGAGCTTTGTTCCCATAGAGATAGAAACACAATTAAAATGGCAAGCGGTTTAAGGTATATTGCGCACAAATGAACCTGTTTGTTGGTGTTTCTAATTACCAGCTGATGGGAACAGTCCTGCAATTCAGGGATGTAGCATTTAGATTTGAAATGAAGTTAAGCAGTAAATTAGATTGAAAGAATGTTTGGATTCCATGAGGTTCTCATGGGGATAACCCATAATGACTCACGTTATCATGTTATGGTTTTATACATTCACTACAAATGTCCAAGAGACACCAAATAAATGTGAAATGTATTGAGTACATTGTATTGGTAGACCGACAGAGACAGACAGAAAGCAGAGAGACAGAGACACATACATAGAAGCAAACACAGACAGAAAGGCAGAGACAGACAAAGACAGAGATACAGGCAGAGACAGACAGACAAGCAGGGACAAAAAGATAGCTAGCTAGCTAGATAGATAGATAGATATATAGATAGATAGATAGATGAGCTGGAAAATGATAATTAAAACACTCGGTAGGAACCATAAAAAATAAAATGGCCATTTTGAGTCTTATGTACCAAGGACTGGGCAGCATGTGAGTGTGTAGACATTTCTGGGCATATCATACCACTGGGAAAAGAGTCAAGAGGTATACAAACTGGAAGCCTAGTAATAATAATTATTTTTACTCCTGCAGGAGGGGTGACAAAAATGGACTGTGCGTCTAGCTTGCATGTCCCAAAGGAACTGTGATCCTTTATATACTGTTTGCCCCTATATATCTGTATGTGCACACAGGCACAAGTGCTCATTTTGTGTGCAGGTCCATTTTTGCAATAGAGCAGAGTGGGTTGCTGCTTAGAGCCCACTAAAGGGAAGGAGTCCATCACCAACAGAAACATCACAAAACCCTCTGTGCTACCCTCTCCCCCATACACAGTCTGCTCAATGTGAAAAGCTAGGAGGGAAACACAGCATTATATACAGGCAGGTGTGAAAACAAATTATTTTCTCAAGATACAGTAGGTGTAAGCACTTTGCATTGTATGAATCCAGGTGTGATCTCAACATTCTAAAAAGCTGTTTTAATGCAGCTTTAAATCATGAATGCTAACTGTTATCAAAAGGGAAAACCAGTGCAGTTGTTACCAAATGCCTTGGATGCTATATAAAAATGTGAATTAATGAGTTGGAGACTTCTATAGCATCCAAATGGCAAAGAGGCCCTCTATTCTTTGTTGAGTGTTCACCAGTAGCTTAAATTGACCCTAATAATGTGGGTGCATCTTATGCACTGGGTTTGGAAATACAAAAAAATCAGCAAATGTTTAACAATGGGTGGACTAGTAACTTTTCATCTCCTCCCTATTATTTATTTTTCTCTGGAGAAAGTCAGTTATATTTTTCCAGCCCCATGTATATTCTTGATATTCTTGATTGCTATAGGGCACACATGCACAGTTAACCCCTTAAATGCTAGACATCCCCAATACATTTCTTCATAATGTGTTAGGGTCATCTTTAGTATTCAATGAGGCTTAAACAAGTTAAGGGTCATAGATCTATAATTCCTACCTTTAACTATAGTGAACTGAGCATATATGTATTTTACTTTTAAATACTTTGTATTCTGGAGAGATGTGCAATGCACTCTGGCAATTAGATAGATAGATAGATAGATAGATAGATAGATAGATAGATAGATAGATAGATAGATAGATAGATGTTCTTTTTGAGTGTTTTCTGAGTTAGTTCACATCCAAACTTTAGTACTTTTTTTCTCTAACTTCAGTAATTTAAAACTTTTTCAAACTATATCCATTACAATATCTGCTTTGACAGAAACTTTGTATTTTGGTTTATTATTATTAAAGTTGGGGCATATCTGTATAATTGGCTCCAATATTTTTATAATTTGGCTTCATTCTCTTCTTATTAATATTTTCTGTTGAATGCAATAAATATGAGAAGCACAGAGAGCACAGCAAATGCACATTAGGAACAGTTATTTTCTGTCTGATTGGTGTAAGATTTATTCTTAATATGTTGTTTCCATAATGTATTTTCTAATAACCTGATAGCATTTTAATCATTTTATTCCAGTATTGCAATCATCGCTGCTTTAACTTCCCGGAGTTAAATGAGTTTCTAACTAATCACAAATAAAACTTTACAGATTGTATTTTCACAGTCTGAGTCTTGTTTTTAACTCCTGGATGCTATGTCTCCAAATAGCCCTACAAATGCCAGAGGCAATAGGTTGGACACCTCTCTGACATTCAAAGGCTGAACCATGTGAGTGGCAGATAGGTATCCAACACATTGCTTTGCAATGCATTGAATACTTCTCTGGCACTAGAAGAGTTAAAGAGGAGTAAGCACTGGATAACAGTTATGTTCCTGTGAAAGCACCACAGCACAGCCAATCACTTAACTACCAATGCAACAGACAGAATTCTGGGGGGTGGATGCACTAAGTCGAAGAGGGCTCATAATGTTGATGTCCTTTCCAAGCAGTATCAAAGGCACATCAACAGTATTCAGAAAGTGTCTTCCATATCATGTCCCCATAAATCCTCATTGATATCAATCCAACATGCTTTCCACAGGTTTATGAATTTTCACTCATCACATCAACAATGGCCTATTTCCATATGGAAATGCAGCATAATGAATCATTTCTATATGGAAATTCAGGATAATAAGCCATTATCTTAATCATGGGGGTGTGTTTATATTTTAACGCGGAACTTCACCACATGCACTAAACTCCTATAGCAGTCTCTGAGGCTGGTGAAGTTGGGATCTCCCTGTAGTGTCCTATGCAGTAACAGCCCTCAATCAATCATAAACATGGAGGGTTGCAAAACTGCTTTCAATGTGGAAGCAATGCTCTCCTTCACACATCACCAGCAGTAGACAACCCTGAAGTTTGAGAGTATTCTCTCTGCTTTCCCATTTTCTCAGTAGAGGAGTGGAAAGAATACTTTCAGCACCACGAACAGCATCATTCCCTTAACCCTTTGAGTGCCATATGGGTGTGAATTGCAGGAAGCATCCATGGGGATTTGTGGTTACCATATGCCCCTCAGCATGTAAACATAAACATTGTGGAACAGCATGGGGAACATCATCATTGTGTGTTAGCCCCACATATACTGACTGACACTCCCAGCCTTGTTCCCTTGACCAGGCAGTGTTCATTGGTATTTGTGGCTACCAGTAGGCAAGGGAACAAGGGTAGGGTGGGTCAGACAGTGTACATGGGGATCTGTGACTACCAGTGGGAAAGAAAACAAATCCATAGGTCAGGCAGTGTACATGGGGTTCTATGGCTTCCAGTTGACAAGGGAACAAGGCTGGGGGGCAGCTGGTAGCCACAAATCCCCATGGATTCTGTCTTGTTCCGTTGCGACTGCACAACATATATGACTATAAAATATGATACAGAGTTGAGAGGATGATTGTGTACAGCTTGGTGTACGTTTTTAACCCTTTGAGTGTCACAGGGGTGAGCAATGCACATCACTATGCCACTCAGAGGGTTAAGGGAGTGATGCTGTTCGTGATGCTGAAAGGATCCTCTCCACTCCCCTACTGACCAGGTGGGGCAGCAGAGAGAATGCTGTCACACTATAGGATTGTCATATGATGTGCAAAGGAGGGCATCCCTTCCACATCAACATCAGTTCGATAGCCTTGCAATGATCCAGTCCCAATCTATCCCACTTGGGCACAAACTAGCGAAATAATAGTGATGCCTATGTGGGCTGGCTGGATGCTTAAAATGCATTCATTTCACATAAGGGTTTTGCCATGTTTGGATAGGTTGTGTGTACAAAACTTTAAGCAAGAGATTTACTTCTGATGTTTAACCCCTTTGCCAACTGGAGGGGTCTAAATGGCTGATTAGCGATTTTTAGGGGGCTATGTAGCTCAGATACTGGTTGATTTCTAAATCAGCAACAATAGAAGGAAACTTAGGACAGATGCACAAAATCAGAAGTGGAGAAATACTGATGTAAACTAACTGCACAACAGAGAACAAATAAGAAGTGCCTATGAATTAAAGTTGACTTGAATTCTAGAGAGGGCCTATTCAAATGGTCTCTGGCCCTGTATGTGACAGTGAGTTGTTCAAAGGAATATCATGGGCATATGCGTAAAAGAAAATATAAAGCAATTCTGTGGCAAACCAACTGCACCACAGGAAGTAAAAAAATCACAATGTTTTAACCCTTTGGATGTCTGCATCATAATTTATAAGACGGAAGAGAAATATCATCAGCTGTCCATTTCATCTTGATTGTAAGATATATACTGCAAGGACTTCCATATTGGCAAAAAAGATCCCTGCCTGCTGGAGGCGTTTGAAAGTTCAATATAGCTATCTACGCCATTCCGCTAGTACAGCTAAAGACAGGAGAGAAGTTAAAAGGAAACAAAGTTCATCCTGTTGCCATCTATCTGCCAGGTAAAGAGCAGTTATATCACTTTAAAGGTATTACGGACTGTATAGACTGAGACATCATATTCCTTTCTACAACTTCAAAACCTGCCCGCTCATCTATTTTCAAGAAACTATTTCTACTGTTCCGGATACCTGTTCCCTTTTCAATAGGTGATATTGACTTTAGCATCTTATATATCCCCCCTTCTATTATATATTTGCTATATGGTACTTATAGCTATATAAGGGACTGTGCGCTTATAGAGGAGACTCTTATATATAGGCATTAATGTATTTTTATTATTCTGTATAATAAATAATATTGTATTATTGTTGGAGTTATTTGCGCTTTCCATGTCTGTGTTTTTTATATATCATAAGTAAGCCTGCAAGGCCAACATCATGAAAATTATGAGGTTCCATTTAGAAGTTTCCCCTGCACTCCTAGTGCAGGAAGAAACATCAGGCATGTCTTGCATATATGGAAAGAGTTTCCCTACACTGCAGGTAAAGTTTTTACTGTTAAAATATATACAGGTTCCGGTCTATAGACCGGATTAGTCCATTATCTGCCAGGTAGTAGTGTGATATATGTGGCAAGTCGGACAAGCCCCGGCATTTAGTTCAGTGCTAGATAGCCGGTTATTATGATTTAGTGAAGATTCTCTTCTTTGATGGCAAGCCGGATCAGCCCCGGTATTTAGATTTAGCATACCTAGGTAGGGTGATAGATTTTTTAGGTAGCCGGACAGGCTCCGGTATATAGACCGGATTAGTCTGTTATCTGCCAGGTAGTAGTGTGATATTTGTGGCAAGCCGGACAAGCCCCGGCATTTAGTTTAGTGCTAGATAGCCGGTTATATGATTTATTGAAGCAGGAGTTTGATTAGATAGCAATTTTTCTCTCTTTGGCAAGCCGGATAAGCTCCGGCATATAGTTCCTATTATTAGATTAGTATTTCATTTGTGTATCTGATCAGTTCCGATACAGGGATAGGATCTACATTTGTTAAAGAATTTTGTTTATTTTATACTATATTTGGCAAGCCGGACTAGCCCCGGTATCTAGTTTATTATCAGCTAGCTAAATACTTGGCAAACCGGATAAGTCCCGGTGGTCCATTTCACACTACCTGGGTTGTTGTTTGATCTATTGCCAAGTCTTAGATCACTTATGCGGGCAGTTCTCCTCATGCAATCCCGAATTCTTTATTGATATATCTCTCTGTTTTTAGAGAACAGGTTAATACGTATTTCAGCACATCTTGGGTTAATACCAGTGCAATAGGCTGGATGTTTTTTCGGCGAATTGCACAAATTTATCCATTCGGGTCATTTGGTTTGTGGACTCTATGTGTGCCATTATCAAATATTAGATCAATGAGTGGTGAATAGTTGATTTAGTAATACTTTGACAACATTTATGTGCATTTTTTGGATGTTTTGAGTCATCATTAGGAATTCAAAATTTAGGACTGCTTTAGGGGGGATGATTTTTTGTTTTATTTTGGTTATTTAGCCCAATATTTTAGCTTTGGAATAAAAGTTATATTTTATTTAGTTTTTGTGAGAGGGTGCATCAATAGTTTATCAGTCCCAGTTTTATGACTTGCCTTGAGTGCTAGCACAGCAGGGTATTTTCTTTTGTTTTCCCATATACTATTTCTACTGTTCCGGATACCTGTTCCCTTTTCAATAGGTGATATTGACTTTAACATCTTATATATCCCCCCTTCTATTATATATTTGCTATATGGTACTTATAGCTATATAAGGGACTGTGCGCTTATAGAGGAGACTCTTATATATAGGCATTAATGTATTTTTATTATTCTGTATAATAAATAATATTGTATTATTGTTGGAGATATTTGCGCTTTCCATGTCTGTGTTTTTTATATATCATAAGTAAGCCTGCAAGGCCAACATCATGAAAATTATGAGGTTCCATTTAGAAGTTTCCCCTGCACTCCTAGTGCAGGAAGAAACATCAGGCATGTCTTGCATATATGGAAAGAGTTTCCCTACACTGCAGGTAAAGTTTTTACTGTTAAAATATACTCTTTTGCCCACATGAGAATGAAAGCAATCACATATATAAAAAATCAACATAGTGAGGAATTTCTGGGTCTGTGTTAAGTTGTAATTATAAATAAGATCTTTGAGGGAAGCATTAGGAATAGGATACCATCTGAGACCACCTCATGGCATTGATAAGCTGTCTGATCGGATCATCTGCCTTCCTATCAACTCCACAGCCTGGTGTTCTAAGAATTCTGGCTCACAAATGATGATGACAGTGAACCTTGATGGTGATCCTACTCAACCCAGGCATTCATAAAATGCCAGCTTGAATAGGATCAGGACAATGGCAGTGGTAATCTCATTCCTGGTCGGCGCATTCGTCATCTATCCTAACAGATAGGTGGTCAATGCTGGGGGTTGGGAATCAGGAGGAGGCCTGATGTCCCTCACAAGACCTGAAATGAAATAAAGTTAAAAAAAAACTCCCCTTCAGCTCAGTCCTACTGCCCCATGGAAGCCACAGATACCCCATATAGTTGAACATGAGATAAATATCCATGTATTCATCCTGGTAAAACACTTTCTAAATAAATAAAATATACATTGTCTACCCCCATCCTGGTTCCAGCCAAAGAACCACAAACATACTACCTGCTTCTCCAGCCATATCCCACTGGTGGCCATGCTCCTGACGCAAACTATGGTATGTCAACCCATATCAAGACTGTATCCACTAGAAAATTCCATGATGTTGAAAGATTTTAGTGTCTTTGACATCATTGACATTTAAAAGTGCCTGGGGAGAGATTCACTAAGTGGTGATAAAGAGGTGATGAAGTGGTGATGACTTCTCCAGTTTATCACTTCTCAAGTTCCTATGTTATTCTATGGAGCTTATTCACTAAGATCTCCAAAAGTTGAATAAAGCATAGGCTCAACTGAACAACATATAAACTGGAAGTGATAAACTGGAGAAGTCATCACCACTTTATCACTTCTTTATTACTTATTAGTGAATCTCCTCCCATGTGTTTTTTTCCTGTTATACCCCTTTCTAGAAATAGCTGTGCATACTAGTAAAAGGGCAAATGCCCCCTCATTTGATGTGGGAGAAAGTCTAATTTCCAGATTCATATTCCTTGTTTATATTTTCTTCATATCTCTAATGATTATGTAGATTTTAGAGCAGGTGGGTAGTTTCAATAAAAAAAGTATCAGGTAGAGGTTAGTGCTCCTGACACCCCAAAATGTGTGTCAACCCATACAAATGGGTACCATTTTCTTAGGCTGGTAGCAGCTACTAAATGCAGTAGGACATTCCAAGGTTTTTTACTATTTATGTAGATTTGAGGTGGTGGAAATGTAGATTTTTTTTTTTTACTATAGCTCTATATTATGGAAATATTTTGCAATCCAGCATGGGGTAAAAATATTCAACCCTTCATCTGATTCATCTAAATGTCTATTATCTACAACAGTATGCATTGCATGCCTTTCCTTCATGTGAACCCATACCAACAGCAGGGCTTAAAATTGGAAGCCCTTTGCTACTAACCAGACCTCAAAAGTTACTCGCCACTGCAAGCCAAAACATACCCACCAGGGCTGAATTTCTACTCGCCAGGGCAAAATTTTCACTCGCCATTGGCTAGTGGCGCGTGGAAATTTTGAGCCCTGCCAACAGGGTACCATTTTTCTCAGATGAGCAGTAGATAATGAATATAGTAGGACATTCAAAGACTTCAGTACATTTGACAGGGTGGAATTGTAAAAAATGCCTATTTTTTTCCTTAATACCACCTTCTGAAAACATTTGTGCCCATTAAGCAAGGGGTAGAAATGGAACATACTGCTGCTTTTATGCAAGGAGTGGTCTTCTTTGCAAAATTGCTTGTCTACCTATTTTTCATATCTGTAGTTGTTACAACCATTTTAGTCAGGTAAGTCACACCTGGAAAAAATGTAAGCAAATGAGTGCAGTGGTGTAAGTCAGTAGTTCAGCTCAAACCAATGGGACACCATTTTTCTCAGAAGAGTAGTGGCTTATCAATAAAATAAGAAATGCCATAGTTGTCATAGATATCAGTACATTTGAAAGGAACCTTCTGGAAACATATTTGCACATCAGGCTAGGGGTAGAAAAGCAAGTGACATCTCATTTTATAAGGTAGGTTGTGTTATTTACAAATGTATGAATGAATGAATGAATATGTTTATATAGTGCCACAAGTATATGCAGTGCTTTACAGTTTAAGGGTTTAGAAAATAAAGGGTTATAGGTGCTTTACAAACTGAAACACTGGAAGCTGGGTCCCTGCTTGAAAGCTTACAATCTAAAATGGTAATGAGAAACATGCAGAGTTTATAAGAGACAAGTTACAGCATACAGTACTAGAGTTCTGGTTGGGATGGGGACATATAAATAAAGTAAGTACATTATAAGAGCCTTGGATGTACAAAGTCAGTGTCTTATAGCTTTTTGATTTTTTTTTTTCAGAGGAAGTGCAATTTTAAACAAGACTTGAAGACTGCAAGATATTGGCAGTGGCACAGGTTGGGTGGTAGACCATTCCACAGATAAAGAGCAATGAGCTAAAAAGGTTTGATACATAAGAGGGCTGTAGACACAAAAGGAATTGAGAGAAGAATGCCATTGGCTGATCATAAGTGGTGGGATGGGGTAAAATGGAAATGTAGGGGGGGCGTGGCCTGACCGCGTACAGAGATGGACGTGTAGGAGCTGAGCTCCAGGACCAAGCCTGCATTTTTGCTTTTTGTCCGCTGCCTACCTACGCTTGTTTCTTCATTTTCTCTGTATATGGTACCCTGGGCACTATTACATGCCTAACCGACGGAAAAAGTCACTCCAGTTTGGTGCAAAACAGCTACACGGCGACGGAACTTTGGCGCCCTTTCTACAGCGTTCTCTCCTTCCTGGAATCAACACGGACCCGCCTCCTCCCTCCAGTAACTTACCTGCTACGAACTCTCAAGGCACACGTACTGATACTCGCATGGAGTCTCAACGTGTGATCCCTCCGGACATTATTGAGACCCTGTCCACTAAAGATGACTTGCGATCTATGGCCGAGGACATTAAAACCTCGCTTCATGCAGCGGTCTCGGACCTACGGCAAGATCTTTGCAGCCTATCTACGAGAGTGGACAATGTTGAAGAGGCAAATGTGGAACTCTCTAACGCCTTCGCAGACATGGAACATCGCCTACAATCTCAACAGGATACTATTAATGCCCTTGATGATCTGGATAATAGAGGCCGGCGAAACAATTTGAGACTTCGAAACGTACCTGAGAATGTGCCGTTGAAAGATATGGTGGCGTTCCTGCAATCCTTTTTTGCTCACATTTTACAAAGAGAAGATAAAGATTCTATTGTACTTGATAGAGCTCACCGTGCACTGAGACCACGCGGCCCGGGAGACCCTCCGCGGGACATTATTGCTCGACTCCACTACTATCGGGATAAAGAGGCTATAATTCAAGCGTGCCGCAACCAACACTTTATCAAGTATGCTGGTTCAGAAATACAGATCTTTCAGGATATCTCCCCGCATACTCTTTTCCTGAGGCGACAACTGAAACCTCTAACGGAACATTTACGCTCCCTTAATGTGAAATACAAATGGGGCTTCCCCTTCAGCCTCACTGCTCAACACAATTCTCAGTCTGCAACCTTGAGGGATTCTGCGGATGTGCAAGAGTTCTGTTCGACTTTGCAGATCTCCCTCCCACCTCCACCGGCTGTGGCTCCAGATCGCTCCGCATACCCTCCCCTGGAGAAGAATCAGCATCTTCGGTGGCACTTGGTGGCGGTATCACCAAAAAGGAAGAAGCGCAAGGAGCATCAGGAGACCTCCTCTGCCATGGTTCCGGAGGCGACATAATGATCAGCTCACCACCTTTCCGTCTATACCCAAGGTTTCGGCTGCCGTTGTTGTTTCCTCTCCCTCTTTTTTATTTCCTCTCTCCGGGAAGTGATCTCCACTCTCAGCCTGATGGACTTTCTACTTATAAGAGGTGCAAGTTTGAACTATTCCCTGACTTCAACTTGGACTCTATTTACTACCCGTAAGGTTTGCTTGCTTACATTCTTCTGGTCCTGTGCACGATTGCCTTTATTATATTGTAACTTACATGTACCTATGCTAGTTATAGTCCTTAGTTACCTTAAGGTCCCTTCTCTGTGCGGTTCTTGTCATACCATCATATAGAGGTACTCTCATTATATACCTAATTATCTCCTTCTGGGACGCTTGGGCTAACTAATTACTCTTAGTTCAATTTTGTTATACTCTCTATCTTGTAATTGATATCTATTTTATTGTTCCTGATAATTGAGTGAATCTTGGTTTGTGAAACCAGGGGAAAGATGTGGCTCTTTTGGATTTATAGCTTTATAGTGCTCCTTAGATGAGGTTCTTATCTCATAATTGCAAGGCTCCTTGGCCATGTTTTACTCACATTCTCTCTCCTGGTTTCATTTAAATTTTGGGTCAATCTTACATTACTCTCTTATTGTATTGTTATACTGCTGTCACTCCTCATCCAATATATGTGGATATATATATGTCTCTTAGACCCTTTCCCCTATATTATCTCAAACCCTCCTTGGAGGTTTTGAGGCATTTAGCTTTAGTTCTTGTCCCTCTTATTGTTACTTAGTGATTTGATGTCGCCCCTTGTTTCTCCTATTTGACATCCCCCATTCCCAACCAGCCCGATTGATCTGTCTATTACTCCTCACAAACACACATTCTCACCAAACTGATGCACACCCTCCGCCCTCTCTCTATGTAGGCACCCTTTAGGATGAAGTTTGGCAGGGTCCTCTTGCATGTCCCCTGGCATCCATCTTTGCACTCCCCGAAGATGTTTGTAATGCACATACATCTACTCACCTCCACCCTTATTTCGTTTTTTCTCATGCCCCACACTGCTCTAAGTCTTGGTGGTTCTCCTCATTTGCTTTCTGCTGGAGGAGTCTGCCCAGCGGTTGAAATTTTCCATGCCTCATCTTCTCTCTTAGTATTTTCTTTATCTCTACTGTTTTTGTGCTTTCTCTCTTCTACACCCTACTCTCTCCTCCTTTCTGATTTCTTCCCTCCCTTGATCTATCATACTCTCCTCCTTGTTCTGTCTATTCCTCAAGTCAAGTCTTCGCCCCCTATATTATCTAGGTCTTGCCCTCTCCCCTTATTTATGGGATATTCTCTCCCTTCTCCGTCCCCCACTGGTGCCCTTAGGCCCGCATATTTTGGGTTCAGATCGTATTCCTGTTTTAGAACCCTGTTATGACACCATCTCAACTACACTTTCTTTCTTATAATGTCAAGGGTTTTAACAGTCCCCAGAAGCGGTCCATGGTTCACAGGGAACTGGCTCATCTCCGCTCTGATGTAATCTTTCTCCAGGAAACTCACTGTGCCAGGGGCAAACACCCCAACTTAGCCACCTCACGATTCCCCCATGTATGGACGGCGTCTGCTGATGAAAAGAAGAGGGGAGTTGCTATACTCATTGGCAGAAAGGTACCTTGGTCTACCTCCGGGGTGCTTACTGACCCTAATGGCCATTTTCTTTTCCTCAAAGGTAAACTTGGGACTACCCCTTTTACTTTCGCAAATATCTATGCTCCTAACGTCTCCCACCTACACTTCTTTCGTTCCACACTAGCTCAATTAGCCCAATTTATGGAAGGCACTCTGATCCTTGGAGGTGATTTTAATGTTGGTCTTGACCCCTCTTTAGATCTCTCCACGCCCCGCTCTTCTCATTCTGTCTCTTTAGGGAAGTCTATAACACTTCTTTTGCAGAACCTTCTTGTTGCTGA
Organism: Rhinophrynus dorsalis; assembly: GCA_037306005.1. NCBI lineage: Eukaryota > Metazoa > Chordata > Amphibia > Anura > Rhinophrynidae > Rhinophrynus > Rhinophrynus dorsalis. Next base: position 120,836,160 of record CM074719.1, read on the forward strand.
CATATGGAGAATACTACATCCTGCCTCTAGAGACTACACCTTCTACTCTCATCCCCACTCCTCTTATTCTAGATTAGATTACTTCTTTCTTAGTCAATCCTACCTCTCTTCTGTCCGCAATGTTGGGATTGGTAGTATTACCCTTTCGGATCATGCCCCCATCTCTCTGACTATTTCTCTCGCTAATATCCCTGCTGCTCTTCCTCGTTGGAGACTGAATGATGCCTTTTTATCGGATGCCTCCATAACATCTTGCATATATTCCGACCTGGATTTATATTTCAGCACCAATGACACGCCTGGGTTGTCCCCTACTTCCCTCTGGGAAGCACATAAATGTTTTATTCGAGGTTCCTTTATTTCTATAAGTGGCTGGCAACGGAAAAAGCAACGTGCCCTAATTGATTCTCTCCAAGTATCTATTAGGCATCTTGAGTCTCTTCACAAGCAATCTATCTCTCCTTCTCTGCTTCGACGCCTAGCAGCCTTGAGGCAGGATCTCTCCTCTCATCTTCGTTCGCTTTTGCTCAAATCTTACATGTGGAATCGATACCGGAGATACCTCTCTGGTGATAAATGTGGTAAGCTGCTGGCCAACTTAATTCGTAAGGATAGAGTTCTTCGCCATGTACATGCCATTAAATCCTCCAACAATGTATTAGTTCATTCCCATGAACAAATTGCAGAATCCTTCCATGATTTTTATAATTCCCTTTATAATACTCATACTTCTAATCTAAACCCACCCACATCCTCATCTGCTATTGAACAATTTTTATCACATGCTAATATTCCTACGCTCCCACCCTCTGCTATCTCTGACCTAGAAGCTCCCATATCCGCCACTGAAATTCTGAATGCGATTAATTCGACCCCATTAGGAAAAAGCCCAGGGCCTGATGGCTTCACAGTACTATATTATAAAACCTTCCTAGATTGTCTCTCCCCACACATACTCTCCACTTTCAACTCTATTCTCTCCGGAACTCCTTGGCCTGCATCTTCCCTTACTGCACACATCACAGTCATTCCAAAGCCTGGCAAGGATCCTCTGCTGTGTAGTAGCTATAGACCAATATCACTCCTTAATACGGATCTGAAACTGTTCTCCAAGATTCTTGCTTCTAGGCTTCAAGCTCATCTCCCCTCACTTATTAATCCTGATCAATCAGGATTTATTCCGGGTAGGGAAACCAGGGATAATATCATTCGATCCATTATTGCGAATCATTTTGCCAAGAGGTGTAACACTCCCTCTCTATTGCTTTCCTTAGACGCGGAGAAGGCCTTTGACAGAGTACGCTGGGATTTTATGGAAGCTGTACTGAAATGAATAGGCTTAGGTCCGCGTCTTCTTGCAGCTATATTGTCCTTATATGCTCTGCCGACTGCTTGTGTCTCTGTCAATGGCCTTCTCTCGTCCTCTTTCTTCATTACCAATGGCACACGCCAGGGTTGCCCTCTTTCCCCACTTCTTTTTGTTCTCACTCTTGAACCCCTTTTGTCGACCATTAGGACCCACCCTGAGATACATGGCATTACTATAGGCTCCCGGATAGTAAAGTTATCATGCTTTGCAGATGACATTTTAGCTTTCCTCTCTTCTCCCTCTATCTCCCTTCCTACACTTACTACTCTTTTGGACCTCTATGGCTCTGTCTCTGGTATGTCGATCAATCGCTCTAAATCTGAAATCCTACCTTTATATGTTCCCCCTTCTCTCCAACTTCGATTACAGCAGGCTTATCTCTTCTCGTGGGCTACGACTTCGATTAAATCACTGGGCATCTACCTTACCTCAGATTTAGACTTAATAGTTTCTCACAATCTGGATGCTTTGACACATGTTATTAAAGCGGTCATCGCTTCTTGGTCCCACTTATTTGTATCATGGCTAGGCCGGATAAATCTGGTGAAAATGGTTCTTCTACCTAAAATTCTCTTTGTGCTTCGTTCCCTCCCTCTTTATATACCCTCTTCCTATCTCAAACGCTTGGAACAATTTATCCTTTCTTTTGTCTGGCTCAAACGACGTCCTAGAGTGAATCGATCGATCCTTATCCGCCCCCATCTCTCTGGTGGTTTAGGAATGCCGGACATCCACCGATATTATTCCGCTACTTCTCTTTTATCTCTATTGGACTTAGTGCGAGACCCCCCTGATAAAGACTGGGCTACCTTACTGTCATCCCTCCTACCTTCTATATCCCTCTGACAACTGCTGTTCTCTAAATCCAACCTTCCTCCGGATATGGCCACATCTGTGCCAATCATCACTCATCTGTTCCGTATATGGAAGCAATGCTCTAATGTTCACTCTTTTGCCCCTTTCCCTTCGCCTCTTCTTTCACTACTTGGGAACCCTGATTTCCCACCAGGCTTACATAGACGCAGTTTTGATGCATGGTCCAAAGCAGGTCTTACCGATCTTGACCATTTATTCTCTGATACAGGTTTCCCGTCCTTCCACTTTCTTTGTACGCACTTTAACCTACCTACGTCTGAAAAATGGAGATACTTTCAAATCCATCATTTCCTCTCTCAACCTCATCTGCGTACCTATGAACCGCGACCTCTTACCAACTTTGAAAAATTACTACTTCGTCCAGTTACGATTCATAGAGGCTTGTCCCTGTTATACTCCCTCTTAACAGCCAATCTTGACTCCTCCTCGTTACCTGCTCTTATTCGTTATAAACTGGCATGGGAAGCTGAACTTACTATCTCTATTCCAGATGTCGACTGGCTTTTAGCCTTTCGACATAATTGGACGTATGTTAAGAACTCGAAGTACAGGGAAACTAATTATAAGGTTTTAACTCGGTGGTACCGCTCCCCTCTTCTTCTCTTTAAGTTTGGACGCCGCCCTTCTTCATCTTGCTGGAGATGTGATGCTCCTGCCGCAAATCTCTCTCATGTCTGGTGGTCTTGCCCACGTATACAAACGTATTGGTCATTGATCCACAAGCATATATGCAAGTTTCTGGGCATCTCTATATCTTACACACCACAAGCCTTGTTATTTAATATTCTTCTATTTCAGCGAACTGAGGTTTCTACTATTCGACCTTCAACTCGTCCTTGGTTCCTCTTAACCTCAGCTGCGCGGATTTGTATCCCCAGACTTTGGCTATCCCCTAACCCCCCAACTATGGCTGATTGGAAATTGGAGGTAACCCAGCTTCTGAACATGGAGCGTTTGTATCACTATTCCCATGGCAAATTCCTAGGTTTTCAACGTATATATGGCCCTTTGATCACTTATATTGGGACGGAGACTTGACTTGTTCCCTCTTCTTTCCCTCTTCTTTGACCTGTTTTTCTCTATTATCTATCTCTGCTTCTCTCTTCTCTCATGCTCCCTCATATCTCTGCTCTCCACGCTTTTCTTTGAAACTTCTATCTTTTCTATTGCTTTACTTCTGTTGCTACCAATGAGGCACCTTATTATTATTACTATTATTTTATTTGATACACACAAATTCCTATTCATCCCCGAACAGTCCTTTCAATACCTTTATTTTGTAGATTTCTCATGTATGTCTTCACCTGTTCCCATGTGCTTTTTCCAATTATGCTGTTTGACTGTGTACTCTCATGTTTATGTACTGAATATGAAGCTTTCTTTTTGTCATCTTTGTATTCTGCTCTTTGTATGTTAAAACGATAAATAAACAATAAAAAAAAAAAAAAAATGGAAATGTAGGAAACGGTAGAGGAGAGAAGGTTCATGAATGAGAGAAGCAGTATTTTATAAGATATCCAAAGTTTGATAAGCTGCCATTGGAGAGTTTGGAGGAGGAGGGAGGCAGGGACAAGCCTAGGTAACATTAAGGTAACTCATGCGGCAGAATTCTATATGGATTGAAGTTTATGGAGTTGGGAGGCAGGAATGTCAGAGAAAAGAAGGTTACAGTAGTCTAATAGGGATATGATGAGTGCTTGTGTAAGAATTTTAGCTGGATTTATGATAGTGGCATTTTAAATCACCTGGAATGGCACTAATGGACCAGGCCTAGGTGGGATGAGGATTAGCACCATTTTAGACATGTTGAGCTTGAGTTGCCTATGAGCCATCCTGTCTGATAGCCGAGAGGCAATCTGTGACTTTAGATTGAATATCAGAAGTCACTTGAGGTGAAGATAAAGTTGGATGTCATCTGCATAAGGGTGATATTTGAGTCTGAATGAATTCGTAAGGTCACCAAGTGTTATAGTGTAAAGAGAAAACAGAAGTGGTCTTAGAAACAAAACCTTGAGGAACACCAACAGAGAGGTAGATGGTTTGGTTTGTCTGCTTATTATTTCTGCAGATATTACAACCATTTTAGTACAGCCAAGTCACATTTGAAAATGAGAAAAATAAGAAACAACAGATGGTAGCACCCCCTGCTAGTTTGGCTCATATTGTTGTTGTGACATTTTCCTTGGAAGAGCAGCAACTAGTGAATACGATGGAAAATTATATCTTTTTCAATGATTTCATCAGTAACTTTGAAAGGGTGGAAATGTAAAATATTGTCTATTTTTTCCTTTTTGCCATCTTCTGGAAACATTTATGCACATCAGACTAGGGGTAGAAAGGTAAGTAACCCCTCATTTGGTACAATTGGATTTTTCTGGAAATGTATACTCTTAGAGTTAGTTTGATGTTACGGGGCCTTCATACTATATAGCACATTCTGGTCATCTGCATGAAACTGTCAGAAAAAATTCTGTTATGTGTTGTTACCAGTTTGGGCCCTGGGGAAGGACATACATTTGTACACCTATAAATATTGGGTATCAGCTTAATCAGGACATGTGTGGTGTAGATATTTCATACTTTTTGGTTTGTCACTCTAAACTTGCTTGACATGTTGTACAGTAATTTGTGACTTTAGTGTAAATTTCTGAAAAGTTACCAAAAAAACCTATTTTTAACATTTCATTGCTTCATTATTTCATGTGGGAAGGAACTTCAGCCATTCTGTGATTCACATGTTAGTGTACTTTCAGGAAATATATACTTTATATAGCAAATGAGCTGTTCTAGAGTAGTTTTACCATGTAACCAATGGAATCTTCATAAAGTTATTTAGGGTCTGCATAGGTCATCCATGTAGGTAAAACTATACATATTTGGTATTTTTGTATTCAGGGTATTCAGGACTTTTACAAATAATTGAAACGGTCACAACTAACACAAAGGTTTTTGATACATATTGTATGATGTAATTAGCTTTTTATTTTTTGCATTTATGACATCATAGCTTGTAGCACAATGTAAAATTAATTTAATGTGAAGCACCATAAAAAAGCTGAATTTGTTGTGTAAAAATATATTTATTTTTACACAACAAATTATATATATATATATATATATATATATATACATATATATATATATATATTTATATGAGTAGAAAATTACCTCTGGGAATTATGCCTAAACAGATGAATAGCAAAATGCTGAAAAAGTTTCTGTCCTCCTCAGAGGACAAAATTCCCCAAACCGTTGATGGAGCAATGTACTGCACAACCCTCTTGTATTTAAAGGTTAACATAGGGCTTTTGAGACATTTAAATGAATAGACATTGTAATGTGCTCCCTATGGTACATCTGGTTTACCAAGAATTGCTGCACTTTCGTTTTTGCACATATGTCCTGCAATTTAAATGATCAGTAAACATTTTTTATGAAAAATTATATATTGTAGGTTGTTTTCTTTTGAGTAAAATAAGGGTGCATATTTCCAGAGTTATTACAGTTTAATGCTGTGTTTTTTTAAATTAGCAGTGCCCTCTAGTGGTCAAATTCCAATTAGTTTTTTGGTTACATTCTAATGGAGAGGAAAGTCAGTGACATACAGTTCTCCACAGAATGTGATAGAAACTACTAAGTCACTTCTGGTCAGTTAGAACTTCCAGGAAATAAACTTACAGTAAATTCACTTTCTGATTATTTGAACTGTATCATTTGAATAAAACAACTCACAGTAGTGAGAGTACCATTGTTTTGCTTACCATGAAAAGCTCTATAACATAAAGGTTTTCATAAAAAAAAAGTTTACTGCTCCTTTAACATGAGTTTGTATGGTCTTTAGACATTGGAATGCTTAACATTCGATCTATGAATAAAGTTACACTCTTAGAGGAACTAGTACAAGAACTAAATAACATCAATTCAGACATTTTTGGCTTATGCGAGACTAGCAAAAAAGATGAAGATTTAGTCAAATTAGAATAAGGACAATGGCTATACTATAACTATGGACGATGTGGAGGAATAGGATTCTAAAAGTAGAAAGTATTTCTCGAAGAATCACTTCCTGTGCTTTCAGACTAAACAGTCGCTATGTTCTTCAGATCATTCAAGTTTATGCCCCTACAAGTATCCACAGTGATGATGAAGTTGCAGAATTTTAATGTCATTTATTACACCCCTACAAACAGGATAATTACCACTACAAATTTATAAATGTAGATTTCAATGTAAGAAGATCCAAAATGGTGAAAAATCTATCAGACCACATGGAACTGGAAAAAGAGATGATAGAGGCAACCAACTGATCAAATCTGCAGAAGATCAAATTTTGTACATCATGAATTCATTCTACAGGTAAAAGGCCCAGAGAAAATTTGCATGGAAAAGCCCTAATGGTAATACAAGTGAAATTGACTTCATACTTGCAAATAATAAAACAATATTCACTGAATGCTCAGTCTTAACTCATTTTAACATTGGAAGTGAACATCATCTAGTGAGAGCAAAAATCAGAATTGACTGCAAGAGACAAAAATGATCAAGTCAAGAAACTTGAAGGTCGAAGCCAGCTACTGAGAAATCAAAAGAATTTTGAGTTAGCACTGTCTAAACGCTTCCGTATGCTGCAAGACCTTCCAGACACATACATTTTAACCCACAATGAAAACATTATTGAGACTATCATAGACACTACCCATGCCCTTGTACCTACAATGAAACAAAAGAAACCAATCTGAATATCTAAAGAAACAGTTGCCATGATGACAACCTGGGTTTGCCCCATCAAGAGCTCTCCAATGTATTGCAGAGGACCCACAGAAAATGATGGATGTACCCGAATCTCTTTGTAATTAAGCACTCACACACAGTAGGAGGGGAACAGAGGAACAAGGGAAGAATGGAAAGCTTGCAAGAGGGATTGGATGTAGAGCAAGAACAAAGAGGAGGTGAGAGAGAGTTAAAGAGTGATGGGATGGGCAGAGACCTCAGGAAAATGGGAGACAGACAGAAAGATGGAAAAAGAGAGAGTGCTGCTGAAAGGAAGAGCTTGAATGTGAGAATAGGGAAGAAGGGGAGAGACAATGCAGGGGGGATTATGAGAAAAGGGGGTTGTTATCCAGCAGTCCTGCCTGCCTAGTACTAAACTGCAGAATAAGCTCCCATGCCTGGTTATGACATGTGACCTTGACAGGAACCTATTTGATTGACATCTGATGACTTTTCCTGTAACCTTATTTGTTAAAACAGCAAACAAAACATGAAACAAAATAGCTATTTCATGGCATATTTGGTATCTTGGGAAATGCTATGTTTTCTACAGATTCTTAAGACACAGAATCATTTTGCCCATCCCTGTCGGAGACCTCTCTGTCTTCCAAGAGGTTAACAAATTTAGCCTATACTAATATCTTATATGATTCAAAGAAGTTGTGCTTACATTATTCATGGGTCTACTGTAAAGATAATTCACAAGGTTCATCCAGTTCTTTTCACAGTTCCAAGGAATGCTTTGTCAGCTGAAATTCCTGTAAAAATCTTAAGAGAAGGTGCAGATCTTTCTGAATAATTTACATTCTTTCTAAACCAGTTATTCAACTGCAAAGAAAAAAAATCTAAGTGATAGATAAAGAAGAATAGCTGATGTAAAGATGACAGGATTTTTTTTATGATTACATATCCCAAGAGGTCAAAATGAATGGCATTCGTTCTCCTAATGCCTCAACTTCATATTTTGTGAGTCAGTCACTTGTTTTAGCAGATCGCATTGAACATGCTGAGGCTAATGGCTTAACAAAAGGCATTGCTGAGTTGAGCTTTAAGGCTGCGTGCAGAAAGAAAAGAAAAGCAATGACAGACCCATCACCTGCAACAGGGAAAACATTACAATTAAATTTGTGAGCTTTTTAACACCTTCAATGCTAGAGAAGTCTTTAAAGGGATAGTAATACTTCGTTTTAACTTTGTTTTATTTTGTAGGCATTAAATAAAACACGAAGAATGATATAAGTCTTATCTCTCAAACCTTTATGGTTTATGAGATATTCACAAGCAAAGTTTCCCCCTCCCGCCCCTTTTACCTACTGTAAACAATCTCTTCTCAGATGTGGAATCCAGTCCATAGACTGGACAGATAACAGAAGGGGACACTCTTATTCCTATGAAAACAATGAAATCCCTGCCCCCCTTGACAAGCTTTTCAGGTTTTTCCCTTATCTTAATTGAAGATTGTCCCTCTCTGCAGTCTACCTGGGCACCTCCCTTCTTCTCAGGCTGAACAGTGTGACATCAGTAAAAGGGGCGGGAGGGGGACACTTTGTCATTGAACTACTCTGGAACTACAACTCTGACAGAATTGAAATAACACTCTCCAAAGTCCAAATACTATGATGATTAATTACAGCTGCTTTTATTATGAAACATTACTATCCCTTTAACGCATTTCTTTGAAATGCATCAGATACCTCTCTAGCATTGAATGAGGTTAAAAGCCCCATTTGAATCATTGGCAAATTGAAGAATATTTATTTGTCCCCTAATATGCCATTTCTTTGCTCCAAACTAGCTCCAGTTCTTCTTAGTATCTCAGCTTCAGTAAGTAGAAAGCAAGAACCATTATTCGAACACTCACATTTTGTTATAGTTGTAATGCAGGCATATGCCTCAAAGCAGCATCCCAGGCTTATAAAGATTCTTGGCTCAGGCAGTCTGCATCTCTGCTTAACCAGGCCCATGGACAATGAAACTTATAAAGTCCAAAATTAAAACAAAAATCCATGCAGTTTTTGCAAGTGTGTGGTTCAAACAAACAAAAGCTTTTGCTTTATTGTTTCTTTTTAATTTTGTTTTAACTTCGGATTTCATAAATTCCATTGTCTGCTGTACAATATGATTACCATTTAAAAATATATTTGAGGTCAATGCAAATATCCCTCTAAGGAACTATTTACTCAATGAGCAGAGCAAAAAACAAGACATCATCCATTAAGGAAATGTGCTTTTGACTAAAACAAAGGCAGGGATTTTTATTGTAAGGGCATTAAATTTATGGAATTCTTTGCCCTGGAATACTGAGCTTGTCGATACTGAAACTGCTTTAAAAAAGTAATGGATACCTATCTAGCACATAATAATATTGAAGTCAAGAAGTCAGAAAGGATTTTTTTTTACCCACTTGGGGCATAAAGGAACAGTAATGTCCCATAAAAAATTATTCTTGTTTTATAGAGTTTAAAAAAAGTATATCCTATCTCTCAAACCTTTACAGTTTAAGAGATGTTGCATGTAAAGCTCCCCCTTCCTCCCCTTCTCCTGATGTCAGAGCTGTGCTTACAGCAGGAGATCCCGGCCCAGGGACCAGCCGTCGGCTCTGCAGCAGAGCCGAAATCACGTTATTTATAAATAATTACTTCATTGGAATGATCTACAAAGTGTGCCTGGTTTGCAAGTACACTTTGTAGACTGTTCCAATGAAGTAATTATTTTTAAATAATGCGATTTCTGCTCTGCTGAAGAGCCTCCTCGTTTTGGTCGACTCAAATTTACTGCTGTCAGCTTTACAGCTGACAGCAGGAAAAGGGAAACTTTAGATGTGAATATCTCTCAAACCATAAAGTTTTGAGAGATAGGATTTGTGCCACATAATTTATATTTTTAACCTCTGCAAAACAAGAAGATTTTTTTTACGGAACATTAGCGTCCCTTTAATCGTAAATGGATTCAGTTTTTGTTTTTTTTTACCTTACCCTGGATCAACACAGATGATATGACATGGACTAAACTTGATGAATGCACATATTTTTTTCAGCCTCATAAACTATGCTACTATGTTACTATGCTATGTATAAAAGAACAGGAGTGAAAGTGAACCAACTGCACTATATTTCCCATATAGCACCTAATTTTAATTAGGTTTGTAATTCCTTCAGTGCCAGAGAAGTCATCAGTGCTTTGCTTTGCTTTGCTTTGCACTGTTTTGGAGACATCTCTAAGATTCAAGGGGTTAAAATCCAAATTTAAATGAATGGGAGTGCTTCTTTTTCCCCTGGTGTAGTTGGCCATCCCCAGAATCGCACCTCTTTTCTTTTACACGTAAGGCTCAGTATATTTCCCCTGTGTCATAATCTTGTAAAGAGCTGTATGTTCTATTTGCTCAATCTAATTAAAATGCATTCTCACAATCAATAAGATTTGAAGGTACCAGTAAAATTATTGTAGAAGAGGGCTTATATAAAAAAAAAAAATATATATATACACACACACACACACACACACATTCTTTCTACAACAATATTAACCCCTTGGCTATTAGAAAGATCTCCAAAGCATTCTTTAACAATGAATTGGAGATCGACCTAACATCCAAAGGGTTAAGCCACTGGCATGGCTTTAAAGAGTGATGAATGTCTCCTAAACTGGTAAGTGATCACATTGCCGAGAATAAGTAATTGTCACCAAGAATTGTGTTTCCAGTAAGAAAGTAATGGCTTTCTATCATCATGCACGATTGATTACACTAGAAACAGGAATATGTGCAGTTCCTATTTTGGTTATTTATTTTTTAGTGTGTTGCATTTCACTTTAATCCACAGTCACTTCCAGTATTGCTGTAGAGTAGAATTATTTACAGTGAGGATTACAACATTTAATGCAGAGGTAAGCAACCTCTGGCTTTCCAGCTGTTGGTAACTACAACTCCTATAATCTCCAACAAGCCACTGGATGGCTGGCGATGATGGGAGTTGTAGTCCCCAGCTAGGTTTGCCACATTTTACTCTTGCCAAAACCAAACAGAGACAAAATACACTGTGCTAAACACAGCACAATACACCACATTTTTGGTGGTCAGCTTCTATCTTGATAATTCATTCCAGTGGGATGCTTCAGTTATGCCCTGCATGCCTGCCTTAAGCAAGTAATGCATTGGATATCTCTCTGGCATTCAGAGGGTTAAAAGTCCCATTTAAATCAAAATGCAGCTGAATGACCAGCCAATGAGAACTAATGAGCTGGCTGCAGATGACTGATCTAACTAAAGGGAGAACAAGAGCTTGAAACTGGAGCTGTTCAGATTTCAGAACCACTGACTCCTCAACAGCAACAACAAAACCAGGCTGGGAGCAGAAAACTAGACTGTCCTGGAGAAAAGTGAGCAAGTGACAACCCTATCCCAAACTGAATAAACCAACTGCACCATATGGAACAAATAACAATTTTACTGGCATTTAAAGGGTTCAAATCCTTATTTAAATCAAAGGAAAGTTATGTTGCTTTTCTCCAAGTAGGTTCACATTTGGTTTTCTACTTATGGCCATATGTGTCTCTATTATTCAGTTTACATTGTTAGCTCTAGAGCAGAGACCTGACTCCCATTTAGGGCAGAGACCCAACCACCATTGTAAATCACATGCATTTCCCCTGCAATGACTTAACCCTAAAATTGTAAAGGGTTGCATACTTATAAATATAGTCATCCATTAGAAAATACATATGGAAACAGTTATACAGTCGTGTGAAAAAGAAAGTACACCCTCTTTGAATTCTATGGTTTTACATATCAGGACATAATAACAATCATCTGTTCCTTAGCAGGTCTAAAAAGTAGGTAAATACAACTTCAGATGAACAACAACTCATGACATATTACACTGTGTCATGATTTATTTAGCAAAGATAAAGCCAAAATGGAGAAGCCATGTGTGAAAACTAAGTATACTCTTACTGCTTCCATATGAATTAAGATGCTAAGAAGCAGACAGGTGCTGCTAATCAAATGGTCTTGATTAATTGATCATCAGCAAATGTGACCACCTCTATAAAAGCCTGAAGTTTTAGCAGTTTGCTGGTCTGGAGCATTCAGGTGTGTGTTAACACAATGCAACTAACAACTGTGTGTGTTAGAGAAGCAACTGTTGCTGCCCATCAATCTGGGAAGGGTTTTAAGGCCATTTCCAAACAATTTAAAGTCCATCATTCTACAGTGAGAAAGATTATTCAAAAGTGGAAAACATTCAAGACAGTTTCCAATCTTCCCAGGAATGGACGTCCCAGCAAATTCACCCCAAGGTCAGACCGTGCAATGCTCAGAGAAATTGCAAAAAACCCAAGAGTTACATCTCAGACTCTACAGGCCTCAGTTAGCAAGTGAAATGTTAAAGTTCATGACAGTACAATTAGAAAAAGACTGAACAAGCATTGGTTTGTTTGGAAGGGTTGTCAGGAGAAAGCTTCTTCTCTCTAAAAAGAACACGGCAGCACAGCTTAGGTTTGCAAAGATGCATCTGAACAAACCATAAGTCTTCTGGAACAATGTCCTTTGGATAGACGAGACCAAAGTGGAGATGTTTGGCCATAATGCACAGCGCCACATTTGGCTAAAACCAAACACAGCATATCAGCACAAACACCTGAGACCAACTGTCAAGCACGCTGGTGTAGAGGTGATGATTCGGGCTTGTTTTGTAGCCACAGAACCTGGGAACCTTGCAGTCATTGAGTTGACCATGAACTCCTCTGTATAGCAAAGTATTCTACAGTCAAATGTGAGGCCATCTGTCCAATAGCTAAAGCTTGGCTGAAACTGGGTCATGCAACAGGGCAATGATCCAAAGAACACTAGCAAATCTACAATAGAATGGCTGAAAAAGAAAAGAAGGTGTTGCAGTGGCCCAGTCAAAGTCCAGACCTCAACCCAATTGAAATGCTGTGGTGGGTCCTTAAGTACCCCTCTGGCACTCAAAGGGTTAAGAGAGCAGTGCATAAACAAATGCCTGCAAACCTCAATGAACTGAAGCAAAGCTGGAAAGAAGAGTGGGCCAAAATTCCTCCACAAAGATGTGAGTGACTGATAAAGTCAAACAATTACTTCAAGTTCTTGCTGCTAAAGGTGGTTCTACAAGTTATTGAATTATAAGGTGTACTTAGTTTTTCAAACGTGACTTCTCCATTCATTGTGGCTTTATTTTTGTTAAATAAATCATGACACGGTGTATGTCATGTATTGTTGTTCATCCGAGGTTTTATTTACCTAATTTTTAGACCTGCTAAGGAACAGATGATTGTTATTATGTCCTGATATGTAAAACCATAGATTTCAAAGAGGGTGTACTTTCTTTTTCATACAACTGTATGAGACTGCTGTATTAAGGAATTAAATCAAAGTAAGTCATTCGGTGAAACAAATTAAAGGGTAATTATCATTCTACTCTAAGTCTGCTCCAAGCAAACAATCTTGGGGATGCTGTGTGCAGTCCTAAAACATCTCCTATTAACTAGTCTGTCTGTCCGCCACAAACTCCAAGATTGTGTGGAAATGATCCATAGACCCACTATGTTGAGCTGTCAACCCTGATACAGAGACAGTGGTGTACTTAGGTTTTGTGCTGCCCTAGGCCTGACTAAAATCATGCACCCCCCTAATATTCATTTGCCCCACCCCTTGCTGTCCAGGTCACACCTCTTCCTGTTTGGGGACAGAGATGGAAGTAATAAGCTATTTGGGGACAAAGGTGGTACTGATATGCTGTTTGGGGACAGAGATGCCAGTACCATCTCTGTCCCCAAACAGCTTGCAAGTGCCATCTCTGTCCCTAAACAGCTTGACAGTGCTATATTCACACCCAAGCAATGTATTACTGTCATCTCTGTCAGCAAATAACTTATTACTGCCATCTCTCTTGAAGGTTCTAGAAGACTGATATAACTAAGAACAATACTGACACCAGAAAGTTGATGAATGTAAAGGGTTAAACCAATGACACTGGAATGCATACAAATTCCTATTGATTTCAATGGGCTTTTTACCCCTTGAATGGTTCCGAGGTCTTCAATACCTTGCAAAGCAATGCATTGAAGACCTTACAGCATTCAGTGGGGTAAAAGTCTCATTTAAATCAATGGGGATTTTTATTTTTTATGTTGTTTTTATTTGTCCTCAGTGGTGTAATTGGTTGCCTCAGTATTACTCCAGTTATGCTTTATACATTAGCCTCACGACTTATTGCAAGAACCGGGAACACATTTTAACCCTTTAAGGACCACATGCTACAGATTGCACACCATTAGCACAAGTAAGATCTGGGGAGAGCATGAGAAAGAATTGTGTAGCTCATAGGAGAAATGGTGAACAACATGGGAGGGAAGGGCAAGACAGTGCATAAGTGAGAAGAGGGGAGAGCATGAAAGAGAAGGGGGCAGCATGCGAGAGAAGTGGAGGAAAACATAAAAGAGAAGAAAAGTGGGAGCATAATGATAGAGAAGGGTTGTATCTGGACCCAAACTGTCACACTTTTATATTTATACATAATGGGATGCCAATAGCTATGCATAGTGCGCGCTATATGTCGCTCTGACACTCAAACAGTTTGATTTTAATATTTGTATATATATATATATACATATATATATATATATATATATATATATAGTCCATAGTCCAGGCCCTGTGAGGGCTGAAACATTGATTACTTGATGATTTAAACCAATAAATATTTTTTATTTTTTGTTATAAGTCCTTTTGAGTGCTTCTTTACTTTAGTCTCTGGACTATGGACTACCTATATACTGTTTTGAGAAGCACCAACGCATAAGACTCTATATTGACTTGTTTACTGGAGTGCCCACTATCACCTGCTATAGATATATATATATATCTGCGAATACGTAGAGTCATGACATATGTACACTTCACAATAAGCGGTTCTGTGCTGAGTGCCGCTCTGCTAAGGGACAACTTGGCAAACGTTGGTGGGCATTTTCATTGAACAGAAAGACAAATTTGGTAGGTAGGAGTAGCTTTTTATGCCACCCTAGGCCTAGGCCTAGTCAGCCTTGGCCAAAATACAGCACTGTACAGAGGGTCTGTGGAGAATTCCAGGGGAAGATAAATTAGTGATCTCCTTTCAGACCCTCATTCTGCTCCCCTGTTGCTACACAGAAGCTCACAATCTACAAGTCTGCACCCACAGGAACAGATAGTTGCTCTTTTAAATGTATTCCTTTAGATAATCATGATAATAATGGTGGCATACTATTCCCTTTATTCCCTGTCAGCCAAAAGCTGCCTACTCCTGTACAAGGTGATGTCAAAGTACTTCAGACTAGTTTTCAAGGATAAGTGAAAAGTTCCTTTCTTCCAGTGGGAGATTTTTCTCCTAAGACATGGTAATAACTATACTCATTTCTATGGAATAAAACAGGTATTATAAACTTTTGATTTATGTTTTTTTCTCTTCCCTTAACCCCTTAGACATAAGAAGGGTCTCCAGTACGTTTGTCTTAAATGTGTTGGATATCTTTGTAGCATCAGCGGGATTAGTAAATCTAGGCCTAAGAAAGAAATGCTGTAGGACCTGCGTGCACTTAGGAAATATATTGATCAGTATTTACTAAGCCACAACGTTAGTTTTGTGGCTAATTTTATAAGTCTATGTACTGAAATAGTAGTATATAAATATTGTATTTACTAAAAAGTGAATAATATTTTCAGCTTGTTGAATATTTCATTAGAAGAGCAATTTCCTTGGCCAGTACTCACTGAATGAAACATTATTTCCTCTACAAATGCCTGGTTAATGGGAGAGCTTCACTCACTGAATAAATGGGATTATGGCTACATTACAAAATTACCAAGAATTGGGATTTACATTTTGGGTTCCTTTTGGGTAAGGAACCCTCCACCAATGATCAAGCTCCCACTTTTCAACTGACCTCACCTCTTGCCTCATCCACTAATGACTAACATGAAAAAAATGAGGGCCTTATTCATTAAGTTTTAGAGGAGCAGTTGTGGAGAAAAACAACTGCACTGGATTGGAGGAATGAAAAATTCCAATGAAAGCAATAACCCATTGAACGCTAGATAAGTATTTCTAATGCATTCCTTTGCAATCTGTTTGAAACCTCTCTAGTATTCAAGGTGTTAAAAGTCAATGGAGTCTGAGTTATTTGTATTTGTATCATATGGTGCAGTTGTATGCTTCATAATTGCACTTCTTTAGTTGATGATTGAATACATCCTCGAGTCTGATGCTGAGGCACTGAGAGTGTTCTGGCCACACTAATGTGGGTGTGGCCAGCACAGGTGAGGCAACCCACAAAACTTGGTGCTTTAGGCAGTTGCCTACTCTACCCAATGGGATTTCCTGCTTGTATTTTAGCTCAACCCCATGCCACAGAACACCTGAGCACAGTGTCCTTGGAGAACTAAGAAATGCTGGAGCAGGATTGTGAAAACTATCCAATTCAAATCATAATGTGGTGGGGCTTGAGTGGGATGAGTGAGCGCAGTAGATGGGATTTGGAACAATAATGGATACAATGCCTAGTGAAGTGTTCCAGAAGAAAGAGACCTGTTACCAAACACTGAACACAAGACTCTCCAGAGCAGATGTAAAGAAATGAGTTGCACAAATCTCTAGTTCTCAAAAGGTTAAATGAGAGCAATGTGTGAAAAAAAAAACATAAAAACTGGAGATGATTCACAGAAACGAGCAAGGTCTGCACTGTGACTTTAGTCACAGCAATTGCTTGGCTAGTGAAGAGGTCAGCCCCTACCCAGGTTTCAGCACCTGTCTGCCGTTGCAGTAATTGTTTCTGAACTCCCATCCCTATCTTGGAGATTACATGATGCATAACCTGCTGTGTCATTGTCTCATGCACAACTATTATATGCCCAGTGACTTCTGGAAGTGGAAAACTATCAAGGTTTACTCTTACAAAAGAAGCAATTGGTTCCAGTTGAAATGTGCAGTAATTTGGTCATGTTGTGAGCAAATCACAGATGCATTATATAACTCATGTGGAGGAGCTTTTTGGGATGATTTGCAAATAATATTTGATTGCTTGGCTTTATTCCAGTAGTTTTGTAAAAAGATGAATACAAAAGACAGAGGTTTATGCGGAATGAACAGTATAACTGTACCCTACAAATGACTCTAATGTAGAGTGGAGCATCACTTTCTTACTGTCGTTATTATGATAGCAGCTTCATGTACAGTGGTGGGAAACACGAGGCTCTCCTGCTGTAGAGAACTATAATTCCCAGCCAGAAGTCCCTCACAACTTGAAGGCCACAGGTTTCTCCTCTGTGATATGGGACCTTCTGCTGATGTCCTAGAACAGAAAAAAAGAAATAAATGTATGGTATTGCTAAAGCAATCCTGATTTCACTTTCAAGGGGTCATAGTTATAAAGACAAAAAGGGATAATTCTGGTACAAGCCAATTGCACTGTAGGGGACAAAAAAAGAACTCTTATTGATTTAAATTGGAATTCTAGCCCCTTGAAAGTTAAAGAGGTCTCCAAATGTAGAGCAATATGTTGGGGACTTCTCTAGCATTCTGGGGGTTTAACCCTTTAAATGTCAGAGGGGTGTGCAATGCATTGCTCTGCAATGCATTGAAAAACAAATTTTGGTTACCCCTGAGTTACGCCACTCCAAAGGTGTCCCAGATGGTAAACTTAAAGTGGTGCCAAACAATACACTAATGTCACAGTACATGCAACCTTACAATACTAGAGTCCAAAACTGATTCTCAAGGAAGCATCTTCTCAGCTTGTTGTAATTGGTATGGGCTCCCAATCAGAGGCATAACTAGAAGCCACTGGGCCCTGGTGAAAAAATTGCCACACCTCCCACGACCACATTGCTCCACCATTGGCCACCTCCACATTACCCCCATTGGTCATCTCCATATTCCCCCATTGGCCACCTCCACATTGCCCCCATTGGTCATCTTCACATTCCCCCATTGGCCATCTCCACATTGCCCCTATTAGCCATCTCCACATTGCCCCCAATGTCAACTAATTTCCACCTCCACATTGCCCCCAATCATTTGTCCACCTCCAAAATGTCCCCATTGAACCCCAGTGTCCATCTCATACCTTCGTGATGGTCCAGCAGCATGGCAGGAGAAGTTTGTGCCTCCTTCTGCACAGACCTCTATTAGCAGCTGGAGTTCCCGTGTGGCCCTCTCTCCAGTAATGCAGAACACTGGGAGATTATGTCATCTCCCAGCGCTCTGCATTACTAGAGTGGGACAAAACTTGAAAAAATTAAGATTGAGTAATTTCTGTATACACTCTTGCATTGCGAGGCTGAGCATACATAGCAGTTGCTACAGCAAACCTCTTGTCAAGAGAAATTTCCACAGGTGCTGGTCCAGACTGATTCTGAAGCAACCTGCCAAGTTCCCTGTTTAAGATGAAGAAAGCAGATGATTCCAGAACGTTCCTCTTGCCATTTGAGAGTGTGGCCACTGAGAAGGCTGGGCCATAGGTCACTGGGCAACCACTCTAGCCCTGCTGCTTATTGGGGAGGTTAAGGCTGCATACCAAGAGCAAAATAAAGATGAAATCCAGTAAATGGTGGTGTTGCAACAGTTCATTCAGATTTTGACCCCATCAGCCACTGCATGGGTGAAATACCATTCTCCCAAGCAGCTCTTGCAATTCAGCAAGCAGAAAACCTCATGGAAGCTGAGATCCAGGTGATCCCTGCATGTTCTGTACTTAGATGCACAATGGTCCAAAGAAAAAATGGACTCAGCCTGCAGGGAAACCTCTGTTGTAGGGGAATAAAAGCCATGAACCCGAAAAAAGCAAAGATCAGAGCAGTTCATACTGATTAGAGGGGACAGGCCCAAGGGTTTCTCATATGGATGGTTCCAGAAGTTGACATCCTCCAGAACAATACCAAGAGACCCCACTCTGCTTAAGACCAGCCCCGTAGAGAGCATGTACATCAGTTAACATACTGTCCCATGATGGATTTCTCATTTGCACAGTAGGCAGCTACAGCCCACATGAAATAAGGAAATGGGCCTTTGTTTCTCCAGATTCAGGGTAGTGAGACAGACTCATGAATTAAGGGTCTGCCAAAACTTTGGTTTTGAAACACTTTGTGCCTCTTGAGTTACTGACATATGAGACCACGTACTACACTGAATGCTTTCACGGGACACCTACTGACAATCTGGTTTTAAAGGTACAGTGCTGGGAAGCTTCCATTCCAGTGGGTGTTGCACTTTGGTTATCTGCAACTGTGAATTTGGGGTGGGACTGGCCCTATTACAAGTGCCTCTTGTTGGGTAACACAGGTGGTTCTGATCCCCAAGAAGGCAAAAACCCTTAAGGAACAGTTTCTATTTTCCTCTATTTGAGGGGGCCCACCTCAATATCCTGAAGAGAAAATATAAAGCAAAAAAATGGGACTGTCTTGGCACTCATGGTACAAATGATATGGTACTGCAGTACTTCAGTCACACCTTGCACTTCCCAGATTTAGAAGGCAACAGATAGAAGATCTTCTGCTATCAAGACAAAATGAGAGAGGTAATGATTAATGATGCTGTAACATGAAAATGGTGTCAAAAAGTTTTTCCACACTTGGTGCTGAAAAATTATATATACATTTTTGGGGTGACTAAGGATTGTCAAACATGGAATGACCTGACAGGTACCTAAAACATATTTATAAAACACTTTTTAAACTGGCCCACAGAGTGCCTGCGTGTCACAGCTTACCTTGGTTTCAGTGGCCGTTCATGCCACACGGATGATGCAGGAAGATGGCAGCGGTTGGACGCATCAGAGCAGGCCTCTGTTTTATTCCTGTAGTCTCCTCCTACCTACTTCCTTCCTCTGAGCCAGCTCCTCCTACTTACTTCCTGAGGAGGGGTTTAAAGGGCAGTCTGAGTCCTGACTCAGTTGCCCTTGCGTTGTTGTACAAAGCAGTTCTGTGTCCTTGGGCTCTATGTATGACCTGGCTTGTCTGACCATTCAGTCTGGTGCTGACCTGTGGCTCTGTCTGACTTCCTTATTCTCATAGTAGACACCCAATCTGGTGCAGACCTGTGGCTCTCGCTGACTACCTGAACTGTGTATGACCCTGCTTGTCTGATCACCCTTTCTGGTGCTGACCTGTGGCTCTGTCTGACTATCCTCTTGTTTGTTCCCTGTACCTAGCAGACACCCAATCTGGTGCGGACCTGGGGCTCTGATAGACTAGCTCTATACTGACTTCAGGCTAAAGTCAGGTTTCCACTTTCGCTATACTGACTGCAGGCGTGAGTCAGGAATACGATTTCGCTGTACTGACTGCAGGCGTGAGTCAGGAGTATTCCTTGTTCATTGGATCAAGACTTTGTGTTCCTGTTCCTGCTCTTGTTCCTGCTTCTGTTAGAGCTCCTGTTTCCAGCTGAGATTACCACTGGCTTCGGCCTAGTCTCCAGCAGTGTGGTCAGTCTTGGCAGCCTACTATTCCTGATAGTAGCGCTTGCTGGCTGCGACCATCTGCTTGTTCCTGTTATATTACTATTGTGTACTACCTTACTTATATTTTAGTAAATTGCATTTAACTATACCTTACTGACTCCTGAACATCTCTGGGGAACCGTGACACTGCGGAGGAGATCTGGGCAGGGAGAAAAACTACACAATGTATTTTGCCTCTGTTTTTATGACCAGGAGTCTATTCTGATATCACAAAGCTTTCTTTGAGCTCTACTGGCCCCCAGAACCCTCAGCATAAATGCATAAATTCATGCCAGAGGCACTCCCTTTATGAACTGCTATTGCAAGGAAGATGAGCAATATGTTGTTAGAGTTGTCTTTTGGGGTGGGCATACGCAAAGTAATATTGGCAGATCAAGGTACTGCTTTGATGTCAAAACCTATGCAGGATGTCTTAAAATTGTTGTACATTTTTGGTAAGGACCTCTGTCTACCATCCACAAACAGATGAATTGGCAAAAAGGTTGAACCAAACATCAAAATCTATGATGAGGAAGTTTGTTGACTCTGAGTAAAGGGGATTAGGATAAACTTTTACCTTTTTCTTTTTCCGCTCTTTCCATAAGCTGTTACCTTTTCTGCCCTTTGCAGTGTGGGAAGTAGCTCAGTTCTCTGCTGAGTTCTCTCCATTTGAATGCATTTATGGATGCCAGCAATGAAGTGTCGTAGATCTTTTAAATGTGTAAGGGGAAGAATGTAAATTTCTTTCTAAAAATATAATACAGTATGTGGTTGATCTCAGAAACAGCCTAGAACCGATGGGTGAGTTTGCAAAGGACAATTTACAGAATTCTCAACTACTGTTGAGCAGTGAGAGTAAATTGTTAGTGGAGTGGCAGGGTCCATTTGATGTCTTATGATGCACTGGGTAAGTGAACTATGAGGTTGCCCAGCCAGGCTCCAGAAGTGGTAAACACAAATATCACATGAACCTTCTGAAATCATGAAGAATTGAGAAGGCTCTGTTTATAGACCAAGTGGTCAAGGACACTGATGTGGAGCCACAGTTTCCAGAAGGGGGACAGACAAAGCTAGTTCCAGGTTCCTTTAGGAGAACAGTTAACCCCTGAATAGCGATAAGATCTCATGGAAATTAATGCACAGTGCAAAGACATTTTCTCAGAAAAGCCAGGGACTACCCATTTAAAGGTTCCCAAGATCATAACAGAGCCAGAGGTAAAAATTTGATCTCACCCATGTAGGTTACCTGAGAACAGGAAATACTTTGTCTGTATTGAGGTCCAAGTCATGTTAAAATTTGTAGGTTATAGAAGAGTCACATAGTGACTTGGGTAATCCCATAGTTCTAGTGCCCAAGACTGATGATATGGTTCTGTGTGGACATAAGGAAGGTCAATGCCATGTCCAGAGTTTAATGCCTACACAATATCCAGGGTCAATGAGTTGTTTGACTACCTAGTTGAGGCAAGATAAATTTAGATGGTAGACTTGACAAAAGGCTATTGATAGATTCCTTTGGAGAAATACTACTGACAGAAAACTGCCTTCACTACACCTATGTGTCTGTACCAGTTTGTCAAAATGCTATTTAGCTTATACGGTACCCCACCTACTCATGCATAGGGGATTACATCAGCATATGGGGAATGCCTCATACATCAATGACAAAGTGACTTTTAGTAAAAACTCCAGGCCCATGTTAATATGCTGAAGGAAGTCGTAAGGTCTTTAATGGAAGCTGAATTAACTGCAAATTCAGGCAAATGTTATTTAGGGAAAGCAGAAACCAAATACTTTGGCTATGTAGTTGGGGGCAGGAGAGTCAGGCCATTGAAGGGTAAAGTAGCAACCCTGAGGGATGTCCCAATCACTGAAGCATAGACAGACACAGACTGAGTTCTTGAACACTTATACCTGGCTAATGAGCAGATGCTGCAGCTCATTAACCCAGCTTGGTTACATACAGGTTTTAACCAGTAACCCTGTTACACTTAACCTGCCATGCTTATACCCTGTTGTTAACTCTGAAACAACTATTAACCCTATTACACTATGATAAACATGTTGCAGTCAAGTTCTCTTCTTACCTGAATGAATGAATGTTTATTTACATAGCACCACAAGTGTTCTCCGTGCTTTACAATTTAACTTCACAACCATTGAAAAGAGGAACTAAGAAGAACTAGAGTGATACTGGGGCAAACCAACTGCTACACAGGGGGACAAAAATATTCCCTAAATTCCCATTAATTTTAAACACCACTTTATATCAATTGATATTGCCAAAATCCCCATTGAATTAAAAGGGGTTATTGACTGCTATAATTCTAGAGTAGTTTCCAACTAGCTCTCAAGAGGTTAAAATCCGAAATTAAATCAATGAAGCTTTTCCTTTGTCCCTTATGGTGCAATTGGGTTGATCTGTAATTTTCCCATCTCTGCTTCATACATAAGTCTCTGAAAAAACAAATGTATATGTGAAAATGGCGCCAATAGCCTATCCTGACTATGAAATTATGTAATGAATCACAACAGAACTATCGCTACAATCCCTAAATATATGATAGTGGATAGAAATAGAAAACAAATGAAAAAAGCAATATAGGGAGACAGCTAATTTTCAGTGAAAATGCAAATATTTATTTTATGTTTTATAATAATAGGAATATAAATAACAATGACAATATATTATACAATCAGAAATCTAAAATATTGTTATTTAGCACTATATAAGCAAAAAGATATGAATTCACACAAAAGATATAAAAATCCAATAATACATATCACCTAGAGGATACTGAAATTAAGATACTTGCAGAATATTATATAACAGGCAGATGCGTTGAACTGGATAACAGAGTGAACCACTCTCTCTCGTCTCAGATCACTAAAACAGCTGTATATTATCTTTGGCTCCTTGACGCAGGTAGAGTCCTCGGCTAGGTTATTTTATTTTTAAGCATTTCCCCCATCTCAATGTTTCTTGGAGTCAGATGGTATATTGAAAGCAAGTTGATTGGATCCTTATGCAGGTAGAGTCTTCTCAATCATATAGAAATCTGATAATAATGAGTAACAGCTCCCGTTCTTTGATGTATTGGAAGCTAAGTAATACAGTCAACTCAACAGTGTGGTGACCTTATCATATTCTCCCTGATGAAGTATCATGTCTGATACAAAACGCGTTGGAGAACTGTACTCCTAGTGTATTTTTATAAGTCTATATCAAACATCACCACACTGTTCAGTTGACTGTATTACTTTGCTTCCAATACATCAAAGGATGGGAGCTGTTACTCATTATTATTAGTTTTCTATGTGATTGAGAAGACTCTGCCTCCATAAGGATCCAATCAACTTGCTGTCAATATACCACCTGACTCCAAGAAACATTGAGATGGGGAGATGCTTAAAAATAAAATATACGGCATCTAAAACGAGCCGAGGTCTCTGCCCGCGTCAAGGAGCCAGAGATAATATACAGCTATTTTAGAGATCCGAGACGAGAGAATGCTTCACACTTATCCAGTTCAATGCACCTGCCCACAATATAATATTTTGCAAGTATCTTCATTTCAGTCTCCTCTAGGTGATACAATGCATTATTGTATTTTTATATGTTTTGTGTGAATTCAGATCTTAGCAAGCACTCCAGGAATGAGGTTTCCTACGGGCCCCCTTATTGGACCGGGCTCTAGGCAGGCGCCTTGTGCGCATTGCCTGTTATCCGACTCTGCTGCCAATAGGTCATGAAGTAATGTAGTAATGCCCCACCTACCAGCCATGCCCTCAGCAACACCAGCTGTACCTCTGTGGCCATTTGAAATGTTGGTAAGTATATAGTAAATCTAAGGCTGATGTACTAAGAATTAGCATTAGCATTAGAGCAGGGGTAGCTAACCCTGGTCTTTAAGAGCTACCAACATTGCAACACCTCAGGATATCCCAGCTGGGACACAGGTGGACCAATTAGTGGCTCAGTTATTTTAATTAGTCCGCCAGTGTTCATTCAGGGATATCCTGAAGGAATGCACTGTTGATAGCTCATGAGGATCAGGGTTGGCTACCCTTGGACTAGATCATTCCTGGAGCACTCCAACTGCACACCAAAGGACAAATATTTTTTTCTGTTGATTTAAATTGGACTTTAAACTCCTTGAATGATAGAAAAGTTAGTACATCTGCTTCAATGTGTCCATAGTACTTCACTTCTGAGAATACTCAGTGAACTGTGATAACCATAATGGTCATTGACAGCCTTGAAAATGACAAGCGATAATACCTATTCACTATAGTGATTATACACTCTGGCTACTGTGCCAATATCAATCTATAGATCTTGCTGGCTTCATGACCAATAGACAATCTGACAGTCAACCAGTCTTTCCAGTTCAACTACACTTTTCAGTTCAGTCAGGGTCAGTTTAATGGACATTTACATCAGATACATTGTTGTTCCACACCTAGATAAGCATTGAAATACCATCTAAATATATGTCCCTGTCAGATAATATTTTACAGCTGGTGAGAATGCCTCCCTTGGGGAGTTGTTATTTCTCTGATAGTCTACATTCATCCTAGGAGACATGTAACCTTTCAGATGAAATCTATCACGTACAAATTATTTATTGTCTGTGAGCTTTCACTGCATCTTATTCTCACCTTATGAAACTGTGACCTGATAACTTATAATTCTGTTCTGCAGAAACACAAAGTGCGAACTAAAATGCTTCTGGGGGGCATATATTACACATTAAATCATATTATCCTTATTAAAGTGAACTTCCCACCTTAAAAGAGACGTAACATCTCCAACTAATAACCCCCATGCACCTTATTGTGGCCAGAAACTCCCAAATGAGAATTATAAATTTTGCCCTTGGGCCTTTGTCCAAGAGATGACCTCTTCTTTCAGTCCTGGATGTCATATCCATGGAGGAGGACATGACAGTTGATAGCAGGACCACAAGAAACAAACTCTGCCCACTGAACATGTTAATCTTAACCTTTTTAGTACCGAAGGGTATGCAACACATTGCTTCATAATGAGCTGTGAACACCTCAGGTCCCTAGAGGTTTAAGTAGGTTCACTGCCAACATGTAGGTTTTTGCTTGTTTCTTCCTTTAATTAGAGTGGTTAACCCTTTTAGTGCCGGAGGGGTACGCAACACATTGCAAAGCAATGAGTTGCGTACCCCTCTGGCACTCAAAGGGTTAAACAAGGTCCTTACTCATGGCTTTTTTATGAATTAACTCCAATACACCTGCACTAAACACTAGAGGGGGAAGAATTTCTCTTTAATCCTTTGAGTGCCAGAGAGGTGTCTAACGCAATGCAATGCACTGCATATCTCCCTGGCACTCAAAGGGTTAAATGCTGTGTCAGAGAATAATGGATGCATTGTGTCACAAAAACATGGCTACTAAGCCCCAAGCTGCATGTCATGCCCATTTAAATGTACAAATGGATGTAGAGAAAGAGAAATATATCTATACATATAAATAAGCTCCTAATATAATTACTTTATTACAAGGACAGTTAATGAGTGTTCAACAGACTGACACTATAAGAAAATGGCACTGCCGCTCATGGTTTCAGAAAGAATGGCTCAGCTGTCACACAAGGTTTAAGCTTTAAGACGACATTGGGAGGATTCTGTTTTCATAATGCACTGATGAAAGCTACACAGCTTGTATCCCAAAGACTTCCATTGTATTGGAGTGGGGAGAACAGTAAGAACAGTGACAAGACTAGTCATTGAAGGAACCTGGTGCAAAAATATTTGGGCCTCCAATCACAAACGTATTTTCTCAGGGGCATAATTAGAAGCTTTGGACCCTGAAGAAGATGGGGACCACTTGAATGATGGGCCCTGTGCCCCCTCCCACCACAGCACCTGTACTTATGCCCCAGAGTCAGAATGGCAGTAATTTGTAAAGTTGTTAAATAAAGTTAAATAAATATTTGAAAGGGGTATGTTGTACAGGCATTGTTGGAAGACACCGAAGTGTTCACACTACAATCCCTAAAGTTCTGGGTCACCATCTGTACATGTATGAAGATGCCTGATGGTGTCCTTCATTTATATATGTGCCACAAAAAGAATAAAATTCCTAATCATGATTTGCAGTGCATGTCCTAGAATACATACATTCACAAAAGTTTCCGTGCATATGATGTATTCCAGGACGGGCAACACATGGCCCTGAGGCCAAATTCGGCCCTCAGAATCCTCTCCTGTGGCCCTCTGTCTGTTCTTGGTGGACTTGAGGGCCACATATGAGACCACTGGGGTGACATTGGTTGCCTGTAGATGGTTCCCTGCCTATTTATTCCATGCTTTTTACCTCAGTCCATAACCAACTAATTTACTTTGTTACTTGAGGGTGTGCTGTGGTTTGCACTTCTAATTTTTGAGCTTTATTGTCTATCCTGCATAGTGAGTCTTCACTGGTGCTTATGAAAACTGACTTGAATTCTATCTTAACTTACTGCTGGCCCTGGCATTTTGCCTGTGACCACATCTATTATATTCTTCTGCAATGACCTTGGTCTGTGACCCCATCTATACTACTGAATTTAACAAGGACATTGGACCATATTGAAAAAAAAAGTTGCACCATGCTGTATGAAATACAAATTCCTATTGATATAAATTCATTTTAACCCCTTGAATGCTAGAAGACCTCTAAAGCATTGCTTTGCATTCATAGCTTATTTATATTATGGGATTTTTTATCTGTTCCTTATGGTCAGTTTGTTTGCTCCAGAATTGAACCTCTCTAGCTTCCCTAATACAGCCCTTTATCCATAGGTTTTGGCTGGATATTCTTTATATGACCTTAGCCTTGTTGGTTAATTTCCTGCTACAGTTATGCAGTAAGTAAGATTATTCTATTAAAGTAATTATTGTAATACTTTAACCCCTAGAGTGCCAAGTGGGTACAACGTACGAGTGAGGACAGCTGTACCTGCTGTGCCAAGCTCGTACGTTGTACAGCTTAAATTCCTGATGTCCCCCCACAAGGTCTGATAATAATTTAAAAAAAATTAACTCTGTGAGTGCCGCAGTGGTCCCCAGCACATTGCTTTGCAATGTGCTGGAGAACCCTGTGACACTCACAGGGTCAATTCTTTTATCCCATATTTTTTTTTTACTAAGACCTCATTGGGGGACATAAGGAAGGGTCCTGAAGCCCCCCAATGAGGTCTATAAAAAATAGAAAAAAAAAAAAAATTAACCCTGTGTGTGCCACAGGGGAGGGGGTTCATTGCAGAGCCCCCCTCCTGTGGCAGACATAGGAATATTTTTTAGTATTTTATCATCAGAGATTGTTGGGGGGACATCAGGAGAATTCCTGATGTCCCCCCACAAGGTCTGATAATAATTTTAAAAAAATTAACTCTGTGAGTGCCGCAGTGGTCCCCAGCACATTGCTTTGCAATGTACTGGAGAACCCTGTGACACTCACAGGGTCAATTCTTTTAGCCCATATTTTTTTTTACTAAGACCTCTTTGGGCGACATAAGGAAGGGTCCTGAAGCCCCCCAATGAGGTCTATAAAAAACAGACAAAAAAAAAAATTAACCCTCTGTGTGCCACAGGGGAGGGGGTTCATTTTAGACCCCCTCCTGCAGCACACACAGGACTTTTTTTTTTACTATTGCTTTACATTCAAAGCTTGTTGGGGGGCCCTAAGGCCACCCAACAAGCTATGAATAAAGAAGAATTTTTTTTTTTAAAAAAAGAACCCTCTGTGTGCGACAGGGGATCAATTGCATTGCTTTGCAATGCATCGGACATCCCTGTGGCATGCACACAAAATGACTCAATCCCCCCCGTACCCTACCCACCAGCCCAGTTCCACATTCTACTGGCAGTCCCATTCCCACAGTTTGAACCCCCCAGCCTGGTTCCTCTGCCTACTGGTAGACCCAAGTGCCAATACACACTGGATTCAGGCTGGAAATCAAACAGTGTATGTGGGGGACTTACAGTGCACAGTGGTAGTCACAGATCCCCCATATGTACTACCTTACTTCCCCCACCACCACTGCCATACTTGCGCTCTGCCCAGTGGTAGATATACCCACATACACTGCCTGACCCCTCGTCCCTCCCCCCACCTGGTTTCACTGGCAGTCACAGGTCCTCACGTACACTGACTGACCACTGATAGCCATAGAATCATACATACACTGTTTGCTTCCCCATCCTTGTTCAACTGGTAGCTACACTCCTGGCACCCAATATGGTATGTCATCCCACAGTAGTGGGGTACCATTTATCGTAGGCTGGCAGGAGGTCCTCCTAGGAAATCCCATGGTGTTGAACCATTTTCGGATCTTTGAAGTGACTGATTTGTAAAAAAAAAAAAAATGTTTTTTTTTTCTGTAGCACCACATTCTGGAAATAGTTGTGCACACTAACTTAGGGGTAGAAAGGCAAGTGACCCCTCATTAGATGCGGCAGGTTATCTTCTTTCCAAAATGGTATGGTTTCGCTACATTTTCTTCACTTCTATAGCTGTTATAACCATTTTCATACACGCAAGAATGTTTGAGAAAATGTTAGAGAAATCAGGAGGTTGTAGCAGTAGTAGTTTTGTACTTGTAGCGCCCCCTAAGGTAGGTCAGTTCATACCAATGGGGTGTCATTTTTCTCCTAAGAGCAATAGCTAATGGATACAGTTGTAAATTCCATGGTTTTTACAGATTTCAATACATTTGAAGGGGCAGAAATGTAAGAAAATGCCTTTTTTTTTCATTAGCACCACCTTCTGGAGGCATTTGTGCACTCCAGGCTTGGGGTAAGAAGGCAAGTCACCCCTCACTAGATGCGGCAGGTTGTCTTCTTTCCAAAATGGTATCATTTGTGTACCCTTTCTTCACTTCTCTAGTTTTTATAACCATTTTTGTATAGACAAGTAATGTTTGAGAAAATGTTAGAAAAATTAGAGGTTGGTGTAGTTTTGTACTTGTAGCGCCCGCTAAGGTATGTGAACTCATACGAATGAGGTGTCACTTTTCTCCTAAGAGCCATAGCTAAAGAATACATTTGAAAAATCAATGGTTTTCACAGATTTCAGTACATTTTAAGGGGCAGAAATGTAAGAAAATGCCTTTTTTTTTCATCAGCGCCACCTTCTGGAGGCATTTGTGCACACCAGACTTGGGGTAAGAAGGCAAGTCACCCCTCATTAGATGCGGTAGGTTGTCTTCTTTCCAAAATGGTATGGTTTGTGTACCCTTTCTTCACTTCTGTAGTTGTTATAACCATTTTTGTATAGACAAGTAATGTTTGAGAAAATGTTAGAAAAATTAGAAGTTGTAGTAGGTGTCGTTTTGCACTTATAGCGCCCCCTGAGGTAGGACAACTCATGCAAGTGGGGTGTCATTTTTCTCCTAAGAGCACTAGCTAATGGGTACTGCTGGAAATTCCATGGTTTTTACAGATTTCAGTACATTTGAAGGGGCAGAAATGTAAGAAAATGCCTTTTTTTTTCATTAGCGCCACATTCTGGAGGCATTTGTGCACACCAGACTTGGGGTAAGAAGGCAAGTCACCCCTCATTAGATGCGGTAGGTTGTCTTCTTTCCAAAATGGTATGGTTTGTGTACCCTTTCTTCACTTCTGTAGTTGTTATAACCATTTTTGTATAGACAAGTAATGTTTGAGAAAATGTTAGAAAAATTAGAAGTTGTAGTAGGTGTCGTTTTGCACTTATAGCGCCCCCTGAGGTAGGTCAACTCATGCTAATGGGGTGTCATTTTTTTCTTAAGAGCACTAGCTAATGGATACTGCTGGAAATTCCATGGTTTTTACAGATTTCAGTACATTTGAAGGGGCAGAAATGTAAGAAAATGCCATTTTTTTTCCTATAGTGCCACCTTCTGGAAGCATTTGGGCACAACAGGCTTGGGGTAAGAAGGCAATTCACCCCTCATTAGATGCAGCAGGTTGTCTTCTTTCCAAAATGGTATGGTTTGTGTGCCCTTTCTTCACTTCTCTAGTTGTTATAACCATTTTTGTACAGACAAGTAATGTTTGAGAAAATGTTAGAAAAATTAGTGGTTGCAATAGGTGTAGTTTGGTACTTGTAGCGCCCACTAAGGTAGGGGAACTCATACCAATGAGGTGTAATTTTTCTCCTAAGAGAACTAGCTAATGAATACAGTTGGAAATTCCATGGTTTTCACAGATTTCCATACAGATGAAGGGGCAGAAATGTAAGAAAATGCCATTTTTTTCCTATAAGTGCCACCTTCTGGAAGCATTTGTGCACAACAGGCTTGGGGCAAGAAGGTAAGTTACCCCTCATTAGATGCGGCAGGTTGTCTACTTTTCAGAAATATATAGTTTTATATAGTTATTCCACTGTTTTAGGGTAGTTTTACCACAAAAACCCTAGAATGCGCATTTTAGTTTATAAAGTTGAAAATGTCATTTTGCGCTGCTGGTGATTAGGGCTCTACGCTAGCCATGGACGTAGGTAAAACTATACAAATTTTGTATTTTTTTACTCGGGGGACTCAGGGCTTTTTCAAATAATTTAAACTTTTTCAATCAAGGTAAATGTATTTGATACATAGTATGTGATTTTAGCAAAATTAGTAAATTTTCACTTTTTTTTGTCATTATGACATCATAGATTTTTGCACGATGCAAAATTCTGTTCATGTAAGGTACCATGAGAAAGCTCAATTCGTTCTGAAAAAAACAATATATAGTTTTCCATGTTTAACTAAAAATCCCAAGAGGAAATCAAGCGTAAACAGGATAGCAAAAATGCTGAAAATGTGTCTGGCCTGCAGGGTACAGGAAATGGCCCGAGCCTCCGGCACTGAAAGGGTTAAAGGGAACATAAAATACTTTAAAGGGAAAATAAAATATAGGAATACGTTACTCTAATTTGTTTAATACTATGACATAACTGACTAACTAAATAAAATGAAAGGCAGAACACCCAAGTGGAAATAAGTGGACATGGTACAGCTGGCCAGAACCTTGGCCACCA